>OX387273.1:11800000-12149000 GCA_947562075.1 Orthosia gracilis | reverse complement strand
TTTACTTGAAGTTATCGCGATTAATTTCATTGGTGAAATCGACCCTTAATTGTCTCATAGCATGTTATGTAAAGTTTAATGTTAATAAAAAAAATCATGCATCTCCATAAAGCATATATCGAGCTTTCGGTCATTTATTCTCTAAATAGCTTAAACTTACCGAAATCTTGTGAAATAGGGACAGGCGGAAAAGTCAATAACATCCCCCGATCACGTCAAGGTAAAATATAATTATTTGCAACGCCTAAAGCCATACGCATAAAGCCTATTTTCGCTTGAACGACTAAACTTCTTCTCTCTCGTTCTGTACAAAATATGTCTTATATTGTATTGTAATATTTGTGAACATTTCATAATTTTTGCAAGCACACAAGGTGACTTAATTGATTGACAATTTTTTATGACGTGTAAGTAATTAGGACTATAAACTTAAAATTACGGAACCACTATGGAACCTAAAATAAGAATTTGTGAAGATAAAACAGCTTATCCATTCATTTTTTCGAGTGATGCAAAGATTTTGAACAGATGATTGTTTGTTTTTAAATATAATTTTTATATACAATTTATATACAAAAAAAATTCAGAAAAGGTTGTTTAAATAATGAGTGGTTTCAACTCATAAAAGATTGCCATACAATTAACTTTAATGGTTTCCGCAGGTCCAATCCGTAATTGAAACTGGACATCGTCCCTAAACATGCCCGCGCCATACCTTAATCTTAATAAAGCAATCTATGCTATACGCGATAGTTATTATTTTTAATTAATTTTGGAATTCTAATAAGACAAGTTGCGTTCGTGTATTTCAGGCACTAATTATCCTTATAATTATATTTTATACTTTCTTAGAGAAGAATGGAATATGGTGCGGATGATAGAAACAATTTGTCCTTTTTATTGTAATTACTTTTTATTCTCGTTTGATTCTTTTAGGTTAGTTGGATAAATAATAACTACAGTTGTAAAAAGTAGTTCTTTTACTTTAATTCTAAATCTTTTCAAATATTTATATTTTTTTAAGTCCACCTATATTGTCCCGCTGGGCAAAGATTTTTAATATTATGATATGATTAATTGTATATGATGATGCTTTCGATTTTTTCACATTTTTTTTTTAGTTTTGTCTTTAATTTTGCAGAATGTGTCCTGTTTATCTCTCATTTGGATTCCGTTTCATAATAGTAGTTTATGAAAGTGTTGCATAATAAGGGGTATTAAAACATGAGCGTGTGTTTAAAAACTGAGCCGTAGGCGAGGATTTTAATAATATCACACAAATGTTTTAATACCTAGTTATGTGCAGTTTCATACACTACTTTATCTACACTCATACATTGGGATTAAACCTACTAAATACCTTTTTTGCATTTTCCATGCCATAAAGTTGGTAATTGATTTTGAGTAATTTCCGTCGTCGCGTCTAAAATATTGGGCGGAGTCAAATATTCTTCAGATTCACTGACATCAGACATTTTTAAGCAAGAATTACAAAACTCATGAAATTCAATACAGCAAAACGCACAACATCGCCGCATGCGCGCATGCGCTAAAGCGGGCGTTGCCACAGACAAATAAAAATTGGAATCAAAACTTCTTAAAAAAGGTACTATAAAAATGGCGCGCCCCACATAAAACAACTAATTGATGGAAACTCCTTGGTGATACTAACTTCTTGAATTTTCCTGTATCTTAATAGAAAAAAAAATTATAGCATTATTTTGGTAGAGAAAAAGTGTTAAAATAAGATTCTATTTTAAATTTCGGTATTGTGTTTATAAAGTATGTCAATAAAAACTCATTTTGAAGTTTATAATTCGAATATATACGATAAGTTTATATACGATATGAGAGTAGATAAAGTAATTTCTATCATCCGTATAATGTTTCACCATGGTTTTACTCACATATTTTTTATAGGGGAACTCCTTTACAACCAATACCGTAGGATTTACCTGTATAAATACCTTCAGATTAGGCTGTATGATCTAAAATATATTCATAATAAATACGATTGTAAATAATACTATAAACTTTGCATGATTATGTCGTATTCGGCATAATGTGAACGAGTAACAAAGAAATTAACTACTTTAGCCAACACGATTCGTATATAATGCCCGGTTAATGTGAATAATTTAGGCAAAATTGATACTGTTCATATAATAAATCAATGTGATCCAACTGCGTGGTCCCCAATAAATAACATTCTTACTGGTCTTATATGTATCTTCAATTTATACTTAACAAATATTTTTTTATATTTTTAAACAATCACTTTTCGCTTGCCAAAGCACGAAAATAATATGATTTAAGTATTCTTAAATATCGTAAAAATAGTACCAATTATTCATTTAATTATATTTTCAAATAAAACAATTTAAAAAAATAGCTCAATTATACCTGATTAATTAGCGACCTAAATAAGAATTGTGACTTTGAGAATGGCAACAAAGAATCTTATTCTATTAATTTAGAGATTAACTTCGAATGCAATGTTAAAGAAGATACAAAAGGTAATAAGCTTACGCTTAAAATATTAGTATTACTTTGATCGAATTTACGAACTGCTGGTATAACTGAAGTTTTTAAGAAATAAATAAAAAAATCAAAATAATTGAAATCAATGCCTTGACAGTTATTCGAATAAAATTCGATTCGATTCAGAACTCGTGAGACATCAATCGTTAAAAAATAAACATTTAAAAATGATAAATAAATGTTTTATGATTTTGGTATAGATTATAATTAAATAAAAAAATTCATAAACTTTATGAAAAAGTAAAAAAAAAAGTAAAGCACGCCACTATGCTAACAAAAAAAAATTATAAACATGTTTTATTTTAGTATGAAAAAAAAAAAATACGTTCCTTGCAAAGAAAACCGGTGGTATATCTAAAAAGCTTCATAGCAAAATTAATGCTTATTTGATAGTTTTGTGAAATATGTGATATTTAAATTTTCAGCACCTTTTTATTTATTGGTTTGTCTTATAAAATATTTTTTATATCATATCCGGTAAATCCAGTACGCAATTATAAGTAGTACTTATTTTCATTAGGAATTTAGTAAAATAATTTTCAATTCACAATGTTGAGTCTAAATTAAAATCTCAATTTCAAAGAACATGATAAAAATATTAAAGCATCTTCAATCTTATGATTAAGATAACTTTTTGATAAACATTTTGTGAATAGCGTAATCAATAAATCTTTTATTATAACAATATTAGGAATTTAAATTAGATTTTATACTTTTAATAACAACATACAAGTAAATAAAAAAAGGTTAACATAGAAATATGTCAATTTTATTCACATTCCTATTATCCACTCGTAATAAATAAATTATAAACTTTTCGTAGGGATGTCATCATATTCATCGACAATGAGTCGATTGTCACATCACTGTATCAAATAAATAACATCGATATCGAATAACTGTCGATAATTACAGGTACATCCCTAACTGCAGAAACTTTACGTCTATCAATACTTTAGAAATCTCACGTGATTTTGTTATAATACGGACTTATACATAGTTCCATTCACTCACTAATGAACAACACAAGAGGACGAAGATTTTGGGGCCACACTACTGAACTATTTTGTGCTTGTTCACTTTATCAATCCCGTTTCTGTATTTGGGCAGCCTTTTGAATATAATCATTAGCCACATACAATAAAATAACATTCGAATGAATGATTACTTAAATCATTATTTATTCTAGATATGAATAATTTGTTATGGTTTTTAATGCACCAAAAACTAGATCCAGGATGCAGCATGAATAGTGCCCGGCACGTAAGTTGGCAAGGTTTGGCGTAGGGGATAAGATCGCGCATATTTCGCGAATTGACCAACCACCATATGGAGCGAAAGGAACGTGGAGGCGACGAGATTGGTCAGTCGATTCTTGTGTTAACTAACCAACCAATCGCGCACTCGGAACGGTCCTAAATATCTCCGCGCCCCGCTTCACTACCAAAGATACCTTAAAAACGACTTCTGCGCATCTAACGACTCTTGCCAACTTACATGCCGGGGATTATAGCACTGCAAAAAAATTCACATGCAGTAACTGTAGTAAATATAATGCCACATATAACACAACACTATACTCGAAATTTGTGTTTCGTCCATCGGATAGGCATCATCAGGACATGCTGACAACATCTCCGTGAGACACATTCTGCATGCAAACCAGCATTTCTATTCTGTAAACGTCATCTCACCGTGAAAACTATGGTGAAGTGGGCTGACAATCGATAGCTTTTGGGTCGAAGCTCACTTCATCTCAGCTACCTCGGTGAATTTTTCAAAAGAATAGACTAGCAGGATTTTGTTTTAAAATGAATCAGTTCAATGAGTACACGGAAATACGCTACGCAGAATTTAATCTTCAAATTTGCCATGATTCACATATGACACTTAACTTAAAAGTATAGACGCATTTTCCCAACAACTTACATAATTCTAACCGAAAAAAAAGGCACCGGTTCAGCTAGCATACACATACATACAGTAAAGGGTAAATGTGGCCCCTTATTAAAACTAGTGATATATCTAGTTACAACCTCGTAACGTGGAGTGTAGTCTTCTGTGGCCGCTAGGTGGCGCCACAGACGGTGTGAAGGCCCGGACGGTCGGCCCGACCCTATGTCTCTCTGGAAAGATGGAGTTAGGAGTTAGTATGAGCTGATCTAAAGTTGGGTGGCACTTGAGCCGCGGAAGGGTTAATAAATGGAGTGTTAGAAGTATCCTGAAGTAATTTCCGTCGGTCAAAATGAGTTGAAAGCCTCTAGACAATGGGATATTTTATAGACGATAACGATTGTCAAAACAAACTTCACTATGTATGGAAATGGTATGCAATAACGAAATGTCACGCGATTACTCCTAAATATTTTGACTTAAAATCGTATTCGCTGAGAGACTATCACTTTGTCTGGAACCAAGAGATATCATTTCGTGAGGAATTTATTTTGCTTCAAATATTTTTACATGAAAAATATCGCAGGGTATTTTCGATGACTCATTTTGAACAGCGTAAATTTACCAGGTTACGTTGTCTATCCCCACCCTCAATGTAGGTAATGTCAGTAGTGGTGGTTTTCAAAAACCGGATTGTCACCCAAACAGTATCTAATCATCGTCAATATATAAAACGGCATCATTACTCCAACACCCGAGTCAAAAAGTCATGCTTCCAATTTCAAAATCAAAAAATCAAACGCAAAGCTCGCAAAAAATAGACCCCATCTTTTTTTTTGTATGGCATCAAATGGATTAAAACTATCACGCATTAGTAGAAGCCTAGTTTAAAAAAAAACCCTTATTTCAGTTTTAGAACTTGCTGCAATCAACGCAAGTTTATAAGCGAAAAGCCTTCACCGATACGGAAAATTAAATAATTAAAAAATATTTTTTAATCTGGACTTCAGTATTAACCGCAGTCAGAATGCGCCCAAATGAAAGATGTCACAAGGGATTCATAGCCGTTAATTTAGCGACATGCAGGGGAAAACAATATTTGAGGGTCTTCTTGACCGTAAACCGGGCAAACCTTCGAGCGTGCCCGGCTAGACTGGGCATACAACATGTTCAGGTCACTTGCTCGGCTATCACCGGGCATAAAGACCTGGCCCTAAGACTCGGTGGTCGTCGAATGAGTAATGTCCCATCTGCGTTTCTTGTGTATCTGCCGAGTCTTCTTCTGAGGAGAAAGGTGTGTGTTAGCATTCCTAGCATTCCATTTGTTCACTACTCTGTGGCATCCACAGCAACAAACGAGGCTCGACTACATTTTCGTCTGTGAGCTGACTAAAAAATGCTGGTAAAAATTGAAAATCCTTGACAGAGTTTGTGATTTCTGATGGCTGGATTCTGGGAGTCTTGGCGACTCTTACCCAGGCGCTCTATCCTTTAGTGGTCTAGACATCATCGTCGTATCAAAAATAACAAAATATGCAACTTTCTTACAGTCAAAATAGTTAGCCGGTGTAAATTACACATACCGCATAGATTGAATATGTTTTAGCAAAGCATGAGGGACATATACTTACTTTTTATTATTGACACGATTCGGCGTGCTGTGATTTGATTGGTGTGAACTATCGCTTATTTCTGAACTCGAACTTCTAATGTCACCTTCCATCTGAAAATAAACATTTTTTTTTGTACTTTCCCTTAGGTGCTTGGAATTTCTTCCTGTGGTATTCCTGGTGTTTACAAACATTTAAACTCACATACACAAGACACCCAGATCCGGAACAACTATCTGTAGGCCATATAAATATTTGTTCCGTGCGGGAACCGAACTAGCGCAGCAATCAATCGCTCAACTACTACGCCAACCGTATCGTCAAAATTAGATATTTTAGTTGCAATTTTAATACTTTTAAGTTACAATAAGTTATCGTAAGATCCTATTTTATGATAAAAGGTGATGCCAGTTTGGTCAGAACTGAAACCATCGGTTACTTTTTTCACCGACTTCAAAAAGGAGGAGGTTCTCAATTGGACTGTATGTTTTTGTATGTTTGTTACGCGATTACTCCGCCAACTATGAACCGATTTTTTTGATTCTTTTCTTATTTGAAAACTGGTGCTTCTCATGTAGACCCATTTAAATTTCATCAATACCTGACTGAAGAGTCGTTTTTAGTAATGTGCATTTTCATGGTAATATAAGGTACCAAAAATAAAAACAAAAAAAAATTAAACGACTTACAAAAAACTACAAAGCAAAAAAATTTTTTTTTTTCGGAAGTCCGTGTCAAAAACGAAAAATATTGGTACCTCGTACCAAAGACACCGACTTCCGATTTTTTAAGTTAAAAAGTTTTATATCATTACAGTTTCTACTGCAATGTACACAGTGTATAAAATCGATATTTTAATTGCTTTACCACCGTAAGGGCAAGGTCTTTTGTCCATGTGACAGATAGTTCATATTCTTCTTCTTCTTCGTTGTATCGATGATTCCTCAATTATATACGTTTTGACCAGAATTCAGCCACGGCAAAAGTGTTTTCATTTGCCTCACAAAGGTCCTTCAGGGTACAGGTGTTGTTGCACAGAGAGCACGATAGGCGGTGGGGCATTGTTTGGGATGTAGCTGCGCAATCAAACTGCGGGTCATTGGAGTACCCCCATCTAACTAAGTTCATATTCATTTTCACATAAAGTTTAAATTTACTTGCATTTACTATTCATGTGTATAAAATTTCGATTCAATCGGTCCAGTAGATTCGGCACAAATTGACTGTGACAGACAAGAATTCCGTGTTTTTCCTTCGGACGTACGGGACCCTAACAACCACTATAAGGTTTAAATAAAGTTATAATGAAATGCAAGAAAAAAAAAAAATCTTACCTGTCCAGCACTAATAGCTTTATAAGCGACCTGCAGTATAAGCCAGGTCCAGACCATATGCAGGCCTAACAGCAGGCACAGTAGTGAGTTGAAGATGTAATAGGCGGGGAACATCGGCAGCAGCATGGGCGCACGGATTGTCGTACTGGAAATAGTGATACATGTGATTAGTCATCTGTTTTTACAGAAATATTATTTTCTTTTATTTATTTACATTCATATTAAATATTTAAAATGTATAACATTTAAAAAATAGAGGCCCACCGGTATCGGGGACAGGGTCCAAGCTACCGGTGGTTAGGGCTCCAGAGACAAAAACTTCTTCACAATGCGAGCCGTATCAAGGAGTACTGCCTTCTGTATCAGTCCCTTGATCCAACCGCGCAATGACAGCGTCAGCAGATGTTCATCGAGGCTATTGGCCATCAAGCCGTTGGCCGTAACGACAATCGGCACATTGATCGCAGAGTCCACATTCCACATATCGACAACCTCGTGTTCTAAGTCGAGATACTTGATTTGTTTCACAGAAATATTATTATTATTATATCGTTTATTCATCTTTCTTCTTATTATAAATTACATTTTTAGACAATTCTCAATATATATTTCTTTCTTTTTTTACTTATTTCAAAATTATACGGTCCACTTGAAGGACAGGATCAATCTTCTTAGTTTTTGCCCAATTATGTTAGGTTTCGGCATCTAGTCTCATCGGATGAATTTGAATGCTACGAGTAGTAGGTATTTTACACAGAGCGACTGTTTATCTGACCTCCAAAACCCAGTAAGTGGGTTACATCGTTACAAGATACCCATGGCGAGATGACTTTCAAGCTGCTGGCTACTTTCGAGTAGGCAGGAGCGCGAAGGTTTGTTAAGGCTCGAAAGTCGACCACCAACCATAGATAAATTATTAACGTTCAGTGTAAAGTCAGTACTTACATCATCTCTACAACTAAATAGGAATAGAATAGAATTTTCAATTCCAGATTTTTTGCCACAATTACGAGTATAAATAATAATCATCTAATCTAATATTATAAAGAGGTATATTATTGTTTGGTTGTAGTGGTAATCTCTAGATTACTGTTACATTTCGAAAATGCTTGCACTCAAAGAAAGCTCGCGCTGCCATAGGCTTTTATCTAGAAAATAAAAGTGCGACCTGCCGGTGATAATGCTAGTCAAAAATAATGAGAAAATTCATAAACTCACCTCCAAAATATATAAAACGGGAAGAAACCCAGTCTTGTTACAATCCACAGTACAGTAAAAACTGCGAATATGATATCACATAACCGCTGATAGTTTGCATACTTGGCCGCTTTGGCCGCATCCAAGAATATATCGGCACAGTCGTGAAGCAAGAGCACCAAGGTACCGACTCTGTGTAGATTGCAGACCCAGCTGAAGGATAGCAGTAGTATGGTGGCGACGTGGTGGACGAACATCTGCCAGAAGTCTTTACGTCTCACGTCCCAGAACTGCGAGAACGTCAGTGACCAGTAAAAGGCGGCTGAGATCATGTAGTGCCACCATATGTCGTCTGTGGAGCCCTGTAATGTGATAGAATTGCATCATTTATCTTTGTAATTAATTCTATTGGTAACAGGACTATAAAATTCGAGTCCCCAGAGGTTAATAATATTGTTACAAGCTGGGGTTCAGGGATAAATTATTTAAACAGCAGACTTCAATTAAACACACTTTATTACAAAAACACTTCTTAGTTTTACTGTTCGATACTAGATGGCGCCACTAGTTACTACTTAGTTCTTCTACTCGTCACTAGATGGCGTTCCCCTATCTTGTAACAATATTTTCTACGCCGACCCGTCGCACCCTTCGAAAGTATCGAATATACAACCGTAAAAATCCAACCTCGAACTATTCAAACCATAAAATAACATCACGCCTATGGTCAAAGTCCAATATAAAGAATATTTTCTTTGAAAATCGATTCCATGAAGAAATTTTGACGTAAGAATCATCATTGGCCCATGCATTAGGTCTCTAGAGGGCCACAAAGAAACATACACATATATAGGCCGATAAACACAGTACCCTTCTTTTTCGTAGAAAGAGTTTATTTTACAGCGTCTCCAGTTAACAACAATAGGCTCGCGACATGGGACTTGAACATATCTGCCGAAATTGGAGTTTACCGTGGGTACACTTTGGCAAGCCATTTGTCTTTCCTATCATCATTATCATCAGCCTTTTTAAAGTTTCCACTGCTGGGACACAGGTCTTCTCTCTGTATAGGGGGAAAGGATCGTAATCCGCGACGCCGGCCAAATGCGGTTTGGTGGATGTCACATGTATTCGAATTTTTTTTTCCTCACGATATTTTCCTTCACCGTTTTGAGAACAGTGGTGATGAAATAATTTACAAGTAAAGCGCCTGCCTGGGTTTGAACCCACGACCTATATAACTAAGTCGCGGCCGATATCAATAGGCCACCATTGCACTTTCCTATCAATGACGAATAATCACCGAAACACTAGCAAGGGTCACCAACCTTTTGAACCTACGTTTAACGCATTGAGTGCCCGAAACGTGGATCGACGCGAGACACGATATCTTTATAATTATTCCGGTAATTACTGCATTCAACCGGTATATTAATTTTACGTAATGCTTATATCTAAAACTAAGCGTTAGGGTGCTAGTGATAGTATACTATCTTGATGATAAGTTGCACCTGTTATGATAACTAAATTCTGATGATATCTTGCACCTGTTCTGATAACCATGGCCTTGTCAAAATACCAAGTTAATTTAATTTATGTTCACTACGGTTCCAACTTCAGAAACGTTCAGGTTGATCACGTCAGAAATGATGATATCCGCAGGAGAACCAAAGTTACCGACATAGCCCGGAGAATTGCCAATTTTAAGTGGCAGTGGGCAGGGCACATTGCTCGCAGAACGGATGGCCGATGGGGCCGAAAAGTTCTGGAATGGCGACCGCGAACCGGAAGGCGATATGTTGGAAGGCCTCCCATTAGGTGGACCGATGACCTGGTTAAGGTTGCGGGAAGGCGCTGAATGCGAGACGCACGGGATCGGTCAATGTGGCGATGCCTGGAGGAGGCCTATGTCCAGCAGTGGACGTCTTTCGGCTGAAATGATGATAATGATGATGATGATGGTTCTAACTTTACACATTTAAAAAAGCCCATCAGACTGAATGACTTTTTTTTTGGTGGGCTTTTTTGAGTGAGGTCAGAGGCTGTTTTAATTATTCGCAGATTGTTTCCAAGTGGATATTGTGATGTGAAATTGGTGTAGTTTCGTGTCTCAAGTATCTACGCAACTGGACAATATGTGGTATCATTGAAACAGGCGCGATCTCGGTAAAGTGGAGCTGAGAATTCATTGATTACCTCAGTGGAGCTTGCCGAAATGATTGACTCGCAAATTTGCTGCCAAATATGCCAAAAAAACGTTATAATTATATTACATCCACATTCTATTGCAGCTCTAAGTTTCTGTTTGAAGTGACTGTTTCAAAAAAACTTAAGACTTGACTTAAAGGCTACAGTCTAGCCCCTTAGTCAAGCCAGCCTAAAAACACAGTAGCCAGACACTCCTCTCACAACTTTGTAGCCTAGCCTTGCTACTATTTCGACATAATGAAACTTTCGAGACGTTCATCAAGTTAAGGACGAATGGGGGCATTCAAAACTCCTCCGCGGATAGAAAAACTTAAATGTTTTGCCACCCCGTTATAGTTAATTTAAAACGTCTGTAATTTCTCGAAAATTTCAAATATCGAACGATAGCAAGGCACTCTTTTCGCTCTTTTCCATGTAGCATGCAGTTGAATCTTACATAATTGAGAAGATTCGTCATCCATTAGTACTATTCGTGCAGCGCTATTTAAAGCGCTCTAAGTAACGTTGCGCTGAAGCGATAAATACTCGATAGCGATTCGGAAAATAAGATGGGGTACTTCAAACTGATAACACTATACACCATATTATAAAGGGGTGCGGTTTGTCGGTGGGAGATAATCTCTGATACTAAACTAAATACGTAAATTCTTACTGGTAAAAAGCAAAACTATCGCTGAGTGTCACAGGCTAGTTTTTATCCCGGAATATTGCACGGTTTCCATGGATACGATATAAATAAGTTTGGTTGTGTATGGTTTGACATAGCCGTACCAAATGCACATCGTGTGACACTTCAGATCACATGAATTGAACACAGAGCTAGGCCACATTATCAATTCTTGCTCAAACGAAATTTTCAAAGGTAAATATTACTTACCTGATGAGGATACCCAATATAAGCCTGATCAATATCCCACAGCCATTCCTTCTCCCATAGTATGAACAATCCATAGGAGAAATTGTACAGGTAGAATGTTGTCCTCCACATGTTCTCGCAGAACTTGACCAGTGTCGAGGGCTTGTCCTGACTTCTTCGCAGCCGCCACCAGCGTTCCACCTGCCTTTCTGTCATGTCGAGTTGCTTTGCTAACCCACATATCTGGAAAAGGTAATGCTTGGTTATGGCTTGAAGAAGGTGCTGCAGAGAGCAAGCTAAGATTGGTACGGCGAAAAGATTGAACTGTGAATAGTTGTGGTGTTATATATTATACAGTATAGATTTCGATACATAGTAAATATGTAAGTAAAAAGCTTTGTAAGTATATCATAGATAATTTATAAACATAAATGCATGCAATTAACAACATACACGATACGAACAATCACATGCCATGCAATTTGAATAACTAATGCTAAATCTAAGTAGACCAATATAAATCGGAGTAATGAAGACGGTGCGATTATTTGAAAGAGAGCTAGCTACACTTGGAACAACCAATCTTTGAAAGTCTGATAGTGAATTAAGTGAAGAATTAATTTGTCATAACAAAAATAGTGAAGATGTTACTATATTCTACAAATCAAACGCCAACTAGCTTCAAGACAAAACTTATTTAGTTAGACTACTCTATTCAAGGCCCAGCGCTTCACGAGTCTTGCTTGAACCTTCCGCAAGCAGAGGCTAGCTGGAGCCAACACGCCTTGAACTAGTCCACATAGCCTTTCCAGCCACAATTTTGCTTCGTGTCTCGTCTCACAACTCTCTAGCACTGAGGAGCGAAGACCTCCCTCTTCCTTAGCCACACAATTCTGTCTTCTGATAATCAGGGCTAGTAGTTTTGAAGGGGTCTCATGGAGTCGAACTTCGTGTAATAACGAAAACACTCGTATATTCAGTTTCATACGTTGTGTAACAATTACACCCAATCACGAATGTGCTCATCACTCCGTCTAGGATTTGATTCAATCTATTAGTCAATGTGTTGCAAACTTGTTACATCGTGCTCGTGCTACTGAACAATATCGTTTTTGTCATTTGAATCCAAATAGTGGATAAGAAACCCGTCAATTTCTGACTTCAGCCATGGTGCTAAGTCGAAAGAACTTTTCTAACGCCTAGAGAGTTGGTACTATCAGCGCTAGTCTCGAACGCTACTCTAGCTACACTCACTCTATAGGAATTGGGTGAAGGAGAAGTTCAACCATGTTGCAAAAACTAAAAGAGCATGGTCAAAAGTTTTCCTGAACGCCTTAAGAGCTTATTCTATCAGCGTATAGCTCGAATTCTACTTTAGTGGTCTCACTGTAAGGGGAAGAACTTTTCTAACGCCTAGAGAGCTGATACTATCAGCGTGAGTCTCAAATGCTACTCTAGCTACACTCACTCTGTAGGAATCTGGTAAAGGAGAAGTTCAACCATGGTGCAAAAACTAAAAGAGCATGGTCAAAAGTTTTCCTGAACGCCTTAAGAGCTTATTCTATCAGCGTGTAGCTCGAATTCTACTTTAGTGGACTCACAATAAGGGGATATGGTAAAGGGCCATCCCAAGGGTCATCCTACTGGCCTTATCCCATAATATTTGTGGTCGGCGCGGCATGTTTTCTTTTTCCACACTTCCGGACATCTGATAGAATTGAAAACTAAAGTTGATTTCAAACAGAGTTCCTGACAAGATAAGGTCGCTACTTCTTCAAGGCTTTACTGCATTATTTCAATCTTAGAAAAATGTGGTAAATAAATTTGGGTTTAGAGGAAACATGGGCTAATAAGATCTCCGATTAAATTTCCTTAGTAAAAAGTCATAATTCGAGGTTTAGCTCTCGCCTATTTCCTCCTCCAGTATTGGACTAATTTAAAAGATATTCCATAAATTTTATAAAAAAGATACATGTTGTGCTTCTATGTATTACCTTTTTTCATTTACAGTTATCAAATTTGTAAACTAGGCCTCTGTTGACAGGGCAATTTTAAGCTTTTTTTTGAGGCTTCTAAAATAATGTTTCATGAAAAATGAAAACAAATGGGCACATTGTATATCTTTACTAGCTATCCCACGCGGCTTCGCTCCCGTCAACTGGCTACCTACCTACCCTACATACATGAATGTTGCGTAACTTTAACCGCTAAGCAGCGCACGCAATCGAAACTCTCAAAATGGAATATTTTTTTTCCATTTTTGCAACATTTTTCATTTATGCTTCGCTCCTACTGGTCGTAGCGTGATGTTATATAGCCTATAACCTTCCTCGATAAATGGACTATCCAACACAAAAAGAATTTTTCAATTCCAACTAGTAGTTCCTGAGATTAGCGCGTTCAAACAAACAAACTCTTCAGCTTTATAATATTAGTATAGATTTTTCAGTTTATGGACCCGTGCGAAGCCAGCGCTAGGGCTGTCGACGTGGCTGAGTTCTGGTCGAAGCAGAACATCTAAATTAAAAACTAAAAATCATCGACACGGTAAAGAAGAAGAAGTTTATGGAATATCTTTTAAATTGATCCAATATTGGAGGAGGAAATAGGCGAGAGCCAAACCTAGAATGATGACTTTACCTAGGGTTAGGTTATTCAGCCAGACGTCTACGACCGCTTAAGGGCCTACATGCGCTTTAGTGCCGTAAAACGGTAACTTTCTAAAGCATACTTAGAAACGGCTAGGTTAAAAGGTTTGAAAAAAAAAATATTTATTGTTGTTTCATGCACATTATTTTTTAAACATGGTTTTTTCGTGTAACAAATAGTTTTACTTTAAAAAAATAATTAGCAACACGATATTTTTCGCAACTTTTGGATACTCCTCCAAACGACTTGGATATTTAAAAATATTTTTACACCGAAAAATTGATGGCTGGAGTTTTTTCATAACTGCCATAGCATATGTAAATCAAATACACATATAACATCGTCGATTCATATATCGTTTACATTGGGGCGTATATATCGCCTTAAATCGTATCCGTATACCGAAATGATTTCTAACTCAGCATCGACTGATGTGATAAAGTACAATTATGAGTGCTCATAGGCAATCTAATAGGATCGGAAACCAAAGTTTTCAAGCAAAGTTCCTGGCAAGATAGGGTCGCTACCTCTTCAAGGCTATGCTGCATTATTTCTACCATGCGACAACGATAGGGGTCACCAGCGTACGGTAAAGGTCGATAGTATTCTGCCGTAAACACTGAATTATGCAGCAGGGATAATGGCCTTGGGAACAGAACTCGCTACTACACCGGTAATAGCATCCACCTGGCAGGAACCGATACAATAATTGCGTAATACACTTACAGTGGCAATGCTTTTCCACTTGACGTTACGTTATTTTCGCTGTCGAGCTCGAGAAGGCGAATTTATCAAAAATGTGTTATAAATTCCCTTCAAAATCCTTTTGATTGTGATTTAAAGTTATCATCGTTATTTGTCTTCTTAATCATTATTCTCTAGCCATCATCTCATATCAATCCTTTCCAAGGATTGATATGAGAATCTTTAATTGTGAGTTTGAAGTTTTTAACGAATTTGGGCTGCTATACAATCTTAGGCATACCATTAGAGATTTAAATACCTAAACTCCATTTGAAATAACATTAGATATGTTTTCAAATCTTTTTACAGTCCGTTCAACCGATTTTGAGTTCTATTCCGTGAACATACGAAAACATGTGAAACGTGTGATGACATAAAAAGCATAAACCTGTTACCAAAACCAACTGTTTACTACAGCTACCATTTGTCGTATCACCATCGCAATAGAAGTCAAAATCGGCTGTAAAATGGGCTAATTTAAACGTCTAACGTTATCGCAAATGGAGTATAGTACCCACTATTTTTTTATTTAATCATATTTAATACAGAGGTGTTACTTAATTCTAAACTCACCAAACTTTAACGTTTGATGGCGAGATGCGCTCTTGTACACCACAATGCACCACCTTACGTACATACGTACTACTTATATATTATATTGTTATGGTTTAATTTTATACAATGTAGGTACATACTTGTTTCATTCTGTTTGCTATCCTGTATAATGTTCAACATGTAACTAAAAATGCAAAATATTTATTAGCAAGTTCCTGTAATTCTATTTGCTATAGTAATAAGGAATAAAAGGAAGAAATACGTCAGTAAAACATAAAAATAAATAACTATGAGCATTATTCCTTTCCTGTTAACAACGCTTCACAAACACGTATTGATATAACAGTACATTATATAGAAAACCGCACGATTTGATCACTTGGGGGCGCGTTTGTATGGTTGAGTAGTTTAATACGGCAGGAAAAGTGCAGAAATATCATTTCTACTTCTTCGTCGGTACGCTCTTGGTAGAGCGGTCGTGGTCATCATGATGCATCATTTCTACTTCTTCGTCGGTACGCTCTTGGTAGAGCGGTCGTGGTCATCATGATGCAGTAAGCTTCGGGCTGATCGAATCGCCTAACGATGCGACGCCATCACTCTCTGTCGACTGTTACTCGTGTGCACTCATGCAAGTTCCTTTTATTAGTATCTATACTAATAATATAAATGCGTAATGGTAATAGTTGGTGATAAAAAAACAACATCAAAAAATCATTTTCAAAAAATTCGAATCGCCGAAATGAGAGATTAGCCGGACAAGGCAAAACATCGGGCAGAGAAGAGTGGAAGGCAATGGGCGAGACCTCTGCCCAGCAGTGGCTCAATGTAAGTTGAATTTAAAAAAAACTCATCTAAAGCCAGCCTCAATCCCATTTCCATTTTCAAATCTGACGTTTTTTTTATTTAATTTTCCGTACCTACTACGCAATCGGCAACTGGGCTAATTAGCAATATTACTCGAGCATTGTAAACTGAATCTAACTACTATACGCTATGCGAGACTTCGTAAATATTTATCACCTATTAAAACGGTAGGCCCATCCAAGAAATGAAGCAATAATAGAGCCGCAACTTATCTTTAGCAAGCAATATTCAGACTTATTTATAAAAACTTTTTAACCATATGATCTGCTAATCACTACCTTTCATACTAATATTATAAATGTGAAAGTTTGGATGAAGTTGTGTGTGGATGTATGTTTGTTACTAAACACTCTACCCCTTGGCAAGACTGATGTCAGATTAAGTGGGAAACACTCTACCCTTTGGCAAGACTGGTGTCAGATTAGGTGAAAAACACTCTACCCCTTGGCAAGACTAGTGTCAGATTAAGTGGGAAACACTTTACCCCTTTGCAAGACTGGTGTCAGATTTTCTGGCTTTTGACTACCAGTAACGACTGTCATAGATCTAGAAATGAGGATTAACGTGATTTCCGAGGAATGGAGGGGTCTCGGTATTAACACACAAGCAAATGCCAGTAATAATTAGCAGACTCTTAATTAAAATTGCCTATAGATACTTTGAATTTACAATCTACTAATCAATGTTAAACTAATCATAATGGTTGGAAAGTTTTTTTACAAATAAGGGCCTATATCTCTAGCTAGCAAACATATCGATAAAATATCGATAACTATGCACTTATCGATGTGTTCTTATGAATCATGGAAAAGGTTGATGACACTACACGTGCATTCCTTGTGGTCGCGATTACTTTGAAGTATATCGATTCAATTTAAATTAACGTAACTATATATGGCCAGCTGTGTATGCCATTGAAGTCTAGATATGCCTTGATTATAATTCAGGGTCATTCGCAAGCCTTTATAAAAAACTGTCTTTGTAAAAGCTTTTGGAAGTCATGAATCTTCATTTTAAGAGGCCGTAAAAGGCCATTGTTAGACTGTCCTATACATTACTGAAAAGAGCAACAAAAATGTAGGGCTTTTCAAGGAGCATAAAACATGTTTAGTTTAAGACACAAATAGTAAGCTAAATCAGCAGGGTTTGACCCCATGAAAGAGTATGACACATACTTTTTAAATACTTAATTAGGCATTGCCAAAAATTATTGGACGCTTTTATTGGTGAAGATACTCCTTTCGACAGAGTCCAATATTTTTTGACAATACCTAATTATTTAAAGAAAATTTGTCATACTCTTTCGTTGGGTCAAACCCCATCTTGTCGAATTCACTTACGAAATTAGACTGCAGGTAAGAATTTATGGAACTTTGAAGATTCTTATTCGATGAATATACCTTAGTTAGAAGAAAGTCCAAAGACAGCGTACAGCATAAAGGGTCTAGAAGCATGAAATTTTACAGACGAGTTCCCTATACAAAGCCGTCTTATACTAAGGAAGTATTTTAGAAAATTCATCCCCTAAAGGTTTCAAATTGGAGATAACATTTTCCACTATAAATAGACACACACTTCTCTAAAACAAACATGGTTCGTTATATCCTTGGATGTTGATCGAAGTATTCTGACGAGTGCATTTGAACTGATGCTTCTCCGAACCAAACTGACGTCATAGTCGATCTGTCATTACTATTAAAATGATATAATGAATATAATCTCAACTCAACCTGCAACTACTGGACCTATGCCAACCGTTACTCATGAGAACGCATGAAATCAATAACATTTTATGTGAGTACCTGTACTTCACACTCTTAGCTTTGAAACCGAGAGTGATAATATTAGCGATGGCTATCAACCACAAACAAAGGAAGTTTTTGAAGAGAGTTTTAGGTACTAGACATCAAACTAAGTACCTAATATGGTTAAAGAATTAGTTATAGAATAAATTTGACACTTTTAAGTGATTTTTTATCGTAAGTTAATAGGTAGAAAGAAACCATATATAACAGTCAGTAGCGACAGATAGAGATATGTAGGAAATTAAGTTAACCAATGTATTCATGAGATGAATCTCCATATCATCTGAAAGACAATTAGACCTAGATCTTCCCAAGCGTTGCCACATTGACCGGTCCTGGGGTTCTCGCATGCTACACTCTCGCGGCCCACATCAGGTCATCGGTCTACCATGGAAATCTCACAATTCTCGAAAACAGCCCTTAAACGGGTGAAACCACAGATATAAACATAACTAGATGATGCTATTGTATGTACTTCAAGCGCCAAAAAACGCAGTAAAGTTACGATCAATGATCGCAATCTGAGTTTATCATTTAGCATTATCGGCACCGGAAATCCACCGAAATCTTTAAAAATGCCTGAATGAATATGACATATTGAGCTGTAAAGAATGTATAGAAAAAGTTGGCCGAGGCAATGGAAATGTTTTCTTTCATTGGTAAGTAAATTGTTTGTGAAAAAGTGGCACGCTTGGTTTTCATACAGATGGAGGGACTTGCGTTATCTAGTTAGATTAATGTCTGTGGATGAAACCTTACGCAACATTATTTACTACAACCAACGTAAAGATTACTTATAAGTCAATCAGTTTTTATCAGAAATAGAAACAGCTATCAACGATTTACAGATTCCTGAGTTGATAACATTATCAACAATGATTTATGTTTTATGATAATTAGATTGTATAAATCTGTTTTTATACTTGTCGCCTCAATAATACCTGTTAGTTGATAAGAATAATACAAAAAACAAAATTGAAACATCTGACGACGAATTGAGAACCTTCTCCTTGTTGTTCTTTCGCGGTTGGTTAAAAATATCAAAAAGGGTCTGTTTCTCTAGTTATTATGTATATCTTTTAATTGGTAAAATGAATGCAATGACATCATGTAAACGGCTTAAAGTCCAACCTAGCAAAGTGGGGATAGTTACCTTGAAGTAACAACAGCAGAGCGTGGATGGAGGAAACGAGTCGCAGACCATGCTCCACCTCCTATCCTGCCCTCTATGCCCAAGAACATGCAGCCAAAGTAACCTATACGCTGCACTCTGTAAGTGCCAAATAAAAAGAATAACAAACTAACAACTAACTAATAAAACTAATTAATGTCATGCCGGCGACACGGAGAAGAATAGCTAAAATCGATGTTGATTGATGTTTTGTAGGGTATAGAGAAGTATGAAAGAAGAACTTTAGCTCCGCCTGGAATCGTCTTCTACAATGTCCACCTCACCGCTCTGGGTTTATCCACTTGTACTTCTTTGTCCGGGCGATCTTCCTTTGGAATGCGATCCCGCAGAACACCAGGGTGGCAACGAGTCGGTTCTCTTTTAAATTGAAGGTACGGGAACACATTCGCAAGAAGTTAGCAGAATCTTCACACAATTGATTTGTTTTTCCAAAAGGTTTATGCATCTAAGTTTATATATGTATATTTTATATATATGTATATTTATTTTAGTTGCACCTGCCATGTTTTATCTCTTCACCACACTAAGAACGACTGGAAGAAAATGCCTAAGACCGCCTTTGTTATTGTGCATAAGGTTTTAATAAATAAATAAGAACACATATTGCGCCAACTACAAATAATTTGGAATAAGGGCAAAGAGTAATGATGCTGATAAAGAGATGACTTGAACCTTAATGGAGGACAGAGGTATTATTAACTGAGAAGAGGACCCAAAAGAAAAATAGGGGCGTTAACATTTTTGTGAGAAAGTTAACGCGGATGAAATCGTGGCCCCAGCTCTAGTAACTACATATAAGATTTACTGATTTCTCATATACGGTTCGGGGTTAACACTTCTGTTGATAAAAGGTCAAAAAGGGGTGTTATCTTTCTGACAAGCAACGCGCGAGGACTTAATGCACATGATTATCTACTCATGTGCTTAATGGGCGACAGCCAAGTGTAACTGTCCAATTCCAATACCATTCGTCCGTTGCATTAGTGACAATATTACGGACATAGGACAACTTGTCAAATATTGTTCGAGATCCATCATCTTGTTTGCTATCTTATAGATTGGATACAGGTACTGCCTGGTCAGATAATATATAATAAGCATAGGAACAATTAATTATTCTTGTAACAATTATTTGGTTTTTTTTTGTGTTTCTCGGGACCTTAGGATCCTGGTCTTTTGAAAGGCGTGCGAGGAGACGAAGCCAGCTCGTAGAGGCCTCGTTAGGCATGTATCAGGAAATGTGAATTATTCTTATTCTTAAGTTTATAAATTTTATGTAAACATGAATTATATTTTAAACATTTTATACAATATCTACATTAACATCTAAAAACAATTTTATTCTCAAAAGTATTATATACTTTTGAGAATAATATTTTGTAACAATGGATCAATTAATTTAGTAAACATATTAATCCATAGTACCTGAACGACCGAGCTCTGCTCGGGTGAAAACTAGAGAAAACGACGTTTTCTAAAAAAGAAACCTAGCTAGATCGGTTAATCGCCCCCAAAACCCCTGCAAACTAAATTTCATGAAAATCGTTGGAGCCGTTGCCGAGATTCAGATTATATATATAAATATATCGTTGCACATGCTGAGATAGGAGCCTTTTTGGTCTCGCACGGGGTTATATACTTTTATTTTTTACTATTGTTTGTGTTTTGCTTAACTAGTGTCTCCTGTGCGGGTCACAAATAAATATTTTTCTTTCTTTCAAATATATACAAGAATTGCTCGTTCGTTCGTTTAGATATTTATTTTTATATCAGATTATATTTTTACTTAGTTACTGTAAGCATGATTAAACTACAGCTTCTATTGTGATGAAAAGATTATTGAGAAATATTGTATTATAACGATATAAGGAGGAGGAGCTCGTGGCTAAATAATAACAGCAGCACTGGTCGATCATCAAGGTTAAGCAACGCTTGACGAGGTCGGTCCGTGGATGGGTGACCATTTCAACATACCGGGTTTCCTCCGTGCCTCGGAAAGCACGTTAATCCGTTGGTCCCGGTTGTCATTTGAAGATCTTTGACAGTCGTTACGGGTAGTCAGAAGCCTGAGATCTGACACCAGTCTTGCCAAGGGGTTCCGTGTTACTTGTACTTGTGGAGGTCAGATAGGCAGTCGCTCTATTTAAAACACTGGTACTCAGCTGAATCCGGTAAGACTGGAAGCCGACCCCAATGTAGTCGGGAAAAGGCTAGGCAGATTGATTAATTGAATGATATAATAATATAATATCGTTATAATACCGTTAATTCGTTACCGTAATATCGTTATCGTTATATTATATTTTCTGGTATGTACCATATAAGTTTAAAACTCGTCTAGTAAATCGCTATTTTGTGCAGAATTTTCTGTCCATTCCCTTTTTTTTACCTAATCTTTTCAAAGGATTTTTTTTCATTGCTCGTGTCATTGTTCGTCATGTTTTCATTGACGCAAGAGAAGATGAGAAATATTATGATTAGTTCGAGCACTGATTAGAGAATTCTGAATTCAATTCTATTGAGAAATAGAATTTAGAATCTGCAAATCATCAGTATTTAAACGAATCATATGGTTAAAAACATAAACAGCCCGTTCCATCATCGGACAACCAGACGCACGGCGATGCGTCATCGGTACATGGTGGACATCCCACCCATACGCACAAAACGTTTTGGGGACACTTTTATTATGCGTACAGCTAAGGAGTGGAATTCCCTGCCGGAGTCTGTGTTTCCCGATAGCTACAATCTAGGGGTCTTTAAGTCAAGAGTGAATAGGTTACTTCTAGGCAAGCGTGCTTCACCGTCGACCACATCATCGCTTACCATCAGGTGAGATAGTGGTCAAGCGCGAGCCTATATACAATAAAAAAAAAAAAAAAAAAAAAAGCTTTTGTACCTGGGCGACAGCACTGCTGGAGTGAAAAAAGGACAAACAATTTTTTCCAGACAACACATTTCCTCAGATGTGAGAACTAGTTAGATCAGTTTTTCGCCCTGAAAACCCCTAGATTGCAAAATTTATCGAAATCGTTAGAGCTGCTTTCTAGAACGTTTTTACAAATATATATAGATTATATACAAATATTGCTCGATTAATAGTATACGATAACGATCGGTGTTTTAAACTGTGCTAAACACAGCTTAAAACACCGATCGTTAGGGCACAATACGACAAACAACAAATACCAGGCGGTCGAGCACGGCCTACTGTGATAGGCTTGAGTCACACCTTTTCATCACAGTTTGGGAGCAAAGACCGTGATAAAATGCGTGACACAAGCCTATCACAGAGGCCGTGCTCGCCCGGCAGATAAAAAACAATATTCCTGAAGCGATGGGAAACCCTGTTCGAAATAAAACGGAATTGCGAGCCATATAACATGTTTGCTAACTCCAAGACTAATCTCCCGCAAGAGATAAATGATATTAAAACCAAGAATGACTGTTACTAACCTTTATGAGCATCTTACAAGTAAATCCTTTAAATCCGTTATCTATTTGTTGATAGTGACGAAACAATGGTGACTAAGCACGTGGATAACAAACCGGTATTCTAGCGTGAAACCTGATAAGGTATCGTACGATGCTTTTGAAAACCGAAAATATGTAATTATGTTTTTGCTGATTGACGCCACACCACATGACAAATTCTACGATTAAGTCACGATATTCTTATGATAATTAAAAAAAAAACCCGACTGCTTAAAAAGCAAACTAAAAAGACAAAGTGGGTACCAAAACTACCAAACAAGTGGAACCATAATATGTTTCAGAAGGAGATGTCGTCAAGAGATCTATCAAGATAAGAGAAGGTAGAAGTATATTTGAAGATACTTCTACCCATTAATACTGCATCTCGATTGACCTCAAATTTGAAGAAAAGTTGCAAGAGTCTATCAAAAACATGCATGCCAAACGAAGAAGAACGAAGGCCTATTGAAGCAAGGATGACAAGATTAGAAATTTTCATAAAAAAAGACGGATGGAATGTGGCTAGAAAGGGAAAAGTTGGTACCAAACAAGTGGAAACATGTGTTTCAGAAGGAGATGGTGTCAAGATATCTATCTACAGAAGAGAAGCTAGAATAGTATACTTGAAGATACTTACTTAGAAAAGTTGCAAGAATCTATCAAAAACATGAATGCCAGACGAAGAAGAACGAAGGCCTATTAAAGCATGGATGACACGATTAGAAATTATCATAAAAATGATGGATGGAATGTGACTAGAAAGGAGGATAGAGATGTATGAGAAAATAAGGCATACTCGTATAACGCCGAACTCAAATAAAACGGGAAAGGTAAGGCCCGGATGATGATGTCGACTTGACACTGAGTATAGGTACCAATGTGTGTTATTGAATAATCGAAGTATCAATCCATTTATTAACCATATAGAAGAATTCAGTCCACATTATTGATTCACCGTATTCGTTATCGTTATATTGACGGCATAGGCTGCGGCATATTTTATAGGAAAAACACTATCTGCTTTTAATAGTATTCCGGCCAGCATTTTGCTTTAAATTACCAGTATATTTGAAACTAGAGGAAGTTAATAATAGAATAGTGATATATACAAAATATACGCATAAATATTAAATTACATTTTCCTGACCTTCGCCCATTGATCGAAGTCGACAGTGTTTATCAAACGAAAAGTGAAAAAAATACCATAACTACGTCGGTGTTTCAGGCAAAGGAATCTGGGTCATTCAGCTCAAGGCCCATTTTAGAGCTCAGGCCGTAGGCGCTAATTGCGTACTCAATGAACGCTTATTGTCTCAAACGTACAGTGATTGCTGTATACGTAAGCTTGCCTATAAAGAACATAGGGCTGTCCGGATTTCCATCCGATATGTTTTTTTGCCATGGTCTGATATAATAAAGACCTAAGAAAAGGTGGATGGTGTAAAAGACGATGCGGCTGGAGACGAATATTGAAATGGCTGCTTTAGAGATAATACCTATGGAACAAGAAAAAAAGGGTTGTTGAACAACCTAGCTGCAATGACCATGAAACGGTGGATGTTGTGGAAGATGATAAGGATACCGAGGAAATTAATATAGAACCCCAATCGAAGAAGGAAAATGCTTTGATGACCTCAAATGACATTAGCGAGAAAATTGTGAAAGACTGCAAAGAACAACAAAAGG
Organism: Orthosia gracilis; assembly: GCA_947562075.1. Lineage (NCBI taxonomy): Eukaryota > Metazoa > Arthropoda > Insecta > Lepidoptera > Noctuidae > Orthosia > Orthosia gracilis. Next base: position 12,124,389 of record OX387273.1, on the reverse strand, counting down.
TCTATTGAAAGCAAAAGCAGGCGCTTAGTGTGTTATCTAACACTCAGCACACTTATATTATGAATCAGAACATTCAGAACCGGATAAATTAAGCAATTACCTATATCATTTTAAGATCTTCGGTTATTATTAATACGGGAGCTAAATAAAACGCAGTAAATAGAATGGTATACTAGATTTACATATTATGTAAAAAAAAGTCGCACAATATACCTTTGAAAATTCCGGATATAATAAAATACTGGTAAAGCATCAAACCGATTAATTTAAAGTTCTATGAATAGTGTCGAGACTCGGGTAAGTAGGTGCCATAGACACGCAAAGAAAAATTGAAAACCTCTAAAAAGAAATACATAAAGAGAACGCAAAATATACCTTTGACATTTCCGGATATAACAATAGACTGGTAAAGAAACAAACCGCTTCATATAAAGCTCTATGAATAGTACAGAAACGTATCTAAACATATGTAGGAGTAGGTACCATAGACACGCAAAGATACAATTACTTCAGGAGGAGTCGTTGACATTTACAGTCAGCCCTTCAATTTCTATGATAACAAGGTCATAGTTCAACGGTTGGTAATAGAAATTTTGATTCTATAGGAGCTGAATAGAGATGTACCCTGATTTGATTTAATTACGGTTAGGAATGGTAGATTATGCTGGTGGTGTCAATGAGTCAACTATGGATTGAAGGAGAAAAAGCTTGATAGTTATCATCATTATGAATGAGCTACAAATAAAGGATTTTGCCTAGCCCTTTCAATTATCGAACTACAAGACGTACGGCAATACGCCATCGGAATCATAGTGGACATCCCATACGCACTTAAGGCGATATATACGCCCCAATGTAAACGCAATAGGTACTGGCCGTGCGCCCGCTCGATGCCAAAATATCAATATTGAACCTCCTTTTGAACAGTTTTGTTTGCAAAATATTATTTGATTTACATATGCTATGTCAGTTATGAAGAAATTCCAGCCAACAATTTTTCTGTGTAAAAATATTTTTAAACATCCACGTCGCTTTGGAGGAGTATCCAAAAGTTGCGAAAAATATCGTTTTTCTATTTATTTTTTTAAAGAAAAACTATTTGTATTACGAAAAAACTATGTTTAAAAAATAATGTATATGAAACAATAATAAATATATATTTTTTTTCAAACCTTTTAACTTAGCCGTTACTAAGGAGTATGCTTTAGAAAGTTACCGGCACTAAAGCGCATGTAGGCCCTTAACGTTTTGGGAATACTTTCATTGTACGTACCTACATCAGGAGTGGAATTCTCTGCCCGAGTCTGTAATTCCTGATAGCTACAACCTAGGGGTCTTTAAGTCAATATTGAATAGGTTACTTCTAGGCAAGCGTGCTTCACCGTCGACCACATCATCGCTTACCATCTGGTGGTGATATAATGGTCAAACGCAAGCCTATCACCACACTATTATAAAAGTCCCCCACCGCGGCTGTTCGCTATAAACTCAAAAACTACTGAACGGCGATTTTCATGCGGTTTTTACCAATAGAAAGAGTGAGAAACGAGGCAGGTTTTTGTATATAATTTGTCACGGGCGAAGACGGGGCGAAATAAAATTGGAGTGTCTGTTTGTAATATTGAAATAACCGTTTTTTACTACATCTATATGAATATATATACGGTACAAACCACAATAACATTTTTTACAATTTTTGTCTGTCTGTCTGTTTGTTCCGGGTAATCTTCAAAACGACTAGACCGATTTTGACGGGACTTTCACTGGTAGATAGCTGATGTTATAAAGAGAAATATAGGCTACTCACAGATGCTGTAGGAAACTTAAAAAAATAAGTCGCGGGCAACAGCTAGCTGTTAATAAAAATATGAAAAATCACATAGATAGCGTCAAAGTCAAAGCGCAAGAAAATTCTACTTTAACTCTAAAAGATATGTTGGTGCATCATGCACAACTGATAACCTCAGAAATGGCATCTAAGTGCAACTATTAAGTGAAAAAGACGTTGTCCAATTAAATAGCAATATTTTAATAAAGATGCTGTCAAAACCACTAGCCCTGAAGGCGTTTAATGATCTTTATACAACCAGAGTAATGAAAATGGGTCGAAACCGACACTCGCCGACGCGTGGCTTCAAAGAGATGTTTCATTCAGCTCAAACTAAGGTTACTCCTCATAATGAGTCGTTAGTTTTTGAGCTTGCAGCGGAAATGCAGTTTTAATGATGCAGTAAATGACATATTAGCTTGGCAAACATAGGGATGCTTACTGTAGTAAATTCTTCCTGTGTTCAAAGTTTTGAAATGTTTGTCAATAAGTGAAGACACGACAAAATCTACATAATACCCTACTGCAGCAGAAATGGTGGCATTCGAGAAGCGGTAAGACAACTTTTATAGAACATTCCGTTAAAATTCGTGAATATAGCCAGGAAATAAGTATTTTATATTTAAACAAAAAACACACGTATATTAAAACTAAAAAAAAAACTAAAAAAAATACGCTTTAATATAAAACCAAAATAAAAAGTACAAAATAATTTTCTTTAAATTTAAATTAAGAATAGTATATATTTTATTGTAAAAAAGCGTGGGATGCTTATTGTCAATTGTTATAATATTTTATTGACAGATATGGGTAAAAATCTTTTCCGCACTCATAATTAAAATTTATTTTATACTTTTTAGTTTGGTTTTCTATAAAAGCGTATTGAACGAAGAATAAATCGTAGCTTTTAGTTTTTTTTTAACTATTACTTATTTGTACTTTTTAGTTCAATCGCTAATCCTGAAGGTCCAGGAATGGATAATGGGACAAACTTTAAAATTATTGCATTGTCATCGATCCTTGATAAGTATGCAAAGTTTCAAATAAATCTGACGTTTTGAAGGGGGTGAAAATAACGTTCAAAGATTCCGTTACATCGAAACATAGATTCATAGATACACATACCAAGCTAATAAAAGCGTGTTAAAAATGGCACTGTCACGAGAAACAAACGGATGTGCAAAATTTCAGCACAATCGAACACCGGGAAGTTGGTCAAATTTAACTGAGTCCGGGACGAGTGAAACTAAATCTAAGCTTGTAAAAAGTTACTTCTTCCATCGATTCCTAAATATACAATATACGAAATTCCTCTCAGACCGCATTCATTAACGTTTTTATTAATCAACCAAAGAATACGGAAACAAATATAAAAAAAGCATAAAACTTGGTTGTTAACCCTCAGTTCCCAGGGAGAGTCTGTCCGAAAAAGTATATAACTATGGTAAATCCATTGGCTAAATGCGGGGGCGTTAAGGGCGCGGCAACCTGTCGCAAAGGCACATTAGTTCGGGCTGTTACTGCTCGGATTGCTTTCCATGTAAATATACACAACGCCTTTTATTTCGGGCACACGATACGTATCGACGTACTATAGAGAACTATAGATATACGCGTAGACGAATTGTAAATGGATATCAAACGATAATTACATCAAGGATGTTTCGATGAAAGCAATAATTCAGTTTACAGCAATTAAATTCTCGTCAAAACTACATCGAGAATTGACGAAGATGACGATTTGAAAAAGCCTGACAAAAAACTCTAAAATATTGATTAAAGCAAATGACAACAATTCAATATCAATTCTTTCGACTCCCGAATAAGTTTCGTAAGAACCTTTTGTAAATAAATTAATGATACATTTTGAGCGGGCTACCAACTGTCCAATAAGGAAGAGAATATTATAGTGATGATGTGATACATTCTTTGTCCTATTTAGTCAATTAATGGGTTACAAGCATATACGGGTGCAGACGAGAGTGTTTTACTTTTTAAACGCACAAGCTTTTTATTGGTCACAGCTGAATTATGCCATCCATCTGGGCTTTTATTGTTGGCATGCTTGCAGCTCGAACAAATCTTGGATGCATATGAGAAAAATAGGGCCGTTTTGTTTGAATATTTGATACTCTGCCGTAACGCCCGTCACAAACGAAAGTCTGGAAGCATTTAGACGAGAACTGAGATGAAATATATACTGCAGTGGAACGTGTTATTCCGTACAAAAGCTGAATCTTTTCACGAGAGTAAACTGCAGGTATTTTGCAGAGAACAGTTTTTCACGAATGCGGATTCGCGTACATAAGCTAGTCGTATGAAGACTTATATTGGTACAAAATTAAATGCTGACTTTCAAGCACTAGATTGACAGGTGTACTGGCTCAGTGGTTCTTTAGAGCAACATTTCAAATAAATGGCTAAAGCTATTGTTATGTCAGAGTGTAGAACAACTTAAGGACTAGGAAAAAAGCCCATAAAATTATGCAGAATTTTAGAAAATGCAATAAAAACTTGCAACAAAATGTGAAGTTATGTTTAAAGATGAATTGTGTGGTTCAATACAAAAATATCATACCTTTTGTGTGTTAGTTGAATATTTTATTTAGGTTCTAGAGGATCTAAAAAAAACTATTCAACTATAAAATATAACATTAAATTTACGATTCTATTAGGTCCATAGTTATGGTTGTTAGACTGTGTGGATATCGTAAAAAGTAAGTCAGATACTAAAATTATTCTATCTTTGGGGTTATTATGTTTACACCCCTTATGTGGAGCGTTTTTATCGATAAAATTATTTGTATTTGCCGTCCTTCAAATTTTATTACCTACTACAAGTCCGGCTATATTGTATACCATTGTTTTGCAATACAGACAAATTGCTAGACGAAAGTTATGAATGCCAGTATTCGTGACTATACGAGTATCACCGCAGAAAAGATGGATGGGTGGCCTACGAGATGCCTGAAAAAAGGTAAAATTATGGAGTAAGCCAATAAGCTCCTCTATTACTTGGGAATATAGGAGCATTTCCGCCTTCTGCTATTCCTTTGGGGAAATACTGGCATGATGTTATGTTATCTATATTTTTAAAAATGAACCTCTATTTTACCTGGTCACGCTATAACTTGAGAACGGCTTCACCAATTTCGCTCATTCTTTTTTTGTTGTTTTTGTTAATGTTAGGAGAAGTTTCTCATGAAAAAGAAAGAATAACAAAGGGTAGGTGGGTAGGGTAGGTAAGGTGGGGCAGAGTAGATAAGGTAACGTAGGTAGGTTAGAGCAGGTAGGGTAGGCAGTTGACGGAAACGAAGCCGCGGGCACAGCTAGTAATAATTATAGAAAAGAAGAAACTGACTGAATAATCGATCAACGCACAGCCAAAACCGCTAGGCCTAGAAGCATGAAATTTGGCAGAAAGGTTCCTCAAGTGACATAAGTGAGCACTAAGAAAGGATTTTTGGAATTTCCACCCCTAAGGAGGTAAAACAGGGTGTGAAAGTTTGTATGCAAAATCTAATTCTTTCAGATAATATTCTAGAAATTTAGCTAGCACAAATAGCTAGTTAATAGCTAGTGATGGAATAAGGTGACAAGCTCCGGAAAACTCAAATTTTGATAAAGACGGGTAGATGAGTATCGGTGAGTAATGACAATGGGGAGCCAAAATAATAAGTGACTAATGCCTAAAAATACCACATGAAACTTAATCATAAGATATCGAAACCTCCCGATCAGATAACGAGATAACAAACGAAAATAAACAGCCATGTAAACCCATGCGAATGATTGTGTCATGTCGATATTATTTTGTTTGTAACCTTTCATAGTAATCTTTACAAATTAGTGTCGTTTTATCATATTTGTTAGTTCGTGTTACAAGTTACAATCTTTCATAATATAATCTTTGTTGTACTACAATTTGAATAAAAAAACCTGTTGGGGAATTAAGACGTCAGAAAAATTAAAAATACATTTTGTAGACTCACAGTACTTGGCCAGAAATTCCCGTAGAGAAGATGAAATATATAAAATAAATAGTATCTGAAAATATTTATTCGAGCTCTTTGGTATTTTTGGAGCCGTAGTTAATCGTTTGTGGATTTGCAACTCTTTCTTCTGACCTGTTTTCAAATTAGGGCAAATTTTCATAGATTTAGGAGGAACAGCAGCCTATTTACGTAAGCGAATTCGCCAAGGCAAAGTGCGTAGGGTATGAACAATCGATCAATCACATGCGAGATGAAAGACGCGATGTGGATTTCCGTCTATGTGATTGGTCGATTGTTCATATTCTTCGCGCTTTGTCTTGCCGAATTCACTTACGCAATTCTGCAGGGTTTCACTGTCATATCACTCCATAACCCCATTTTCTGGAGGCGGCAGTGGTCCTCCAAGATGTGGATAACACAGGGATGCGGATGTGCTGTTTTTCAATTATGAAAAGCCAAAGTTTTTGAAGTTAATATTGTGGATATGACAGTTTTTTTTTTATGCGATTGCGAAAAGATCTTCATAGTAAAGCGAGAACTTGTCTGGTCGAAGGATCATATCTATGGCGAGTGATGAACTTTCCAGTTCCATCCTGTTCCTTATTGCGCTACAGCTTTACCTAGCGAATTACATAAATTTGTTGTTCTTTCTTTCCCGATTTAAAAATTTAGAGCAAAGACCATCCGACTGCCACAAATTTTTCTTAGTTTTCATAATTCCAAATTAATGCCAAGCCTGAAACCACTGAATGAATTGCAACATTCTTTCATTTTTAATCTCCTCGTAAGCCCTTTGATCAAAGTGTCAGCCAGATAAAAGTTTAGTTTAATCACAAAATAGGTTGAGTAGTTTTCAAGAATTGCTAACTCATTATTTGCTTAGATAAGATACTGGCTGGAGTAAAAGTGTAATTGCTGTTACAACTAGTTTTAACAATTGCCTTTTGTAGAATCCTTGGATGACGTATTTATAGCTATGGTCATATTTTTTAATTTTATCACGAACGCTGGTGTTTGTGTATTTAATTCCTTGTAATATTCTGATAACGTAAAGCATATTTTCAACTAATATTATAAATGTGAATCTGTATGTTTGTCAATCAGTAACGCCGTAACGGCTAAGCGGAATTGGAGAAAATTGGTTAAGGCGTATATATTCTCCAATGTTAACGCAGTACTGACCATGCGCCCGCTCGGAGCCAGAATATCAATATTGAACCTCCTTTTGGACAGTTTTGTTTCCAAAATATTCTTTGATTTACATAATATGCTATTTCAGTAATTAAGAAATTCTAGCCATCAATTTTTCTGTGTAAAAATATTTTTAAACATCCAAGTCGTTTTGGAGGAGTATCCAAAAATAGCTAAAAACGATCGTGTTGTTAATTATTTTTTAAAACAAAACTAATACGCGCATGGACGTGGACCTTAACTAAACTAAAGCAAAACTATTAGTTACACCAAAAAACCATGTTTCACAAATAATATACATGAATCAATAATAAATATGTATTTTTTTCAAACCAAGCTAGGTTAAAAACCTAGCCGTTACTAAGAAGTATTCTTTAAAAATAACCGTTTCACGGCACTAAAGCGGTGGAAGGCCCTTAAAGGTAGGGCATGGTCTGGATTAGACCAGCCATAGGACATTTTTATCCCGATGGTAAATTCCTGTGAATTAATTTTGACTTACACGCGTGCGGAGTCGCGGATAAAAGCTAGTTTGGTATAACATAAGGATAACCTTATATTATACCAAACTAAAGGAACAAATATAATATCAATAAAAAGGTTAATAATAGTGACTCAGGGCTTTTCCTTCCCAAAATACATTCCAAAATCGAAATTAAGTATGTGTGTTGATGAGCATACGTTCGCCCACTTATAATAAAGCTATTCGAGATGTACGTTGGAACATGGTTTTGCATTATTTTCCTGTAACCAAACCGGAAGTTACGTTCATTAATTAGTTTTAATTATTAAAAAAAAGTTTAATTCGAACCTTTTATTGACTTTAAAGGCCAGAAATGGCTTATTAGTTATTTATACAAAGTAAACAAATCACATACAGCCATATTTATAAAAATCGCGACACTATTAAGCGACTGCTTAGCACATTCCATACTCAAATTACACTGGTGAATAAAATCTAACTTTATTTTTTTATTTTATGAATTTTCTAAAATGATTCTTAGTAATTTGAGTTCGCTGATTTCATATCTACCCTCAGTTTTTTTTCTAGCAGCTCTAGTTTTTGTGATACAGGTCCTTCTTAAAATTTCTTTACGTGGCTAACTAATATTTTATTTAGTACAAAATTTTATTAAAATCCATAAATAAATCGATATGTCTACATTAAGAAGAACTTGCTTAAACGATCTAATTTTTTTTTGCTGTTTGTGGTGAATATATGTTTCGAGAATGTCGTTTAAGTGCGTCTGACTTTATAAAAAGGCCTACTAGGACTTCTTTGGGACGCCATTACAAATGTTTAGTAAGCCATTGTTGCCAAATTTTGTATGTGGTAGTTGCGTAACATCATTGCGTTTATGAGCTAGTAAAAAAACGCTAAAAATGTAATCTGGTAATATTTAAAAAACTAGAGTTGCTAGAGAAAAACTGACAATAGATTTGGAATCAGCGTGGCAGAATCATACAAAATCAGGTATGAACAAAACTACTGCATTCTAGTGTTATCTATAAAGAATTTGAATAAAGAATCTGGTAATTAGTTGCTAAACAGCTCAGATATACATAAAATAAAATAAAGTATTTACAAAAAAACACTACAGACTTCCAAATAAAAACACTTCAGAGTGAAACATAACTTTCTTTTTGGAAGTCGGTGTCTTTGGTGGTTACCATTTTTTTTCTTTATGGACACCGACTTCCAAAAAGGAATTTATTATTCACTTTGTAGTGTTTTTATTCGGAAGTCAGTAGTATTATTTTGTTAAAAAGTTTTTCACTTTTTAGTTGTAGCTAATAGGCAAGTTCTTTAGTAAGGTACCTATAATGCCAGAATGGATTACCCGAATATCATGAAACTTGAACATAAACGGTGAAATGAGAGTGTACCGAGAGAACTGTACACATCTGTGTATCCCTTTAGAGCGTACTGGTGTGATGTTATGTTATAATTGGCATAAACAATAAACAGACATGCGATTGCAGCAATACCGAGAGGTTTGCCGTCAGTTATTGAAGAGTTCTATTGTATATCTCCGAAGTTCTTCATCAGATCTTCACCAAATTAAAATGGGACCAATTTGGGAACATACTCTTTCAAACAAAAAAGAATTTTCAAAATCGGTCTACAATTGACGGAGATATCGGTGAACAAACACAAAAAAAAAGAAACAAACATAAAGACGAACATAGAACTTCCTCCTTTTCGGCAAGTCGGTTAAAAAACAAGGCCCTTCGTACTCTTACTACATTCAATTATAAATATTATAATTAGTATGCCTTGTATTAAGAATTCATAACCTTTGGTTTGGATTGAATACCGTTGAATAAAATAGAAAATTTGTTTAAACCGACTTACAGAAACAATATCACTTATTATAAGTTATTTTTAATACTTTAAAGAGAAACACTTGAATTTTTCTTTTTCATTCAAGCACTTTTTATAAACATAGGGTTCTCTAAGCTGTAGTAACAGTCGGTCGATTCTGAAGACATCTCACGGTGATGAATTAGGTGAAGGAAGATCGAGTTATTTAACGTAGGCGCCTCTGAGGTCTTAGAGCGAGTTTTTACTCACACTCAATGTAAATATCATTTTTTATTGAAACTGAATAAGCGCCGTCTGGGGACGTTAAGGAGAAACCTCTTTTTAGTATACATTTTGACATACGAGATCGTTTACTTTACGTTATCACGAGTCAGTACGTTAAAAAACTCGGAATAAGCACATGCCATTCCAACCGATTTGCTAGTAAATCATCAGGGTGAGATTTTTACAGAATAACACTACATTAATTTGACTGATAGCCTTCGTCAAAATTGTAATTTAGATATTTCTATCGCCTGAATAGTTATAGTTACCCGTCTACGGCGAAGGCAAAAGGAGGATTATGTTTTTTTTTCATACCTGATTTAGCCAAAACCAGTCTTGGACAAAATTACGCCATGATAACCAAGATTTACCCTATTGTTTAGAACACTTTAAAACTAAGCACTACCGATCAGCGTTTTCAGTACACGTCGATTCTGTAAAGACGTGAGAGGAATAATTTCTTGATAATCGAAGGTTGCAGTGTGCAAGCAAATCTCCAGATGACCTCTGAATCTGATGAGATTATTCAACGAGCTATGTATGGAACAGTAAAATTTAACGCGGGGATTAAACACAAGGTTGCTTGGTATTCGTTTCGGCAAAAAAGTTTGAGAGGTATAATGATAAGTTGGAGGATTAAGTCTTAAGTTTTTTTGTATAATGGAAATAAAGATGATGTTGATTGAGGAGTTGATTGCGCTACTTGTAAGCTGTTAAATCTAGGAAACAAGGGATGTGACGAGGATGTTTTGGAGGCTTCCTTCTATATTTTTTGCGTTAAAATATTCTCAGATAATTCTTAATCAGAACAAGAAGTAGATTTGCTGTTAAAGAAGTGTATAAGATAATAATAATATGCTCTTAACACTTGCAAGTGGAAAAGACCCGTGACGAGCAGGTATCTTGGGGGCTTTCTTTTGTACTTTCATTCGTTAAAAAAAACAACTCATTTAATGCTTAATTACTACATAAATTAGAATAGCTGTTGAAGAAGAGTGTAAGATAATATTTTCTGAATAAAACTGCGACCTTCTCAATCTGACAATCTCGTAGCATCTCCTAGCTAGAGAACAAATTAACAGAAAAAAACAGTACCTCGGCCATAGCTAACTGATATTGACAAAGAGGTCGTTTCAATAATTATTGATTGGTTAGACTGCCATAGTCGCTATTGTCTGCTGAAAAAAAAAAACATGCAATTTCTAAAAACTAATACTATTATTATCTATGGGTGAAAATACTGATAAATTACTAAGTGAATCGTGCACTATGACAACAAAATTATGCGGGTCTGAATGTCTACGAGAGGGGTCAAAAAGTTTACGAGAATAACCAGTTTTGAATTTTAATTTCTTTTTAATTTTAGTAACGCTTTTGTAGCTTTTCCTACATCCCATCGGGATTCCAAGTTGCCAGGAACTTGCAGAACTTGTTAATTAAGCAGAAAGTTAAAGTTTGAAACGACTGTCACGCCGTACACTTTCGTTGATTAAATAGTGACACTGTCGTGCAATATTAAGAGATACAGTAACTGGGTCAAAAGCTTCAATAGATACAGAAGTGGTGCTGTAATTACTTTTGCACGATGTTACCGTCGAAAAGGATTAATATATATAAAATTGCTATTTATAGGCACGCAAGGAAACAAACATACACATAAATTTTAATGTCCGATGAATCGTAATCGGGACACAATCGCAGGTGTGTTGGTTCCGGCCCAAGCTCGAAAATTTTCGGGGAGCGTTTATCTTTGATTCTCAGTAACGCTTGCCTATCGCTGACTTTCAGACCACACCTTGAAAGTGCATGCTATTAACTACACTAAAAACTACAAACATGTTATAATAATACGTGCTGACGTGCAACTGTATTATAATGTGCAACATTTACCTCATCCTTGTTCAAAAGGAACTGAAAAGAAAGGAAGCACGGTTAAGGTTTAAAAAGCTTCATTAGCGTTATAACAATCAACGTTAATTTAGGTTTCTGGTATTATTTACGGTAAAGGACACCACTATTGTCCCCACAAGCAGTGACGGATGTTGAAAGTTCCATATTTAATTTCCGCGCGAAAAGGAACATGTGTATCCATTCTGGAGGGCAAAAATCGATGCTATGTCATCGGCTTTTTTGTCCAGCGACTATGTTACGATTCGACTAATGTGTCGTTATCTGTTCCTTCCTAGTATCTTTGCCGTCACTGCTTGGAGTAAAATGTATGATGACATTTCAGACAGTTTTTTTTTTTCTGTAAGTTATCTGAGTCTATAATTAATATGAGCTCTTTGATAGTGATTCTTCTCAATGTAAATTCACTCTTATGTTTACAAATATCGATTTTGATTTTGAATACCCGATTCAGGGAATAATTTTTGCCCGTATGTGTTTGGTATCTGTAATTTCATTGGACATGCTTAGTCCCGCTGAATTAATTGGGTTACGATATAAATAGCAATTAATCTAGCAAAATCTGTCATAAATGTCATAAGCATCTAACCTTGGGGCTTGGGATTCAGCCATTCTACCGTGTTCTCTATTTTTATTACATCCTAAGCCGTCGGTTTTTCCTCCCACTGAATGCAACGTATCTACTACTAATAATTCTAATTTTATAACGTCAAAAGAGATTTTTATTAATTTACTACTCTCGACTGTAAAATGAGACGTCTCGTCTGATGACGCGGTTAGAGCAAATCCGTACCTATATTTTTATTTATATTAATTTGAACATTCCTCTCAATGCAAAAACTTCTTCACTTTACAAGTATTACGGAAAAATGTACGATAGGAGCTCATGGTAGCGGCAAGAACCGTGGGATTTTAGTCGGAGGCCGACATAATCCTCCGTTTTTCCCAGACCGAGGATAGCCATAATGATTTGTCCACACAAAAAATAATATAGTCGCTTGAATTTCGTGTGCGATACGTCAATTTTAATTTTCCCTAAACCACGTGGTTTACGACGTTTCACGATAAGTAAATCGTACGATCGTTTATAAATAAACACTTTTGATCATCTTAACGATACCCATTGCGGATTCTAATTAAGTACCTATTTTCAATTCTAATATAGTACGTACGTAGTACCTACTAAAAATAAAATAAGTAATAAATTTGAAAATTATATTTTTGCAAATTCGCAATAGACTATTATGATCGTAAAATAAAGTTTCATTAAAATTTGCAGTGAGAGGATATGATAATATTTTGATTACATAAAGCCGTTATTTTCACGCGGGTATTCGATAAAACTTAATTTAAATCTGCATAATGTCCGCATGTCCCCATTTAATGTACTGTGTTGCCAAGTATCAAAATTAGCTCATATCTCATTTTAAGCACACCACAAACAAACCTGCACAAACATGCAATATTACACACCGAAAACCATTAATGCAATATTTATTAGCAATAATAATTATAAAATATATAAATGGGACAACCTAAGCAGTGTTGCTGGCACATAAATACCTGAACTTACAGCATATATTTAATTGCTATTTTACGATGGCATGAGAAGGAGGTACTTAAGCACTTAAAAATATTACTGTAAAACCAAGCACACATTTTCAAGGAGATTTAAGATAGGTACTCATTGAGACTGTTTTGGCATTATGAAAAGATTCAATAAGTGTTTCTGTTATCTCTCCGTGACTCGAGTGGTCGTTAACACAGATTATTCTGTTAATTATCTCTTGCAATTATTTTTAAAATTAAGATAATATAAATAAATTAAGATAATTCTCTATCACCTTGCTCTTTTGTGGGAACTTGGCTCTTTTTGGACCACGTTTTTGTGTTATTTTTTTTTGTGTTGCGGTCTGCAGTGACTTTGAAAACTTACCTATTAAATATTTAATAACTTTATTTGATAAATGTTATGTAAATAAAGTTTATTTGTGACTTGGTAATGAGTGCCCAGAGTGATTCATACCTGCTTATGCTTAATTTTTGGCGATGCCTGATATGCACTCTCCAGTTTAGGATTGATTGGAGCTTTCTTTGGTCTTGTGTTCTTAATGCCTAACGATTTGCCGAATGGAGCAAACCAGTACCTGTAACATGGAATGATTAATTGAGTACCTATACACATACATAAAAATGTGTGTTAGTTACATTTTCTTCTTGCCCTTCAAGCTCATTAAAAATATAACCTGTAATTATGCGAACAAAATATTTGATTTGATAATGTTGCCACTGCTGGGACACAGGCCTCCTCTCTGCGACAGAGAGTGAGCAATGATTAACCATTCAGGTTGGTGAATATCATCTAATTTATGTTGTAGGACGTGTTGGTTTCCTCACACTCTTTTCGTTCACCAATAAACAATATCAGTTTTGTCAGTATTATCAGTCCCCTTTTTGGCCAAATCACCTTGGTTGGTTTTCAACAATTGGTATTCACTATTCTTAGTAAAAATGCTTTTTTATAAAACTTGTATAAATATATTTTATAACTGCTTAATATGAATAATACATTATATGAAAAAAAAAAAAATAATCAAGTTGAGATACTAAAATATAATCATTAAGTCATTTTGAAGACAGATAAGATAGGGATATCCCTGGTTTTGTAATTAAACCTTCATTTTCAAATTCATCATTTTGTACACTGTATATATTTATATGCCAAAATAAATATTATAAAATAATTATCAAAAATAAATAAATAAACAATTTTAGAAGTAAAAAACAATAAGTAATAATTAAATTTCAGTCTTTTTAAATGGAACCTTACTGTTTTACAGTATGAGACTATAAAACTATTCTTCATATTGCTGAACCATTTTTGAAAGATATGAAATAAAGTCAAAATGAACCTTAAATACTCAACTGCAAAATTATATTGACTAATTTTTGTTTATCAATTTACAAGTTAGTTTATACTTGGGATTTTCATTTATTATTCAGAAGTAACACAATAAATTTGCTAAGATTAATTTAGCAGACATTATTCAGCACATTATTTGTGCTATGGATTTATTAATTAATTTTAAAAGTCCTAGGCATAATTCCTTAATGTGTTCTTAATTTACTAAAAACAATAATTAAATACGTGCAATATTTTGAGCGGCACTTTCATTCAAACATACGTATTACACACAAGAGAAGATGCCCCAAATATACACATTTAGAAAAAAATATATAGATTCCTGAGCGGAAATGTGAACCCGAAAAATGCATTCTTCACTTGCAGAGCACTGAAAGTGCAGTACTTTCGCCAAATTGATACCTAATGAGTCACTCAGTGCATCATTAGACTTTATTCAACCGTGAGATGCAATGACATACATTCTGAAACCTAGCGACAGAAAGTAGGTTAACTCACTTCTCTAGAGTGCGCCGCAGGAATATAAGTACCAATGCCAAGGGCAGGGGGTACAGCAGGTGCATGTAGTCATTGTAAACCACATCCTTGTCTGGACCCGGTGTAATATCTTCCCAAGTTGTATTCGGCGGCAACCACACATCTTCGTCCCAAAATTTGTCTAACAGAGCTCGCAACATTATTCACACTATTTTTTAAATTATCAAGGCAACTTTCAACCACACTACTACAGTCTTTAAATAATTATTTATCACGACATAAACACACCCTTAAATTATTCAATGACACGACCGTCCGACCAAACACAATGACACAGATTATTTCAGGAACTCAGTTCAGTCAGTCAGATTCAGACACACTGACAGATATATTCATTTGACAGTGACAGGTGACAGTAGAGATCTAGAGATGACTATGTATTTGCCGGTATTTACAAGTATGAGAAATAATAAGTATTACTTGTCAAAGTACTATGAGTATTTATATATTGTTTTAAGTATTTTAATTTCTAACAAAGCGAGAATATTATTTAATGAATAGTAATTACCTATTTTTATTAATTACTGAAGTTATAAGCGCTATAAAATGTCAACCCACATTCATCACACAATTTTTGGGCTTGAAATATCCAGTATTCCTTGTTAAGGAAACTTGTTGGGCTTTAGCAGACGTATATTCATTGAACACGAGTCTGCGTGGTAATTTAACATCATGACCTTATAAAAATCAACTGTATCCTTTCCTTTTCTTTCTCGCTAAGAGTAAAAATGTTCTGTGATCCTTTCCAAGTAAAAACTCAATTTGATCTGAAGAAATGATATGACATAACAAGTCACAATTTAAATATGACAAGAGCATTTGATTGAAAACAAAGAATGATCATGAAATATTCTGTTCAGCCAGGCCTTAAATGATTTTGAAAAACCAAACCTCATTCCAACACTTCCCCTCAATCAATGAGGGTATTCTGAAATCATGTACACTAGGTGGCATCACTGAGACGTGAGGTCCAAGCTGCTGTCAAATGCTTATGTTTTTTGACATTAGTCAAATTGACGTCAAGCAAGTTGATGTCATAAGTTAAATTTTCCAAGTAAAAGACCTCTCACCAATGTGGCCAACTAGTGGCGTGAATTTTCTTAAAAACCCTCATTGCACATGCTAAAACCCTTACATCCACACAAACACCTTGCATATGCTTGCTATATTTCAACGTATAGCACCCTGTATATTATAAACTTCAACATAATTTCACATACACAAAACTGCCTTTACCTGTGACTCACCTTCTGTGTTTATACTTTTTTGTTCTTATTTATCTTATTCTATTTTATTCATTTAAATATTCAAGTATGTTCCGTTTCCGTGAATGTGTCCGTGGCATCAACAGTGGGCCCTATCAGAATATCAGGGCAGCGTTATTTCTTTTTAATGTTGCACATGCTGAGATAGGAGCCTTTTTGGTCTCGCACGGGGTTTATTATTTTTATTTTTTATTACTGTTTGTGTTTTGCTTATCTCTTGTTGCCTGTGCGGGTCACTAATAAATATATTTTCTTTTTTTCTTTCCTTTAAAATATATCATAAACATACACTCGTTAACATTAATATAAATTCCCTCTTCAACAATATTCTAAAAACAACAACAACAACACTTCAACTATCCTATAATACCTCCCGCTCGATTCATCTAAACATCAATTTATCATCAGTATCAATAAAAAACCAATCATCATATTTTATTATTCCTACTACTCGAAAACATATAACATCCAATATTAAATATCTCAAAACCTACCTGACTAAAAAAAACAAATCATTAATTTTCTGTAACTCCTACTCGAACTCATCTGAACCAGTATCAATAAAAACTCATCATCATAATGGGGATGTTAACGCAAAGATGAGCGCAGATGTCGCTGGCGGCGCAATGGCTGCTGTCAAATCATTTTTGCTTTGTTTACATCACGTTTTTTGTTATTTTTGTTTTTAAACCAGTCTACCACCGTTATTGATAATATTTATTGTCCCTGGAAGTTTAAGGAATTGAAAGACATACTAAAGAAATGAGGAGCAAGGATAACTGGAAAGAAAACAGATCTTATTGAGAGGCAGACTTTTATACAGGGTGGCCAAAAAGTCGTGGATCAAACGAAACAGGGAGACAAAGGAGGTAATTTCCAACAAAAAATCTTTCTCCAGCATGGCCATAACTTCATTGCACGAAAAGATATGAATTATTTTTGTTTTTTTCCATGAAACTACCGAGATTTTTTACAATTTAATCAGTAGAAAATTAAATTGATTAAAAACAATAAAACAAAAGGTGTTTTATTATGACTCGATTATGTATCAATACTACAAAAATTGTATTGCAGCTCTTGGTATCAAACTTAACGAGCAATGAATTTTTTTCCGTAAATTTTGAAGCGTTACAAAAAATTACTTCTCACTTTAAGACCACCATTTGAAAAAAAAATGTATTACGGAAAAGTGACCCTGTATTAAAAAAGCTTGCTGGTTTAATGCTGATTTGAATGAGGTACAACACTTTACTCTTTGATCTTTAGTTTTGGTTTTACGGTCGTTTTTTCATATCAAGGTGCAAATTTAATAAAATAGTAAATTTAAAGGAAAGTTTAGATTTTTTATAAAAACAACGATTATGCCTTAGTAATTTTATTCAAATACAAATTTTTACATTAAATGCTCAAAGTTCCTACCTCTGACCATAATACACAATCTGCACCGCCTAATAAAATTCGCACGTAATCGGCGGAATGCACCTCTGTTATTAAGAATTTGTGACTTAGCAAACTCGAGCTTTTGTCGTAGTTCTTGTTCGGTGTTATTCTCTCCTTGATACACTATTTCTTTAAAATAGCCCCAAACAAAAAAGTCTATGGGATTAAGGTCGGGCGACCGGGGTGGCCATGCAATAGGTCCGCCTCGACCAATCCACCGGTTAGGGAAGCGCTCGTTCAAATGTCCTCGAAGTTACTAAGGCATAATCGTTGTTTTTATAAAAAATCTAAACTTTCCTTTAAATTTACTATTTTATTAAATTTGCACCTTGATATGAAAAAACGACCGTAAAACCAAAACTAAAGATCAAAGAGTAAAGTGTTGTACCTCATTCGAATCAGCATTAAACCAGCAAGCTTTTTTAATACAGGGTCACTTTTCCGTAATACATTTTTTTTTCAAATGGTGGTCTTAAAGTGAGAAGTAATTTTTTGTAACGCTTCAAAATTTACGCAAAAAAATTCATTGCTCGTTAAGTTTGATACCAAGAGCTGCAATACAATTTTTGTAGTATTGATACATAATCGAGTCATAATACAACACCTTTTGTTTTATTGTTTTTAATCAATTTAATTTTCTACTGATTAAATTGTAAAAAATCTCGGTAGTTTCATGGAAAAAACAAAAATAATTCATATCTTTTCGTGCAATGAAGTTATGGCCATGCTGGAGAAAGATTTTTTGTTTCGTTTGATCCACGACTTTTTGGCCACCCTGTATAATAAAATATTTTTTATCGGTGATATATTCTAGATTTGGGTATTTTTTTAGTTGTAACGAGTTATTTCTTATTTGACTCATGGTAGGAAAATTTACAAAAAATTAGAGAACATTACTTTAATGTTTTGGTATTCTTTACGTTTTAAACTGCTTCATTTTCAATTTTTTACGGGCAACAATTGAAAACAATATTCTTTATGAATTCGTGTTCACAACTGGAATATATGTTTCATCATAATCTATCTTGTATTTTTGTTGAAAACCCCATACAACTAATCTTGCCTTATATCTTCCATCTGATTTTACCGTAAGAATCCACTTGCTCGTTACTAATTTTGTACATTCAGCTTCTTTCTTATCTACAAAAGGCCTTGTAATATTCTCTTCTAAAGATTTAATTTCTTCTTCTATTGCTTTCTTGTAATCTTTTTCCCTTGATTCTACTGCTTCTTCATATGTTAACATAGATACTTCAGTATCATAATCCATTACAAAATCCTTATAACGTTCTGGTAGTTTTCTCTCTCTTTCTGGTTGAATCCTTCTATTTACATTATTTTCCACGGCTCGATTTTCATTGTTCTCCATGACTTGAATTTCAATATTCTCCACGGCTCGATCTTCATCTTCCTCAATTTCTTCAATATCAAAAAAGTCTTCATTTCCTTCAATTTAAAATGACAAGTGCATTTGATTGAAAATAAAGAATAAACATGAAATATTCTATTGAGCCAGGATTTAAATGAGTTTGATAACCAAACCTCATTCCAACATTCCTAACTACCTTTTTAAAATACATGCACGTTAAATTGAAGTTTTATTGAATAAAAGCTTACGAACAACGCTTGATTTGTTCTTGCTGCGTTGTTTAGTTTATCTAGTTCAAATAACTTAAAGTAAAGAAACCGGCATGAGTGGGAATTTATGACTCAAAATTGTTTATGCACGTACGTGGTGGTATGGAATGTACAATATAAGTACCATATGCGAGTTTAGCTGATTTTGAGTAATTCATTCATACGAAGATTGACTGCCGTGTATTTTATGTTTAAAGTAATGTCTTTGACCTTTATCCGTATTATGTTCAGTTAAATACAAAAAATAATAAACAGCTACATGGATTTAGTATTTGAACTAAGTGTTTTTCGATTTCAATCCTGGGTGTTCTGCTGTACCCAGTACAAATATTAGGTACTTGGCAGCACACCTCTTTGATAGATTTGCGAGCAGCTTAGGCTCAGCACGCACTGTGATTTTTATTCGCTCGATTCTTTTCCGCCCATTCAGCGACCTATGGAATTGTATGAAGCTGCACGCATTTCGTTAAAAAATTCGCTCGGAAATAATACCGCAAGAATTTCGTGTTTCCACAGAATCCACCGCACCGGGGTGAGGGTTAAATTTGCGTGAATATTTTGAGCTCCATGAACAGGTAAAAAGAAACAAAAATCGCGCGGAATTTTATCCGCACTGCGTGTTAGTTAGATTTAACAAAAATTCGCGCGAGTAAAAACCGCAGTGCGTACTAAGCCTTAGATGAAAAATAAAGTCGGAACCACACTTACGTGTCGTGGAGTGGCGTGGCGCGGGATACACCAATCAAACGACTCTGTTCCAGCCTACGTCACAGCGCAACGAGTTTTGTAGCCAATCAACTGCGTCGGAAGGTGCCACGACACGCCTCGCCACGTAAGTGTGGGTCTTAATTCATCCTACATAATCAACATTCATCATCGTCGTTCGTTTCGTTTTTTTAATTTTTTGTACTTATACTTCATAAAAGATAGCTTGATCTCTGCGACATATGCCAAACTGACGTAAACGATACTGTTAGTACGTTATTGTTAGCCTGACAAGCGCTATTGTTACGATAATGATACTGATAGCTGCCGCAGAGATCAAGCTAGGAAGTTTAATGTGTGTCGTTTTGTGACAATTAATCAACATTTTTTCTGTCTTTTCTTTCATTTTTGGTTTCCGTACCCAAAGGGTAAAAACGGGACCACTCCACTGTCCGTCAGTCTGTCTGTCATCAGCTAGCTAGACCAAAGACCTTATACTTCTTACTACTAGACTGTGCACTATGGCGCAAAAATCGGTCCGCGCGAGAGGGCTCCCGTTGGTAGTGTGTCTCTTTCTAATGAGGTGACCATGACCAAACCGAACTCGGGACAAATTGATTGTAAAAACGATAGTGTAAGTATCCCGATATATTTATGCTACCTAAACCTACCTAATTTATTGTAAATAAAAAAAATTGTATGTATAGTTTTTGGAATCTACACCACTTACCGTATGGTGTCGGGCGTAAATAATTTCACCATCCCATGTTTTCCCGTGGTTGTCGTAAGAGGCGACTAAGGGAAAAACCAGAGAAAGGGCAGCAGCGTTCTCTGTGCATTTGTTACAACCATACTGCGATCGCCAACCCGCCTGCAAAGCACTCCCCATGAATAGCACAAATAAAACATAGCCGCTATAGTGCCCGGCAGCCAGCCTAACCTCGATTACGGTAGCGGTCGAGATACGGTATGGCAAGGGGTGCTAAGAATCCCGGACGAGATCCGGCTACCCCAACAAATACCGACGACTGGACCTGGCAACGTACAACACGCGCACACTTCGGTCCGATGAAAAGATCACCGAACTCGAAGAGGAATTGAGCAGTTTACGATGGAGTATTATAGGGTTATCTAAAGTTCGAAGAAAGGGAGAGGACTCGATAATCCTAAAATCCCAAGTCTCCTCAAGCCTCGTTCTTCAAGACCCATCGTATAGATAGGAACAAAAAGCTCTCCGATCCTACTCATAAGCTCATGAAGGAGAGGCGTGAGATGATCCTGCAGTCTTTAGACGATACTTTGAAATACCGGCAGCTAAATATACCTCAAAGGATCTTAATGATTTCAGGATTTCACATATTGTCCAGTTGCGTAGACAGTTGAGAAACAAAACTTCACCAATTTTATTCCTCTAGCAATCAATTTGCAAATAATATTAACAGACGCTGAATTTCACTCGAACAAAGCCCGCCAAAAACTCCGCAAACCACCATCTTACATTTAGTATTACCAGGCTCAAATATTTAAAAGCACTACTCTTACTAAGTATTAATGAATTATTTTTTAAATACAACGAATTGATTAATTATAGGAACTGTAGAAATATTTAAATACGTTTCAAAGTCTATGAATCGTTTGTTTTGGTATAACATAAAAAAGAAAAATATAACATTTTCTACCATTTCTACCAAACCCAATGATTAGTTGAGCTGGCAAGAAGTCAGACAAGGACACACTACCAGCGGAAACCCTCTCGCCAGGACCGCTTTTGATTAGCTACCGCTTATAAGGAAATAGCTAACCTAGGTGGATGATGATAGATTTCATTTTAGCTAAACAAAAATTTTTGGTACACAGTCTAGTAGTAAGAAATACGTATAAGGTCTTTGAGCTAGACAGTCGAAATTTTCACAGATGATGTATTTCTTTTGCCGCTATAACACTAAAACAGAATAAAATTAATATTTAAGTGGGGATCCCATAGAACAAACGTGATTTTTTGCGATAATGGCACGGAACCCTTCGTGCGCGAGTCCAACTCGCACTTGGCCGGTTTTTCTCAGACCCACCCAGTCGCCCGCCGCACCGAGTTTAAATTTACGCAATGTTTATGGATGAAATTCAAGAGTTCAATAAATAACGAAAGTAATTACTGAGGAAGCAATTTTCAATATTAATTTTCCAAGGCGCTTTTGTTATGATTATGAGACGAAATGTATGAACTTTCGTTATTTTTGCCGATGGGAAATCCCATCGAGCTCACGGCTGGTAATGCTTCGTCCACACACGTGGCTTGCTGGCGATTAAGTCGAGAAGAGGTCTTCACAATCTACTGAAATGTCATTCAGCATACTGCTTTCTGAAATTTCAGTTTTCACTTGTAGTGCACTCGACTTTTACCCGGCCCGGTCGCTTAAAAGACTTTTTGCCCAGTTTTTGTTTATAAGTCAAACTACTTTTTCACTTCATTCATTCATTTTGATTCGAATTGAGGGAAAGAGCACGAGAATCAAGTAGCTTCCATACTGTGTTATAGAAAGAGATAGCAAATAACCTTTGTTTTTAATTTGTAAGATGTACGACCTGTGTGTTTATTTTATTAATTTATTTCAGCAAAGTGTGTAGTTACAGCTGCACAAAGTTACACCATATTGTTAACGATCTTACAATGTTAACATAGATAGAAAGTAGTGTGGATGTGCGTTAATAATTTGATAGCAGTCAATAATGTTATTTTGCCCGACGTGTGCCAACGTTCTTATGGTGGAGGAAGGTCCAGAGTCTGGACTGCGGTACGCATGTAACACTTGTCCTTATGTCTTCAATGTTAAAAGGAAAGTGTCCTCGCGCACATTCCCTAAGCTGAAGGTAACCGAACTCATAGATTGCATCATACTTCATTCTCATGCATTTTTAGATTAAATTTAAATAGTGTTTGAATTTAAATCCCATGCAACTTTAACCATAAGGACCATCTTTATCTTACTATTAAGTTTATAACAAAGTTTCCTTCAAAGCCGATAGCTATAAAGCAAACAGTTTTTAACTTTACATTTTATGTTGTTTTCAGGAACTTGACTATATTATGGGTGGTGCTGCCGCCTGGGAGAATGTAGACTCGACAGATGCTGTGTGCCCTAAGTGTGGACATGGTAAAGCATTCTTCATGCAACTGCAAACACGTTCGGCTGATGAACCTATGACTACATTCTATCGCTGCTGTAACCACAAGTGCGCACACAACTGGCGTGATTAGAAAACTAAATATGTGAAAGACTTAAAAACTTTGTGATAACATTATTAAATACAATCCTTGTGTTTAATTCAGTATTTGTGCTACATTGAGTATGAATTTCTTCCAAAAACTTAATTTACTTCATAGTTATCTAGTTAGATATAAATGTGCGGCTCTTAAAATGAAGATGGACAAGATGGCTCCAGTAATATCAAGCTCTGAAGACTTTGCCTGTGCCAAGGCTGCAGAATCCCTGGGCAAAGGACAAGTAATAGCAGTGCCAACTGACACAATATATGGACTGGCATGTAGTGCTAACTCTCCAGAAGCTATAAAAAAGTTATATGCAATCAAAGGGAGGGATTCTGCCAAGCCAGTAGCAATCTGTGTGACAAATGTATCAGATGTCAGAAAATGGGGAGAAGCAGAACATCTTTCTGATGACCTGCTCAACAGCTTACTACCAGGACCTGTGACAGTTGTTCTAGAAAAGACTAAATATCTTGACAATCCATTCCTCAACCCAACAGCTACAAAAATAGGGATTAGAATACCTGATCATGAGTTTGTGAACAGAGTTACGAAGACTTTTAATAAGCCTGTTGCACTGACAAGTGCTAACTTTAGTAATGGGCCTTCTACTTTGTCTATCAAAGAGTTTGAACATCTCTTTGGTCATTTAGGAGCAGTTTTTGATGGAGGAGTTTTGAGTCAAGGACTGGAGCAGAATAGGACTGGGTCCACAGTCATAGACTTGTCCCAAACGGGTAACTATAACATCATAAGAAGAGGTATTTCTTATGAGAGGGTAATCAAAATTGTTGAAAGTTTTGGTTTAAAAAGTATTCTATAAGTTATTTATGGATTGTGATATATTGATGTGGAATAAATGTTATATTTTGAATTATTTTGTTTTTATTTGAATAATTGAATTATTGTATTTCTGAGTACTTGGAATGCAACTGCGTGGTAAATTATGTGTTATCTACTGAGATTCATCATTATGAAAAGGCCCAGAATGCCACTAAAGTAAACTACCCTCTTTTAACTATCTGCAGTAAAACTAATTTACATATAATTAAACAAAGTTTACTCTGAGAACTATAACAAGAACAAGCATTACAATCTTATAAATTAAAATTTTGGCTATTTTTATTAACTTTTTTCATAAATTCATTTTTACATTTACACATTTAATGATGCAATTTACAATATTTTTTCACATAAATATAATGGCAGTATTAGCAATAAGTACATCACTAGTGGTCAGGTGGCCCAGCAGCGGAAAAAAAAACACAGATAGATCATAAGGATAGAGAGACATAAGCTCTTGAGATACAGAGACAGACCGAGATAGATTGAGTTGACAGAACAGCAATCTATGATTGTGCTCCTATATACTATTTACAGCAATAAATACACAAACTAAATGATAAGAATACAATTACTAAATTTTAACCAAGATTGTTAAGATGCCATCAAAATAATTAATAAGGTTTTTTTCTAACACTATTTTCACTAATTAAAACAACTAATTACTGTTTTTCTAAAAAAGGTTTTCTGTTTTCCGGCATCTTGGCTTCTAGTCTTTGCCATCTACTTGGTGGCCAAACAATGTATGCTGCCCTAGCGTTCACCAAGCCCAATGAGACGGGTCCGAAGGTGTTGCTGTCCAGAGTGTGGCCTGTGTGATCGCCTTCCACCCAACAATGACCTTCAGGAACTTTCACATACTGTTTCTTGTAGCCGAGAGTACTCACAACGTCACCCTGCAGCCCAACAATGCGTTTGATTATCTTTTGATTTGGATCTTTTGGAGACACCAACGATATCACGTCACCTCTCCGCACATCATAGTCTCTGACCGACCACCTCGACAGAAACACGTAGTCGGTGTTTTTTGAATCCGGGTTGAGCACCGGCTGCATGGATATACCTTCCACTCTGGCCACATAGCCTATCGTGTCAAGAAAGGTTATACCTATCGGTACACCTAAGAGCACGGACTTGCATACACTTCTCAACCACATTAATATATCGGTATCTGATTTTTTAACAGAGATGTGTCCGGCATAGTAGTTCAGGACGTCAATTTTACTATTTATGGGTTAGTAACATTTTAAAATAATGTTTTTATATTGCTATTTTAATGAGGTAGATATGAAATGAGAATTTTGAGACATTTGACAATGAGACAGTGAAGGCGTGAAGGTCATTGACAGATGTCAATGTCATGTAATCATCTTTTTTTTTTTTTTAATGTCTGTGGCTATTGTAATCATCTAACCGACTAAGGCAGTGTTGCCAAGCTTACGAAACTAAAAAGCAGAACCTGAACAATAAAAAATTGTGTAGGGTTACAATTCATATAAGTCTGCCTAGCCTTTTAATAATCATGCTGGGTTCGACTTCCAATCCAATTGGACGCAGCTGAGTACCTATACGACACGGAGCGACTGCCTATCTTTTCTCTTCAACCCAGTTACTGGGTAACACGATACCCATTGGCAATCGGTGTCAGATTTTCTGGCTTCCTACCACTACCTTAAAAGTTGGTTTAACGGATGCGCGTGGCATGAAAAGGTGCTGTTTTTGTATGAGATTTACTATCGCGCAGCCATTGGAGCCAACTTCAGGGCGGCCAAGAAGTTTGGCGAGAACTATAATGACTGTTTAGATGGCGCCTACTTTGAAAACAGTACGAATATGGACTGAAATATGATGCCCTAAACAAAAACCCTACTGTCAAAACAGTAAGGTTCGCAACACTGACAACCGATTAAAAAAGTACAGAGACCGCGAGAGAACGTCAAAATTAGGAGGGCAATTAATTATCTGTGAAAATCGAATTTAACTTTACAGTTGGTTATCGAGAATATCTTCCTTGTCACGTCACGCTCATTCAATGGTGAATGACCATAGAGAGACTTTCGGTCTTTACAAATACTCAAAAAAGTGTTGATGCTTTCTGTAGTAAATTACAACCAACCAAACAGAAATTTTGGACATTTTATTTGTGTGTAGCGAGTATAATATCAATTGAATTAAGTTGGATAAACACATGTTTCTATCAATTTGGACTTGCCGAGTGATTTGAAAATAATCTTTGATAGATGGAAGTGTTCCGTGGTCGAGAAAAACTTACAATCTGCATAATCAGCTGTCAGTGAGATAGATCATCTGTCCCTGTAAATATAAAAGCTAAGACAATCACAACACGTTTTAAGTTGATATGTGTGTATAATGAAGTAAACAATCGAGCTACGATGTGACCTTAGTTGCGCTCACGACAGGCAGCGATCTCGAAGCAGATATGGGGTAATAACCTAACAGTGGAGTAAGGCTGGTTACGGTATGGCTGGACTCCCGTGAGGCGGACGCAAAAGTTTAGATCGGATCATTGGTGAATGCAGAAACATGTCCGGCGACTACCCGTTCGCGGCGAAGACCGTGAGCCCGGTTAAGTGCAATGAGAAACCCTGGGATCTGTGGGTCAGTGAAATAGGGCACTTGTCGCCGCGGCGGGACGATGATGCCACGTTCACGTCGCCGGCGGCCGTGGACGTCAAGGGCGGCGCGTCCGTGCGGCGCGTGCACGACGGGCATCCCTACAAGCAGGCGCGCGCGCGCCGCTCGCGCCTCAACCGCCTCAAACGCGGCGGCATGAGTCTGCACGGCCTGGTCCCTCAGATGGACAGCTTGAATGCTGCAGTGTGTCATATGTGCGGTGTGATAGTGAAATGTAGTGCGGCCTACAGACACTTGCTTGAGTCCCACACAGGCGCAGAGCCTCTCCCTCCGCCACCGCCACCTGTCTCCACACACAAAAGCCGCAGCCGACATAAAAAGGAACCTCCACCGCCCCCCATCCCTGTAGAGATACTCCCACTGAAAATGGATTCTTCCCCAGTCCACACGCCCACACCACCATTATCAAGGCTAATGTTACCACCACAGCCTGATCCACAGTACCTGGACGATGCCAGTGCGGCCACCGTATCAGGGGAGGTTAAGGTGAGCATGGAGTGTGGCGAGTTACCAGTCGTCAGTATACAGGACACAGAGGACCTGCCACTCGGTGAAAACTTAACTGATGATATTTTTGCAATAATGAATTCTGAAGGTATTCAGAGTGCAGATGACATCACAAATGCAGCTGACTGGAAAAATATTATTAGGGATATTGGAAATATGGGAGATATTAACTTTCCCCAAGCGACAGATAGTGTCCCAGCACAGGATTTGTATGCACCAATTCACACATCATCACTCTCAGCGTATGCAATATCAGATTCAGATCTATCCAATATTCAATTTGCTCCTAACACATCCCCCATGTTATCGACGGTGATGGAAACCAATGTACTGAATCCCCCACCTTTGAAGCCGGCGGTGACGCCGACCACACCGTCAACAAAATCATCTAGGTCGAAAACTAGTAAAACGAAGTTTAATTTACGAGAATACGATCCGAACAAGCACTGCGGCGTGGTGACCGCCGAGAATCCCAAACCGTGCACCAGGTCGCTCACGTGCAAGGCGCACGCGCTGTCCCTGCGGAGGACGGTGGAGGGGCGCTCCAAGCCCTTCGATACGTTGCTGGCGGAGCATCGGGCGTCGCGAGACGTGGGCGCGGCCGCGGCGGCGGCGGTCGCGCCCGCACCCGCGCCATCCGCGCCCGCGCCCCCGCCGCCCGCTGCACCCCTCAACCTCCCACCGCTCCTAGTCAATCATTCGACGATAGACCTCAGCACCTTCAACGGCCTCACAGCCGAGCAGCAGGTCAACGATATCTACGCGAGTCTGCTCAGCGTGGAGGACCCCAACTCGGTGCTGCCCGACACGTCGAGCATCACCTCTCTGCTGAGCCAGCCGCTGGCGCCCGAAGCGTTCTTGCTACCGGACGATGCGGAGCTGCCGCCGGACGTGCCCATCCTGAGCATCGCGTCGCCGCCGCCCGTGCGGCTGCACGAGGCGCCGGACGAGGCGCCGCCGCCACTGGTGCCGGCCGACGTGTGCTGGTACGCCGCGTGCCCGCGCCCACTGGCGCTCTGCACCTTCAACGCGTCGCACGCCGGCGGCGCTATCACTTTAGGTAAAAAATTTGCGACGGTCCGGAGTAATATAAAGTCTTCGCTGTCCCGGTCGCAGTGCAAGTCCTCGGGCAGCTCGAACAATTACTATTATAACCCGAACGCGTTGTCGTTATCGAAAACTGTACATATGAACTCTAGTAAAACGAATAAGCCCGAAGTGCGTAAACTGATAGTGACGTGTAGTAGTGGAGTGAACGCGGGATCCGCAGTTTCGGCCGGCAAGGAGGTGCAGCAGACGCTGAACGAGCTTTTCGGCGGCGAGGTGCGCACGCTCAACGGGCACGCTGGGCTGACGGGGCTGGGCGGGCACGCGGGGCTGGGTGGGCACACGGGGCTGGCGGGGCTGGCCGGGCTGGCGGGCGGCAGGCGCGCGCCTCTGAAGCACGCGGCGGGCAAGCGGCCGCCCGCGCCCGTGCTGGACCTCGGCTTCTCGCTCGACCCGCTGCTGGCCGACGAGAAGTGCTGAGCGACCACTCATAAGCAATCATCGGTTGTGTAGTCACATAATAATTATTGTATATTTATTTTTCTGTAACGAATCGAATCGGATTCACGTATGTAAAATGTAAAATAATCACGAATTTTCCCGAAAGGAATTTAATGTTATGATAATGTTAAATCTCATTTTTTTTTGCGTCGACAAGCGAACTAATGTTTGTAATATTTTGTATATTATTTTATAAGATTTTTTTTAAATCCTTTTCCGATACGAGAGTCGGTATGTGTCAATGAGAATTAAAAATAGATTATTACAGAATGGTTGTATTTTTTCGAAATGACATATTACTCATTGTTGATACTGAATTGATTACTGATTAAATGGCCTAGGATTAATAATGGTTTAATGTGATGCAAATTTCCATGTAAAAATATAAATACTATTAAAATAAGTATATCCGTAATAGTAAATCGCCTCCTTTGGAAAATAAAGGCAAATACCTCAATAACTAAAACAACTTGTTTTAATTGACCGGTTCGCACCTAAAAATATATTGATATGAATAAATCGAGCGCTGGAACAGGTTTCCCATTAGTTCCTATGAGTGGCTGCTGGCAGTGCTACCTGCGCTTGCGTCGTTATGCTTGTGTGAAGATCTGTTAATAGCCTCGTGTGAGTTTACCTTTGTAGATAAATGGAATAGATATGAATACTGATTCATGTTCTTTACTCACGTCCCACGATTTTAGCGAGGACACGCGAAGGTCTTCAGACAAACATTCGGTTCTTGTTTGTATAAAAATATGAATTAACAATTGCCATGACCACGCAAGCTTGGGTATAGGGGCGTGCGGGTCCTCGCTGGTAGCGTTGCATCTGTTATTATAATGGACGTGTACGATGCCACCGCAGTAATCAAATCAAAGTCACTACTTACGTTGCATCCGTTTGATACGTTATTTTTACACACAATAGACTTGACTGTAACATGTGGCTTCCGGAGGTACTGGCGTCTTTCTTGATTGTTGGTTTTCTAATAATAAGCTTTCCGTTGTGGTCTCTAGAACTAGAATTTTATAGATTATGTACCTGTATGTTGAGTTGCACTGAAATTTTTTCCACACATACAAGCCTAATGAGCTGGCCTCCCAAAAAAATACACAGCTTGGCCGGGCTGGTAACCACTGTGACTGTTAACGAGCTGTGTTACTGCTTATCCTTTTGACGCAACCGGTTAGTCACTTCTTATGACATACAAACCCACATTACCCAACAGTGATGGAAGAAAGCTGACCTACTCAGCACAGAAACAAAACACGGCCAGAAATTACGGCATCAGTCCCACCGCCGACGATCAGCGAGTAGCGAGTAAAGCTATAAACTAAACAAGTGGCCAGTAGCGAGAATCGAGTGCGTAATTCCGATAGTTTTGTCCCTCGGCTATAAGTGAGTGTTCTTCTTAAGCGGGTGATTACTCGCATCACTCGCTCGGCCGCACTGGAGGTAGAAATGAACGCTGGTTGGTCGTCTCTCGGCGTGAGTTCTGACCGCCAAGCGAGCACCGCTGAGCGAGTATAACTTTGATAGCTCTTGTCGCTCATATCGCTGCGATAAACTTGTAGTGAGAGAGAACACTCCGGCAGTGTCAATTTGTCTCTTTTATTGACACGGGATCTTATTTCTTCTTCAGCGAAAAACTAGAGCAAATAGTCGATAGCTAATCGCTTACTCGACAGCGGTGGAACAAGTGCCTTAGCCTATAGCCGTGTTCTTAATTTGAAGTATCGGAGTGTTCTGGTGTATAAAGTTGATTCCCGAGTTGCACCTCGATGTCACGCTACAGGTGTATCCATTATGCCCAAACAACTGTACTAGGGATTAACACAATGTAGCCACTTCTCATTCCACAGGTGGCTGCATACCTATCAATGAAACATACTTAACACCACCCACGCCTGTATTCCGTGAAGGGTTGGACACATTGATATATACATATACCTACCCCATTTCGCCAGTTCTGTGAAGTTTGGGGCCTGTGTAAGTATTTGGGGGCGAGCATATTACCTTCATGCGGACGCCATTCTAGACATCGGTTGAACCCAATGACACTGCCCGACCCAAGAAGGCTAGAATCAAACCTAGGACCTCATAGTCAGCAGTACCGCTCGCAGCCACTATTATAGACATGCGAAGCAGTCGAGCATTAAAACATTGCGAAATAAACTATGTTTGTCACATATACGTGATCTAATTCCGCCTATCCCGTTCCATCAACGGGCTACAAGACGCAGGTACGGCGATGCGCCTGCGGTACATGGTGGACCCTTACACACTAAACGTTTTGGCAATATATATGTACTTTAATTATGCGTACAGCTAAGGGGTGGAATTCCCTACCGGAGTCTGTGTTCCGCGATAGCTAAAACCTAAGGGATATTTAAGTAAGTGAATAGATTTCTTCTAGGCTAGCTTGTTTCACCGTCGACCACATCAGGTGAGATAGTGGTCAAGCGCGAGCCTATAGATATCTAATAGTAAAAAAAAAAGTAAGTAAGGAATTACATACCCAAGAGTATAAGGGTACCTACTGCAGGTAGTAGAAAATCTTAGCCAGCCAGCAAGGTACCTATTGTGAAGACGTCGTCATTGCCGTTCCTTTACTCACGCAAGCTAAGCAATAAACCATTGTTCCGATAGACGAGGGCGCTCAAAGTAGGTACGCTCACTTTGTAATGAGCAGGGATATTTCTCTAGGTAGGTACGAGTATATAGTCTTTGAAGAATTCACAGTTCTCTGATATTGCTGGTGTAAACTTTAGCACAGATTTGAGTAGATTAAATACTAAGTTAATTACTATATTTAACTGACTGCATTAAGACGACGATTATACTTCGTCGGTCACGAAAGTAAGCCCTCCTGGACACGTGTTTTGTCCCAAAAATCTAGTAGGTTGATCTGTTTATAATAAACTAGCTACTACTAACTTCGGTAGTAGAGCATTATTATGCCTACATGTTTTATCTGTCGTAGACATTTTCAACAATTAAAACAAACATCCATTCATCCGTCCTCACTAACTTTCACGTTTATAATAGCACTACCTTTTGTCAGCGGCTTCGCCCGCGTGGAAGTCACAATTTATCCTGAGGGAACTATTCCCGGGATAAAAATATTCCTGACTATAATCTATCTCTGGGCCAAATTTCATCAAAATTGGTCCAGCCGTTTTAACGTGAAGAAGTAACAAACACACACACACACACAAACTTTAGTTGTTAACTAGGATACTAGGATATAGTGATTTTGTTCTTGCCTGATTGGATAAGTGTATAAAATACTTATGACAATGATTACTAACATCACGTCTGACACATTCTCCGAAGGGTCAGATGCACTTATGTATAGTAAGGTTCACCCACATGTAGCCAGTTATGTTTTTAAATCCCATGTATTTTGGGGCGAGCCCATTACCATCAACCGGAAACAAGTCTGGGCTGCTACTGACAAATTCCAGATGGAAAATCCCAATATCACATTGCCCGACATGGGAATCAAACCCAGGGCCTCAGTAGTAGCGCTTGCAGACCAACGAGGCAGTCATTTATTTGGTCAGCGCAACATATCTTCATCCGCCATACTTTTCTATGGAGAGAGTTTACAATATCATCATTACCATATCAGCCGAAAGACATCCACTGCTAGACGTAGGGCCTTTCCCAATCTTCACCATATTGACTGGTCCCGTGCGTCCCGCTTCCAGCGGACTATACTGTTTTCAACATCGGTACAGTAGTCACAGCGGATCTTTGCCTCTCTGAAGTTGGCTGCAAGACCATGCGCAGTTGCTATTTTTGTGTAAATGTTGAAGTAGAAGATAGTATTGTATAACTGCCTCTTTCACTGACTTACGTTTGACACATCGTCATATCTCGCTTATTGTTGCAGTATACTCGATGACAAACTGTTTCTTGCACAATGTTTAGCAGAGCCACCTTCAGGGACACAAAGATCCGCTGTGACTACTGTAGGTATCTATTCAGTTAAGACACTAGTACTTCACGCAGTGCTCCGCCGGCGGGGACACTTTCGACGAGACCATCTAGCTTTCCTAGCTCGGGGTGGAAAGAGTTGTGGCGTGGAGTGGTTCTACGAACTGGGTTTAGAGAGAGCGCCTCATAAAATTGAGGCGCTATGGTTCCATAAAACAACGAGGAGCAGAGAGCATCCCAGCTTGTCGGTGGCAGTTAGTGAAGCGCAATGTCCGGGTGGGTCGATGCATTAAGTATATAGTTCTCACCATGGACGGTCGGTGGGGCTTCGAAGAGCAATTCGAGACCCTGGTCCCCCGCGTTGAAATTGCAGTGGGTGCTTTGCATAGACTGCTGTCCAACCTCGGGGGACCTCGGCTCTCCGGGGAAGCGGTCGCCCATATTGGGGACTCTGTCCCATCAACTGACTCCAGGAAAGACGGTGGCACAGTGATCACGTGATACCATGCACTACGAGGCTTAGGGGAGGCGCTCTTTCACTCTCCCCAGAGACGAGGCCTAGCAGGCGTTGCACAGAGAGGGGGTGCCGGGGTTGTCTATTCCCAAAAGTCCAGGCGCCATTTGAAGATTTCCAGCGGTAAAAAAAAAAATCAGTTTCAGTTAACGCTTATCTGAGAAAAAAGTTGCATTTTTTAAGTACAGAAAAAAAACTTAGGTCCTATTTCTTCTCACAGAGAGGAGGTCTGTGTTCAGCAGTGGAACTATGGGAACATTTGGGAACAACTATGGGAGGTTCTAAAAACCAGGGACATACCAATGTAGTCAACGTACCTATTCAATGGATCTCACAATCCTACAATGATTGAATACGGAGCGCATTCAACGGCCTGTTACTCGCGCAAATTACGAGACAACTCAATCTAATTGACTCTTATGCACTGCTGGAGCGACTGACGGACAACCTACCATTATTTAATTAACAACACACTGCAGAGATCCTTCTTTGTAGTGGATCTGTTATCTAATTGTGCTAGATAGTGTACCCACTACCTAACACCATGTACCCACTTCTGATTCCTACTAGGAAAATTATTACTTACTCTTCTCAGGTCAAAAGGTAAACGCAGTTATCTTTCTAGGCCTCGCAACAGTGAGGACGGAGGAGATAAATAATAACAGCCGCACGGGTCGATCTTTAAGGTTAAGCAACGCTTGATGAGGTAGGACCTTGGATGGGGACCATTTCCACATACCGAGATTCCTCCGCGTCTTTGTCTTGCTAAAGGGGTGTCGTCTTACCCAGTTACTGGGTTGTAAAGGTCAGAGCAGTCTCTCCATGTAAAATTCTGATACTCAGCCTAGCTTCATCCGGTAAGACAATATAGATGGGCAAATGCTAGGTAGATTGATATTCCAACAGTATCTTTTTGTTGCATCTGTTATAGTCTGCGCCTGCTCAAAAGGAAAACGTACCTACCGAAGGCTTAACGGTAAAAGCCGCAAAGTTCAAAGCGCCCAAAAAAACCGAATGACGTAACGAGAGAATTAATGAGCTTTTTTTATAATTGTCTATTTGCCGCGGCTTTGCTCCTTTTACGAGTCTATCTACCCTGCAGGCAACGTGGATTTTTTCAGGTGGAAAATATCCTATTAATTTTTTCGGGCGAAAAATAGCTTCATTTATTCGGGCGGAAAGTAGCATATTCATTTTTCGGGCGGAAAGTAGCCTATTCATTTTTTCGGGACCAAAGTAGCATATTCATATTTTTGGGAGAAAGGTAGACTATTCATTTTATCGGGAGATAAAAGTAGCCTATTATTTTTTTGGGGAGAAAAGTACCTAGCCTATTATTTTTTTCGGGAGAAAAGTAGTATTTTAATATTTTCGGGAGAAAAGATGTATTTTAATTTTTTCGGGACAAAAGTAACCCATTCATTTTTTCGGGTGAAAAGTAGCCTATTCATTTTTCACGAGAAAAAATTACATTATCTCAACAGTCCTGAGATACATCTAAAGATTACAAAGATAATTTTTTCGTTTTGCCTACCTACAAAGTATTTGACATGTTGACATGTGGTGCAACTACCAAAGCTCGGAGAAGCTAGGTACCTACCTTACCTTACAACTTTCCTATATATAGGTACCTATCGGAAAGTTGTACAAATATCTACTATAAATCATAATTTTGTTCCGTGCGGGCATCCTGATCGCTCTGCTCTGTTACCCGAATTCTGAGAGATTACTGTACGGAACCGCACATTAATTTACAGACTCACGCGCCGTGCATTCTGTGCGCTCAGCATTTTGTAATTTGTGTAAGTATTTTAATTTAATAAATCAGTGTTCAACGGACATTCTGGTCGGTTTTATTTCATCATCATCCCCATAGGATCGCCCCGGCATCATCATTAAGTGTAGGGATCCCCTACATTTATTTTGGTCCTTCGAGATTAGCATTACTTAGTACCTCGTCGCGGTACTTTGAGCTAGCGCGCGCACGGC
Source organism: Orthosia gracilis (assembly GCA_947562075.1). Classification (NCBI taxonomy): domain Eukaryota; kingdom Metazoa; phylum Arthropoda; class Insecta; order Lepidoptera; family Noctuidae; genus Orthosia; species Orthosia gracilis. The sequence goes on along the minus strand of OX387273.1, from coordinate 12,089,106 downwards.
TCAGTGTCAATCTCTCGCGGTCGTGGTTCTGTGATCAAACCAGTGCAGTGGACTCTACTAGTGAATTACTACTTTTTCATTCATTCATCCTAGACCTGAGCAACTTATCTTAAGTCAACAGCACGGTCGTGGTAAGCAAATCACGGTGCGACATCATCATCATCAGGCTCCGTGGAGCTCATCGTCGGGCCCGAAGGGTTCGGCATAACATCCGCCCGAAGGGTTCGGCATAGATGCACTTGTAGTAGGTATACCCATATTTCACCAGCAGCCTTATTTCGTAATGATTTCGGCCAAACGTCTGGGCCGCCCTGAAGTTGTCTTTCCGATGCGCAAGGCAGGAAACGGTGCTACTTTTACCCGACTGCCGAAGGAGGGTAATGTGTTTATCAGTCTATGTATGTATTTTTGATCCCATGTGGCGTTCTAAAGACCAAACGCGTTGGCCGATTTTGATGATTCTTACGTCAATCTATTCGTCTTAACCTTGCGAGTGTGACTGACTACATTAAAATTGGAAAAGAGAATAATGGCGGATTTGGGCGCCATAATGTGGGGGCGCAATTATTTATTTTATTCCAAACCCATCGTGTGGGGTATCAAAATAAAGGGTTTTAAGAGGTGATTTCAAAAATATATAGCACTTATATGTTTTAATGTACGTAAGCCGAAAAAAATGTTAATTAAAAAGTTATAAATAAAAAAAGTTAATTCAAAAAATCAAAAACCCGACTGCAAACAAAATGCCGTAAACAAGAAGAATATCATGCTGTGCAGTCGGAGGATACATCTGGTTTAGCTCGCGGATATCTATCCTCCTGTATTTTATATTTCTATGGTATCCTCCAACTGCATAGCATGATTTTCTTCATGTTTACGTCTTTTTTTTAGTTCGCAGTCGGGTTTCTGATTTTTCGAATAAACTTTTTTTTTGTACGAGATTTACTACTGCGCAGCCATTGTAACCAACTTCAGGGCGGGCAAGAAGTTCGGCGAGATCTATAGTATTATAGGTGCCTAGCTACTAGGTAGAGATATATCGTATGGTTTCCGGCGATAAAGCAAATGCTGAGCGCTTTTCTATAAATTGTATAGAGACTCTTGTCGTAAATGCTACTAATGGATCATAAAGGCTCATTCAGCGTTTTACCTAATTATAAAATTAATAGCTTCTGCCAGCGGCTTCGCCCGCGTGAAAAGTGTTTTATCATCCTAAGGGAACATCATACCGGGATGAGCATTATAGCCTATGTGCTATGCCAGACTATAATCTATCTCTGTGCCAAATTTCATCCAGATTAGCCCTTCTGGATGGATGGAGTAACAAACATACATCCATCCAAACTTACACATTTGTTGTTTTTTTTTTTTAAAAACGTTGCCCCACACTAGGAATTTGTTCCTGTATCGTAGGTGCGTTTACAAACATATAAATTCACATACACAACACCCAGAGCCGGAACAACTAAGATTATTAAGAGTAAGATTAAAATTAAGTATTCTCACCATTCACCAATCCGCTAACGATGCGAAGTGTTCATAGCAAAACTTCATTTGATAGGTGCTTTCAACGGATACCCTGTCGCCACTTTAGCTCTAAGTACGAGTCAGCGCGAAACTATTCAACTGTCTTGGATCCCGCATTCGTATCCCAATTTATCAAAAAAGAACAGCGTAGGTACGAGTAAGAGAAACAATAGCCACTAGGTACCATTTTTACCAATTAGAAGACAGAACAGAAATAAGCCAATAAGCGCAAAGGGACGTTTACAATCTGCCGGGCGAGCACGGCCTACTGTGACAAGTTTGAGTCACATTTTTATCACAGTTTGGGCAAAAACCGTGATAATATACGTGACACATGCCTATCACGGAGGCCCTGCTCGCTCAGCTGGGGTTAGCCCACCTTCTTATGTCTGATTGCTGCCTCTACTTACGTTATTTTCCGCCATAATTATACATACTAGTGAATGGCTTACTTTATGTCCCATGTCCAGATGGGCTGTCCACAGAAGTCCTATAAGTACTAGAAATAACTTCTATGGACGTGCATATCTAGTTCTATCTGCAAATTGAAAATACAGCCCCATCTTATATTCATTTCGCTTGCCAATCACGGACCGATACATCCTAATCGATCCATAAGCTAAGCTAAATTAAACTTATTAATAAATATCTCGTAACTGAAATATCATGACCTCTTGACATTAGCGATCTGAATAGATACAATTGAACATTTTGCGATCTCGAAATGCCAACGTCGCCGATATTACCTGTTAAAGATTTGTTTGTAAATAATTAATTGCTTATCGCTTGTTGGGTTTCAATTTTTTGCCTGAGATAGTTAGGTGAAATAAAAATAATTGTCGAGGTGTTAAGAAGAGAATACTCGTAGTATACATAATTATTTGGAAAGCAGGCAAAACTTACAAACTTTATACAGATTGATTCTCACTTAAAGGTGGCTGTAAAGTTTACTTTTCACTACACAGTCGAATCCCCTCTTGCCCACATCTAACCCCTATTATTTCATACTAAGCAGCGACTCGGCTCGTGTTCCAAGCCGCCATAAAATTAGAATCTACCTGTATGAACAGTAAAAAGACGGTTGGTGGTGGACGACACCGCTAGACCAATTCTAATTTAAAAAAAAGCGCTTTCTCATCTACGAATCAACACCTGTGTAGGCTGTACCCCTTTTGCAACAGCCATCTTTGCAATCTCACTAGAGTGACAACGATGTAACACTTTATGCAGCAAGGCTCAATTCAAGCCGCCATCTTATTTATTTATTTATTTATGTACACACAAAACACTTAACAGAGAAAATAAATAATATAGACAGAAGAGCACAAAGGTACTGCTTATTTCAATAGAAATTTCTTCCAGCAGATCTGCGACAGGAAAGTTGGATGATATACGAAGACACAGTGTGTAGAAGGAAATAAGGATCTTAAAATAGACTAACAACTATATAACTTAACATATAGAAGATAAAAATACATACATAATAATATATAATAATTACAATATGGTGGAAAGGTAATGATCTTTCGGCTTAAGGTCACCGCAGATAGTAGACATACATTAAAAATAATGAACTCAATAATAATAGCATGTGTGACCCTTATAAAATAACCAACCAGCGCCGGCTTCTTTGAAGGATCCAGGGCCGTCGAGGTCATGTCAGAAAATATCACCCGAGCCTTGACTAGTCGGTATTTTCGGCTTTATTTGAAGACTAATAGCTTCTGCCAGCGGCTTCATCCGCGTGAATGTCGAATATTATCCGAAGAGACATATGCCTGGGAAAAAAATTATCCTATTTGTGTCCAGACTATAATCTATCTCTGTGCCAAATTTCATCCAGATCCGTTCAGTAGTTTTCGCTTGAAAGTGTAACAAACATACAAACACACACACTCACAAACGTTCGCCTTTATAATATTAGTGTGAATATATTGACAAGATAGGTATCGTTGAATTATGTATGAAAGTTACTAGTGACGAGCATTCAAAAACCTTCTTTAACTGAAAACTTCACCAGTAAGTAAAGCCAGACTTATGATAACAATCAACTTTAACAATTTTCAGTTCATTGCTCATTGCTATTTTTCAGATAAAGCTCTCACCCAAAATCCTTAGAAAATAAAAATAAAATCATTTTCACACTACCTGGTAAAACAGCTAAGTCAGTTTTTCTGGCGCCTGACTTTCCGTAACTAACTCAGAAATAAAACAACAAACTATTTCATATTGATTTATTGATATATACTTTAAAATTTTAACATTTCACAAATCAATAAAGACGTTTTGATTGGTCGAACGTAATCGAAGCACTTAAGCAGGTTCGACCACAGAGTATAAATATTTGCGTTATTTTTTATAACTAATATATTCGGGCAATAAAACATCGTGTAGTATATGAAATTAAATTCATAGATGTCCGATTACAATTCGTTTTGATGGTCAAACCGTTAATGTTTTAATTTTTGACACAGTTTTGACTATGGTCAGAGCCCATCTGATCCACTTTGCAAACAGGAAAAATTTTAAAGAGACGGAGAACTTTTTGAAAGTGGAACTGTTATAGTTTTGATACGTCAGAGTAAGGCCCAAGGTCTCTGTTTTCTTTTATTTATGTAAGTAACAATGCATTTAAATCCAATCATTGATAGGAAAAATGAACTGTCAAAAGAGAGGTGATACAATTTTAATTAAATAATAATAACTTATAACTATTTGACTAAACTTAGCTTCATTTCTTCTTTACTCTACCGCCTTTAGTTTTAGATTTGACGACGCCTTTGAACTGTTGTGATGTAACTGCCTTTTTCCTGTAAAAAAACGACTTGTATTAAAAATCTCAAAAGAATTAATGTCGCAGAAAACAGGTATAATGAGAGGCGAAAATCTTAGTTATGTATTACCGTACCTATAACTATAATGTTAATAATAAAAATAATGTTATTCCGTAATAGTGATTGTTTAGGTAAGCTTTTTTATGACGTAGAAGCTTCTACTGGAGGCTCTGCGTGTGTGAAAGTCTGTAAATATTAGACCAGCTTGTTGTTTCAGGCAAGAGACATCATTTACAGATAACGTGTGCAGAAATAGAGAATAGATGTTAGGGATTGTACGACCCTCATATTCAATACCCATTGATTGTGTGTGTGCACTTCCCACTAGTTAAAAACAAATGCAATATGAAACCGTCATGTGACCCTTAAATTTTACGGTAACATATCTTGCTGACAATCGCGGTGTCAATGGAGCTTTATATAATATAATACAAGCCTCTGTATCCCACTGCAGGTCAAATGCATCTTCTCATTCATACAGAGTAGGAATGGAGCATTACTAAAATTAATTGACACACACTGACAACCCCATGTAATGTCCACACAATCACTGTCCATTCCAGGTTGCCTGGAAGAGATCGCGGAATGCGATAAGGCCGCCCGTTGTATATTTGTAGTTTTAAGTTTCTTTGGTTCCTGTATTTTCTGGTGTGCAATGAAGTGTATATAAATAAATAAATGTTAAACACTTTTTAAAATAAGCGTTAATGGACTAAGAAGTTTATACCGCTTGTCAATGCATATCCAATGAGCCTACACGATGGTACTATCTTTTCTGGTTGAGGAGCCCCTATGGCCTCCTCCAGGCTCCATCATAGGACTCATTGTATCATATTATTTCAATGCTTACTAAGTCACTTGTACGTCAGGTTTCAGCAGTTTTAATCGGATGCCAGCAAGTGCTCGAAAAATCGATTACTAAAGTCGTCACAATCTAAGAAATCCGTTGACGTTTCTCATTTTACATGCCGCGATAACTTTCTTCGTATGAAATTGAAAAATCAAATTCATAATCCTAATTAATTACTATGTTACCCATACACTATAACAACGAGAATCATTCGCAAGCATCAAGTTTAATTACTATTATAGCTATCAAAACGGGCCTTTTATTTTTTGAAAACTTTTGTTGTCACATTTGTAAAAATCCTAACATCCACGCAACAGCAATCTTTTCAGCCATCAGCCAACGATGCAAACTTAAACATACGTAAAATCAGTGTTCTATGAATGTCAATGATTTATGTTATTATTCCACAATCCACAACGGAATGATGTTTTTCTACTCCACTTGGAGCCGTGCCAAGTCAAACTAGACGAAGTTCATGAGTTCGGCTCAATATTTCCGGAGAATAGGACGTGACATACAACTTAATGTGGCTATTTTTGTTCATATGTTTATGAGAATAGGACCTTTACTGTGTGGTTTACAGTGACCTAGTTTTAGTTGTGCGGGTTTTAAGAAAGTGTTTTGTGTTCTTTAAACCCAAATAGTTGCGAGCAGTGGTGGTCCAGGGGTAACGGCCGTGACTTACAAGTTGTAGGTCGTGAGTTCGAAACCAGGCAGGCGCTAAAAAAGAAAAGGCTGGCGCTTTACTTTGTGTAAATTATTTTTTCACCACTGCTCTCAAAACGGTGAAGGAAAACATCGTGAGGAAACCGGCATGTCCTAGAACCAAAAATTCGAAGACATGTGTCAGCTCGTGTCTAAATAATAACAGCCGCACGGATCGATCTTCAGGGTTAAGCAACGCTTGCTGTCGGTCCGTGGATGGGTGACCATCTTTACATAGCGAGTTTATTCCGTGCCTCGGCAAGTACCTTTTGCCGTTGGTCCCAGCTGTCATTTAAAGATCTTTGACAGTCGTTACGGGTAGTCAGAAGTCTGAGATCTGACACCAGTCTAGCCAAGAAGTATCGTGTTACCCAGTTACTGAGTTGTGGAGGTCAGATAGGCAGTCGCTCCATGTAAAACACTGGTACTCAGCTGAATCCGGTTGGACTGGAAGCCGACCCCAATATAGTAGGGAAAAGGCTAGGCAGATCATAACTTCTTTCATCACCACTGCTTTTAAAACGGTGAGGAAACACATTGTTAGGAAACCGGTGTGTGCCGATCCGCAATAGGCCCGCGTGATTAATTTATAGGCCACTCCCCCTCACAAAGGCCGTGTGTGTCCCAGCAGTGGCAAAATCATAGGCTGATTATGAATAATCCTAAATGATTGTGGAGAAATATTAAATTAACAGTCCACCGCTTTAGAAGACTTTAGAGCGAATTATGAAGCTATGGAAAACGCAATAATATCGTCAGTTTAGTCATAATCTCGATTTCAAAGAATACTAATGGCATTATATATAGGTAGCTATAAAGACAACCCTCTAGGTATTATTACACCGATTACTCGTGTTGCTAAAAAGGATTAAACTCTGCAAAGAAATGGTACTAAAGTCCGACCCAAAATCGTATTCAATAATTTGACAGTTGAGGGAATGCCAGTTTCTGACAAAAAAAAAGGTAGTGAAGGGAAACAAACCAAGTGCGAGTACGACTCGTGCACGAAGGGTTCCGTACCATTATCGCAAAAAACGGGAAAAAAAACACGTTTGTTGCATGTGAGCCCCACTTAAATATTTATTTTATTCTGTTTTTAGTATTTGTTGTCATAGCAGCAACTGAAACACGTCATCTGAGAAAATTTCAACCGTCTTGCTATCACGGTTCATGAGATACAGCCTGGTGACATACAGACCGTACCATTATCGCAAAAAACGGGAAAAAAACACGTTTGTTGCATGTGAGCCCCACTTAAATATTTATTTTATTCTGTTTTTAGTATTTGTTGTCATAGCAGCAACTGAAACACGTCATCTGAGAAAATTTCAACCGTCTAGCTATCACGGTTCATGAGATACAGCCTGGTGACATACAGACAGACAGACGGACCGTGGAGTCTTAGTAATAGGGTCCCGTTTTTACCCTTTGGGTACGGAACCCTAAAAATGACTGAGCGATATTCAATGAACTTTACAATGTACTTGTAATAATGCTAGCCACTGTCATGAAACGACGATGTGCGTAGTTTTAATTGAATTCAATAAATTGAAGTGTAAAACAAATTGTTATGGGGAGACCTTTTCACAGCAGTGGGACAATACAGCAAAATTGATGAAAAGAACACTTTGCGTATAATTGTAAAACCCTTAAGAAAAATTCTATGTATTGTAACACTTCAATAGCCGATACAATAAGTCTTTAGAAACTGTCTATAGGTCTTATCACAAGAATTTAACCTATACCACAGATAATATAATACTAGCATATAGATGCCATACAAGGAAACCGTGCCGTCGTAACTAGAGTTTGTCGTCTGATTAAACCGATTATTTTTATAAGAACATCGATCGTGTTCGGTTCCATCGTTCTACGGATATAGATGGTGTTAGCAGCGACTTGCAAGTGCTGTACTCGATTCGTGTATTTTTTTTAAATACAGTGACGATTTGTTTTATAGTATTTTTTTACGTATTTACAGTTACATTGTACCAAAATGTGTAACAAAACAAATTTAAAAAACCGAGGGGATGCCTGAGAAATTTAAAATCGCGCCCTCTATTGGAATAAATTTTAAATGATTATTTCAAATAATCTTTGAAATGTGAATTTAGAGCCCAATATTCCTTAATTTTGTACTTAGGAGAGTTAATTTAACAAGAACATATTTTTTTATGGTCGTGTCTAGAAAATTATATATCGCAAAACTCAATAAGAAATCGAAGCTTATCACGCCATCTAGTGCTATTTATTTGAACCAAATTTTCTTTCTTCGCGTTGGGTGCCCGTGCCTATACAAATCAGACCATAGAATTCTTATAGATACAAAAGATGGAGTTTCAAGACACGTCAAAGCAGATAGACACTTTTTTTATTGATAGGCTCGCGTTTGACCACTTTCTCTCCAAATGGTAAGCGATGATATGGTCGAGAGTGAAGCACGCCTGGCTAGAAGTAACCTATTCACTCGTTACTTAAAAAACCCTCAGTAACTTACCTTTTGTTCAAATTCTTCCTGGACAGCGGTAGGTACGCGTACGGGTCGTGTTTGCCTTGTTTCTTGACGTCTCCCTTCGCTTTCTTAGACTTATATTCTGTGCCCGCACCGGACGCAACGGAGGCGGCTGATCCAAGAGGCCTGAAATACAATCATTTATTAGCGTTGTTATAATCAGAGGGATAAAGCTGGTACATATCTTAAATTAGTCAATCAAGAAACCGCAAACTGTTCCTTATGTAAAAAGGATTATTCAAGCAAAGGGCGTACCTATCAATACTTCAATTAAAAATCACTTGACTTTTAAATGTTTTGAACCAGTGAAAACGATAAACAACAAGCTTCTTTCCTGTTTAAAAAAAATAAATAAAAAAAACAAAGACATTTTCTTTTTAAAATAATTAAAATCAGCATCAGCGGATGTGAAAAAATGTGCATCAATCAGCAACAACCCTGGTGATAAACAAGGAACAAAGACTAAAAGCCGCTACCAAACAGCAGCTCTCAGTAAAAATAACTATTTCATGAAATAGTTGGACTAATTATAAAGAAACTACCGTACTAAACTAGATTCTCCATTTCAACTAATCATGTCATTATAATGACAATTGACATTATAATTATATTGGGATCGGTCAATGTGGCGACTCTTGAGGGAGGCCTATGTCCAGCCATGGACGACTTTCGGCTGATATGATGATAATGTCATTATGTCTCTCTTGCTGTCATAATTTACATAATATGAGATTCATTGAATCTATAATACCTTTTCAGAATCGAACAGATTTACCAGTCATTAACGTGCTATGAGCTTAGTTAACTAAAAGCGTTGTTCTCATCACTAGGGAAATCTTCAGCAACTAAAGAGTTAATTCGAAATGAAAATTGACACAACATATAAAACTCTCTAGTTTGATATAGTACATTTCGTTTCGAGCATAAAAAGTCGACATTTTAACACGAGCGATGTAGCCAATTCGATTTGGAAAGCTGCATGCGAGTGTTAAAATAAAGCCTTTTTATGCGAGACACGAACAATTCTTTTTCCACTACCTGATGAGCTTACTTAATTAAATGCAAATAAGTTCCAACAACCATTTATTAGAAACGTTCAGAAACCACAGTCTATATACACACAATCAACGCGCGCTTTTTCGAGAGGTAACAGATTCAGTATTATTCTGCCGGATGGGGCGGTGGAAAAAGCGCGGGCGTAGCAGCAGAATGTGTCTACCAACAGTAGCCTATTCAGTTAAGTCATTTCGTAACTGTTATTATGTATTTTTTTTTTATAATCTTGTGTCTAAATGTTCATATTTCGAAACGAAATTTCTTAGGCAATGTGCTACATAATAGAAAAGGTAGCGGAAAAATCACTTACCTATGAATACCCTTGCCTCCCGCTTTATACTTGGAGCCCACAGTGACCGTGGAGGCTCTACTCCGGCCAGACTTGCCACTCTTCACGCTCAGGATGTCATCGTAGCGACGTTTGGCGCCAGGTTTGAGCAGCTTCGAAGGCTTTGAGGGTTTCGTGTCTTCGTCTTCACCATCTAAGATTATTCAACAAATTAAAACAAGGCAGAGATATACAAATAGGGAGGTGGGCTGCAACTTCAAATATTTTTAGGCCTGTTGTACACAGGATCTTTTGCCAGATTTTTATCTACAGTACAGTACATCTGCACCGTAAGCACTGTTTGTATCGAGCTTCGACGGTGCTCACAGTGATTCGTACAACTCATGATGGCAGTGTCTACGCACTGCCAAGAAACTGTAAGTATTTACGGTGAAAAAGCGTATGTGCACAACCGGTACCCTCACAACCGGCGCCAGATCATTTATGGCGTCTGACGCCAGATGAGTGCTTATTTGGTTTCCACCGCTTAAGCTAAGGGAAATCTGAAAGAGCTGGCAAACTGGTATGTTGCCATTCTAAAGTCAAAATGTAGTACGTCTCATATGCCTGTACAGCGGCATTCGAAACCTTCAAATCGATACACCGCAACGGTGGTGTTAATGTTCGTGGCAGTGTTAATAATGTATAATGCTAGTGGAACTACCTAACTTGTAAGAATTGAATTGTGCAAGGTTGCAATTTTATTAAGTGCCTACCTATGAAGCTTTGATGAAATTGTACACGGTTTGTAATGTTTCGGGAAATAATGGTATTCTTTTTATAACCCAGCTGCTATTGTAAGCAACAGACTTGGGGAGTCTGTTGCCTGAATAGTCAAAGGCACGAGGCTTCGGCACGCTGTGTTTCCCAAGCGCCTCTCTAGAGGAATTGCGTTTGTGTCCAGCCATAGAAGGAGAAGAGGTCCACATGAAATCAAGCAGGCCTAGATCTGCCCAGGGGACTGTGGCGAAATGCGCAAGCTCTTTGGCACCCAGGCCAAAGATAGCTTCAGAACATCGTGTGATTTTGGTCTGAGTCCCTTCATCCTCCTCCCCATGGCGGAGGACATCCATTAGGATTTCCACATGATGAAAAACAGAAAAGGTATCTTTCTAAATTTATCAGTACTCACCAGTGTCATCAGTATCAATATCTCCGCTAGGTCGGGGTTCGTCATCACATCACCATCCTTGTCAAACGCGTCATCAGTGATGATCAGTCTTCCATCCCTCTAACATTCTACTTACCAATATCATCAGTATCAATGTCACGCGTCATCAGTGATGATCCTGCCTCCCTCCTCTACTATATCTCTAATATTCTACTTACCAGTATCATCCGTATCAGTATCAATACGAGGGCTGCACTAAAAGTATCGGGAATGGAATATTTCCACTGTTCCTGTCATATTAAAATCTTCATCATGAACTTATATTTATATTTAAAAAAAGATTCTCGGTCTTGTCACAAGGTTTTGTCAAACTTGTTTAGTCGTTGAGAAAATGGAATTGACTCGAGAAAATTCAAGAGCGATGATTTATTATGACTTTCGAAGTGGTTTAACACAAAAACAGTGTGTTGACCGGATGATTTCTGCATTTGGTGATGAAGCCCCATCCAAAACCACAATTTATCGCTGGTTTGCTGAATTTCAACGTGGACGTGTGAAGCTCAGTGATAATCCCCGTCAAGGTCGTCCAAAAACTGCAGTCACCCAAGAAAACGTTGATGCTGTGCGTAAGCTGATTGAGGAAGATCGACATGTGACATACCTCGAAATTCAGGCAACTTTAGACATTGGCATGAGTCAAATACAAATACCTAATCTTGCATGAACAATTAGGGGTAAAAAGTTGTTTTCCCGACGGATACCGCATTCGCTCTGTGAATGGCAAAAAGCGGCTCGCGTTACTTGGTGCGTCAAAACTCTCGAAAGATTCCACGCAGGATCCTCAAATGCTGTATACAACATCGTATCAGGTGACGAATCCTGGATATACGCGTACGAACCCGAAACAAAAAACCAGTCACGAGTTTGGATATTCGAAAATGAGTTAAAGCCAACAAAAATTGTTCGTTCACGAGTGTTGCAAAAAAAATGGTGGCCACGTTTGTCTCCAAAACCACAAACCATGTTGCGACTATTCCTCTTGAGGGACAAAGAACGGTTAATGCAGAATGGTATGCTAGCATTTGTTTGCCACAGGTCGTTTCTGAACTCCGTAAAGAGAACTGCAACCGCCGCATCATCCTCCATCACGACAATGCGAGTTCTCACACCGCGCACAGAACAAAAGAGTTTTTAGAACAAGAAAACATAGAATTATTAGACCATCCGCCGTACAGCCCCGACCTAAGCCCTAATGATTTCTATACTTTCCCTAAAATAAAGAATAAATTGCGTGGTCAGAGATTTTCATCACATGAAGAAGCTGTGGACGCCTACAAAACGGCCATTTTGGAGACCCCAACTTCCGAATGGAATGGTTGCTTCAATGATTGGTTCCATCGTATGGAAAAATGTGTCAAATTTCGCGGAGAATACTTCGAAAAGCAACAAATACATTTTTAAAAAGTAATGTTGTGTCACTTCCTTGACGCCCGAAATTTTCAGTGCCGCTCTCGTATCCCCGCTAGGCCGAGGCTCGTAATCACCATCATCGTCAAACGCGTCATCAGTGATGATCAGTCTTCCATTCCTCTAACATTCTACTTACCAATATCATCAGTATCAATGTCACGCGTCATCAGTGATGATCCTGCCTCCCTCTTCTACTATATCTCTAACATTTTACTTACCAGTATCGTCAGTATCAGTATCAATATCGCCACTAGGCCGAGGCTCGTCATCACCATCATCGTCAAACGCGTCATCAGTGATGATCAGTCTTCCGTCTGGCGCGGTCTTGAAGCCGCCGTCCTTCTTCTTCTGTGCTTTTACTTCTGAAGCCTTCTGTTTGCGGGATGGGTCAGTTGCTGAAAGAATGAAAGAAAGAAACGATTAAAATAGGTTGTCTTGAGCGATGCATTTCTATAAATGGTTTTAGAACCGCGTGTCTGGGTGTTCCAGAAAAGTCACCGCTGGGCTAACAGGGATGTTTCCTGGGCAGAAAAATGATAATTCTATTTAGTCCGTCAGTGAGATTATCAAATAATATTGGACACGTATTTTTTGCTTTACCAAATAAATAAAAATTGACAAAGATAAAACGCATCAAAGTTTAGGAGTGGGGGCTTGTGACGTCACTATGTCAGTATAATTATCGGCTTGACTTAACACGATATTTCAAAGCATTCTATCGTTGTCACTTTATGTTTACGTGTCAAAAGAAATTTTTATGAATCTATCTGACGGACAAAAAACAAACATTCAGTTCATCACACAAACATTTTAAACAGTGCCTTTTTAATTTGAATAAACCTAACTAAATACAATTTGTCATTGAAAACTGTACATCAATGAGCAATTTATACCATCAATCGCAAATTTATCCAAGCCTATTGCTCATTGAATCTTGTTGAGTTTAATAACCTTATTATTATTTTTTATTGGACACACAAAAACATACAGATCCAAATACAATAGTAAAGTTTATGTACATAGGCAAGCTTCTCAATAGGGAATATGCATGTTTTTTTTGTGTAATATGACCAGTCTATCGATAAAAATACTAAAATAGAACACTAAGAGTGAAAACAGAATTAAAATGAATTGAAAATCGAACGTGATATAACAATTTAAATAAATATATCTATCCCTTTGTACGTAAACGCCGTTTTCTGTGGCAGTTGGTTGTATGGCAGTCGTGCCATCTGTCGTCATATACCTGTGTCGGAATTCTCTTTCTAACTCTCAAATTTGACCCTTTATGTCTTCATCTCTGATTAAGACATTCAAAAAAAATCTAGAGAACTAAAAATATAGGGTATATGTAAATATATTTTATTTGCTAAATAATAAAAAAATATCTACATATTCCCAATAAATAAACTGCAAATTCCATTCAACAAACCTGTGATCTTCCTTGAAGCGGACACATCAGCCAGATCCACAATGTTCTCCGGATCATCCTGAATCCAGGCCTGGTTTCTTCCCTTCATCATCTTCTTGACCTTAGGCTTGGGCCTCTCGTCCTCTTCATCCATAAACTCCATGTCAGAGTCCGAGTCTTTGAGAATGTCTTCCATGGTCTTTGATGTGCCCTTAATTGCCATGTCTGTGTCTGAATCATTATCGGATTGGTCTCTGAAAAGGGAATGTTAGGGTAAAAATACATGGCAATATAAACAGGATAACGGCTTTTTTAATTTCAGTCAAGCTTATTTCAGTTACAAGAACTGAAAAAGAAAAAAAATCTAAACTAAGTTAGCTAGAATTACTACTAGAAGCTTCTCTCCTCTCTTTTCAAGCTTCAAGTCAGCATTTTTCAAGGCATCTTTGCAAAATGAGAGATTTAAGATTAATAGGGCAAACAACAAAGTGATAAATGAGCAATTTGTAAAGAGAAGCATATTCTGAAAAAGTTGCACACATTTCTTAGCCGGGTTTTTGTAAACTAATCACAAGAGTTAAAAGTTCAAAGTGTTCTGTACAAAAACTTGATCAGGCTTGTTCCAGAAACCAGAGGTGAGAATTAAATGAATAGACAACACTCACACTTAAAGATATATGCTCTCTTATACCAATGGGAATTAAAAAATTTGGGCCCCCACAATATGGCGCTCAAAATGCCGCCATTTTACTATTTTCCAATTTTAATGTAGCCAGTGGCACTCGCAGGTTTAAGACGAATCGATTGACGTAAGAATCATCAAAATCGGCCATCGCGTTTGGTCTCTAGAACGCCACATAAGAACAAACATACATAGACTGATAAACCTTCCTTCGGCAGTCGGGTAAAAAAGCAGCACTTACCTCGAATTCTCTTGTTGCCTCTTCTTCCTATTATCCATCTTCCGTATATTCCTTAACCTCCTGAGCATGACGTCATCAGTCTGAGGTATCAGTTTCTCCACGGTATCGGCGCCGAACTTCTTCATCATCTTACTTAGGAAATAGCCTATTTCCAGGCGAGAGTGCCTCTTGCAGTCCTCTGGCATGCCGGAGAGGGATTTGAATATAAGAGGGAGGGAACCAGATAGGACCTCTGCAGGCAGGACTTTTGTGTATACCTGAAAAGATTTGGACGAGGTTAGTATTGTATTTTTTTGTACAAATCAGGACTAGTAGATGTTGATTTTCTTCTTTTAGAGTCGATGGAAACTCTTTAAATACTTTAGGCCCAGATGGCCACGCCAATTGCAGCGACAGTGGTGTTCATGAGGTCCTCTTAAAGTGCAGGTGTATGGGCACTTGAGGCATTCTAGCATGTGTGTAACATACCTCATAGGGGCACAGCACTCACATTGGATATCAGAAGGGTGTATAAAATCCCATTTTGCCAAATTGTTTTTGCATCTGGAGGGCCATATTGATGGACTGAGTGGACAAGCCTTATAAAATGTATTTTTTTGGTAAAGAACGTTTTCATTTTCTATACAATGAGCATGATATTTGAGCCAGTAAAACAGCAAGTCTAAGAGACATTTCATTTCAACTTTGTCTTACACTGGAACCGATTCAGCAAATCCTATGAAGCGGACGTTAGCTCTTGGACCTCTTAAAAAATCAATTTGACGTGAAGATAACTTAGGTGTAGCACATCCATGGTTTGCTTATTTGAGCGGTTTTATTTCCTTTACAGAAAGTTTAAATAAATTTCTAAACAGTGGAGGTTTTGACTTACCTTCAAGAAGCTCATAGTGGCAGCGATCACCTCTCTGTTGGTGTTAGTCATATGTTCGACCACGGTCTCTAAGAGACCCTGCACTATGTTCAGTCCCATGTCTTCAGAATATTCGAAAAGCGCCGACGCGATCGCGCGGAGAGTGGCGCTTATGATGCGCGGGATAGGGGCAGAGAGGCCTGATGTTAGCATGTTTATGAATGCTTGCATGCCTGAGGAAGAAAATATTAGATTTGATCAGGTTTAATGATAATATTCAGAGGAGATCGTGAATAAGTAATAACAACCGCATGGCTCGATCTCCAAGGGCACGGAGTCTTAGAGCTAACAAAGACAATACGTTTAAATAAATGTCACTAGATGGCGCGATGTGCATCGCTTTGTTATTGAATTGTGTGTAAAATTAACATTTGCCAGAATTGATCATAAAAAATGTATGTTCTTTTTTAATCAACTCTCCTAAGCACAAAATTATGGAATATTGGGCTCTTAATTCACATTTCAAAGACTATTTGAACGGATCATTTAAAATTGATTCCAATAGATGGCGCGGTTATAAATTTCTGAGACATGCCAGTCGAAGTACTCATAAAAATAATCATCTTAATCAGACGATAAACGCTAGTTACGTCGGCACGGTTTCTTTGTATGGGATGAGGCATCTCTATGCTAGTATTATATTATCTGTGGCAAGGGTAAGCAACGCTTGCCGAGGTCGATCTGTGGATGCGTAACCATCCATCACATAGCGAGACCCCTCCGTGCCTGAGAAAGCACTCTAACCCATTAGTCCCGGTTATCAATTGTATATGTCCTAAGGCCCAGCTTTTTGATCCCTAGTTAACTTAAACAGTGATTAAATTTGCTAACGAATAGTTTTAAAATTCGGTAAAAAGCGTTTGTTTATCAATTGTTAGTCCAACAAATGGTCCAATAATTAACTCGCCAACTTATTTGACCATTTGTGAGGCTAAAACGCGTTTGTTTATCAATTGTTAGTCTAACAAATGGTCCAATAAGTAACTCGCCAACTTATTTGACCATTTGTGAGGCTAAAACGCGTTTATTTATCAATTGTTAGTTTAATAAATGGTCCAATAATTAAATCGCCAACTTATTTGACCATTTGTGAGGCTAACAATTGATTAAATACCGCATTTCAGTGAAATTTGAATCTATGGGTTAGGTTAGGTTAGCAGGTAAGGAAATAACTTTTTTAACTGTGTAGCTTATAAGTCTACTCTGTATTTTTAATAATAAAATAAATAATAATAATAAATAACCCATTTATATGCTTTTGTCAATCTAAAGTCAACTTAATTCACACAGTACTAAAACCGGCATTCTCAAACCCATATAAATTTTCTTGTCGATACATACCTCCTTCCTGCGTCTTCAACACGCGACCAACAGTGTTAATAAGGTTGAACGCACACTGGCGACACTTGCTGTTGATGTCTTTGGTGCATATTACTGACTCGGCGATCGCACTCTTCAGTAGCTTGCTCTCAGCGTTCAGGAACGGTGTGGTGTTGATTAGGTGTTCTATACATCTGTGTAGGAGAAAAAATATTATTTGACAGCGATTTTTTGCTAATTAGCATAGAAGAATCTGAAGTCCAGCAGTGAAGAAATACTTATACTGATTGTTTCCCGACTGCGCCGTAGATCAAATGCAGGACAATGTTGTTTTAGTAGGAATAAGTTTTTTTAGTCTATTATTGTGAATGTCTTCAAGAGGCAAATCAGAGATCATTTTCTTTTGGAATGACATAATATTAGTATATTTATACAGATATTTTGTACTTATTTATGAATGTTTATTTATGATTTATTTTATATTATACTAAAATTGTACACTGGACTACTTCTTTTCTTGCTTTTGTAAACTCTCTCTATCACTCTAAGGTTTGCTGGTAGAAAACTCTTCTTAGAGTTAAGCTCGCCTTTGTACATCAACTTTATAATTGCTCAAGTTGCATTTTTTTTTTGTGTTCACAAAAGAATTAAGAATCGTGACAATCTAAGAAGTCCGATGACGTTTCTCATTTTAAATGACGCGATTGATTTTGTATGAATGTCTACGAAAAATCAAATTCATAGCCCTAATTAATTACTATGTTACCCATTATAGTGTATGCGTAACGACGAGTATCATTCGTAGGCATTAAGTTTAACTTATCTATATCTACATGTTTAACGTATTTTTATAGCTGTCAAATCCGACTTCTTGATTGACACGACTATAGTAGTAAGTTTCGCTGCCATGCTTAAAGAGCATGGTGTCGATTCTTAGGCAGTTATTCTATCCTCGCCTCCCGTGCTGAGGTGGTGGGTTCAGATCCAGGCAAGTACCAATGTGACTTTTCAAATTCATATGTTCTTTCTAAGTTTATCTTGGACTTCACAGGCGACGGTGAAGGGAAACGTCGTGAGGAAACCTAGACTTATATAGTTACTGTAGATCTGAAATAGCTAAGGCCAAGGCCTGTGGCGTTCCCAGAGACGGCTTAATTAACTCTTGACACCAGAAGTGCCCACATCTTACACAAAAAGAATAAGAAGATTAAAAAAGGGCTAGAATGAATCTTTATGTGCCAATATAAAAAATCATTTCCCTTAATATAACTATCCCGCTATTGGACAAGGTTATTCCCATGACTTAAAATGATTGATTACCTTAATCTAGCCGCCTTACTGCTATCAGCAACCTTATTCAGCGAAGTCATCAACAACTTCTTAATCTTTTTATAATTCTCCTTCAAAAACTGCTTGCAACTCTCCTTATCGCTCTTGAAAATCTCTTCCAATATCCTATATGCTTTCTTGTGTTCCATTTCTAAAAGTTTCGCCTTCTCTTTATACTTCAAGTCTCCCTTTTTCTTCTCTCCCTCTTCGTTTTCTCCTTCTGTCTCCATTTGCTTTTCTTTTATCGCCTTTTTGTGTTTTTTGGGGTCTTCTAACACGGTCTCGCAGAGTGGGTAGACCCATTCTTCGAATAGTTTGGCGATTCTTTCGCTAGATTGGTAGAAGACTAATGCTCTTATGACGTCTAGGATCGATTCCCTTTGGAAGTGGTTGTCTTTTGAAGTTTCTAGCTGTTGAAGCGCGTTTGTGAATAGTTCCTCGCGTAATGTCTGTTCGCTGATTGTTAGGTATACCTGTGTAAAAATGGAGTTTTAGAACACTAGTGTGAGATCCTGATTTGCAAATCATGCTAGACAATGAGTGAAACAATGATTGTGTTGTAAAATATAAATTTTCTAACAAGTCGAGCAAAGAGTGGCCCTGAATGGCTTCAAGATCGTTCTAAAACTAACATTCCTTTTCTCGCCTTTAGGACATTGTCAACCCCCCTGTAACATTGTTGTGGATGAAGCTAGAACCCTGAATTTTCAGTGACTAATATCACATAATATAACTAGGCATAATCCCGAATTACATTCAATTTGAACTTGTAGTTTGGGTATTATTAAAGTCTAAAATATTAAAATAGTTGATATTCACCTGTATAGTCTCCAATGCCGCCAACCTCTGTCCCTCCGCACTGCTTCCTTTAGCCGGCGACATATAAATATTCAACAATATCGGTAAATAATTCTTAGCGAACCGTCCCAATTCTAACTGGTCTTCTTCGTTACCAGTCGAACAACTAATAAGCTTCCTTAAAGCCTGCATCACAGATAACCTAAACTCTGGATTATCTTTTAACACACTACCTAACACCCTTGCTACAGACTTAAAATTATCCTTTATATCTTTCGGATTATTACAAAAAGAGGGCAATAAAGCCCAGAATTGATTGCAGAGTAGCTCGTAAGTATGCGATCCGGGGACATCTTTCATTTGTGTCAATTCTCGGGACTTTTTTCGGCAGAATGTTGCCATTTCTAAAATTTCTGTCGCAAAGAATTTAAGATTCGAATTGGTGATTTTTTCTTTTAGAACTGGAAGTAGCCAGGATCTTTCCAGATTGATTGTCTCTGGTCCGTCTCGGATGGGTATGATTCTGAGTACGAACTCGGGGCCTAAGGCTTTGATGGCGCATCCAGTGGCGTATTCCACCTCTTTGTCGTTGTCAAAGTTGTGGCTTTCACGACGGTCGTTGAGTTTTCGCAGAAGCGGTTCCAGTGACTTTGCTACTTTTTCGTTGCCAATCTGTGGAAAAGGTTAAGTTAGTTTGCACTTTGTATCGGTGTCCTATCTATTTGATTAAGGAACAAGGAAGTGATGTTAGAGCCTGACAAAATTGGTCACTCAAATCAAGGAGGAGTACTTCTTCAAAAGCCTTACAATAGCTGAAACTTAAAGTTAGAGGATTTCTTAAATAGTTGTAGTAGCGGTGCGTATATCAAAGTGACCCTTTCAGAATTAGGACATATTACTAATACGCTTTTTTTTTAAGTAAAAAAAAAATAACTCAATAAAATTCTTACCTCAAAACACACAGCAATAGTCATTATGACATGTCTAATAGCCTGATTGAAGGGGTTGTCTAGCCCTGTGCCGATGCTCTTGAATATGGCGTCTATATGAGTCTTATGCTTGATAAACGTTTCATCTGATTCCAGCGCTAGCTTCACGCAGTCGAGGAGGACCGCCTGTGATAGAAAATCGTAATAGGAGAAATTTAAGACTATATTATAACTACTGACATATGCGGGATAGGTGTAGACGCCAAACCGTCGTCGCCTCCGATAGGAGTTTATTTATAAAAATCTCTGAGCTGTTTAGCAACTCATTAGTAGATTCTTTCTAAATTTAATGGGCCCTATTAATTAAAATCTCTGAGCTGTTTAGTAACACATTAGTAGATTCTAAACCCAAAAGGCCCTATTAATAAAATTTCTGAGCTGTTTAGTAACACATTAGTAGATTCTAAACCCAAAAGGCCCTATTAATAAAATCTCTGAGCTGTTTAGCAACTCATTAGTAGATTCTAAATTCAAAGGGTCCTATTAATAAAACGTCTGAGCTGTTTAGCAACTCATTAGTAGATTCTAAACCCAAAGGGCCCTATTAATAAAAATCACTGAGCTATTTAGCAACTCATTAGTAGATTCTAAATTCAAAGGGCCCTATTAATAAAAAAATCTGATCTGCTTAGCAACTGATTAGCAGTTTCTAATTTCAAATCCCCTTAAGATTTTTTTTAAATGAAGAATGTTCGAAGGAAATGCAAAACAACGTCGAGATTTAAAAAAAATAAGGATATTAGTCCAAACCAAACTGAGTCAGCCATACAAAACTAGACTCAGGTGTTCTTACCTTCAAAGCATTTGTCGATGCTGAGTTGATGTCAGCGACGTCAGACAGCCAGAGTTCTGTGACACAGATGTTCACAAACGCTGGTAGGTTTGGCATGCAGAGGTTTAGGTCCAAGCTGGCGAAAATTAACACTTGGTAAGTACAATTGACAAGGAAAACTGAAAAGGGTCTATAATGCTATTCTGTACGAAGTACTAAATTCTGTAAGACCCTAGCATCCGTTGGAATTACAGTTCACTTCGGGTCACTTCACCTTTGTCATCACGGTGAGATGTCTACAGAATCGACCGGCTGTAGAAACTTTATACCTATGAAATTGCCGATTTTTTATAAAATAAGTTAACGTATTTTTTTTCTATATTTTTTATTTCTTTTAATCGAAGTAATGCCCATGCAATTGATGCATCTTTGCCAGCGCAGTGGCAGTTTATTGATGAACTTCTTGAAGAAATCAGCTGGATGGGAAGCACCAAATTATTCAAAGGCATTTTGTACTGCCTCTCGGGTATTGCATTTTTTACCGCCAAGAAGTAACATTCAAATATTCGTGTTAATATCACAGGAATATTTTAAAACCGAGTCATACACTCATGTTTTAAAATAAAATTAATTTGAAATTAGAATTCTTAGCCAAATAAAAAATATTTTCATTTCAAATAGCCAGTATTGCAGAACAACAATTTCATAGGTAAAGACCTATTAATCAATTCGAAATTATATTTTTCTTGCCTAATACATCGTTACATTTATATCTATTACTATATTTTTAAAAACTTATCAAAAAAACAAATCATAAGGAAGTTTTTTGGGACAATCCCACCGCACTATTCCCAAACCACTGCAACTCCTGAAAGTCAGAATCAACAGTGGCGACCACCAGAAAAGCGCCGAGGCAATGAAGCTCGACGAAGTCCTGGAGAATGAATTTAACTGTCTTGGATCCCGCAACGAAATTAATCAGAAAAGAGTAATGGAGGAGTAGGAAAAATTCAAATTTCCACTTCTCTCCATATCAAGCAGGAGACAGAACAAACAAGACCAATAGGTACAAAGGGTCGTTTACAACTGGGATAAGCCCAGTTGCCTAGCACCACGGCTAAAAATTCGCATTAATATTAATGGGTCCTAACATTGTGAGCTGTTACATTTGATTCCAATAATAGGTATGGCAAAAACGCTTGAACGCACGGAAATTTGTAAACAAAAAAAAAAAGAAGATAATAGTGGTCCGCCGGTGTACATGTCAGGGTCCAAGCTAGCGCGGCCTAGGCCAGCACTTGTCCCGTATCGTTGGCAGGAGGCCATCCACTGCACCGCTAGCGATGCACATATGTTGTGCAAAAATTTTATAAAACACTTACTTGGCGAGACAGCCGAAGCCCTGCTGCAGTACCGCGGCCCAGGCCAGCATTTGCCCCGTATCGTTGGCGGGAGGCCGGGCCGCCATGAGCGCACGCGTCAGCTGCACGGCTAGGGATGCGGTCATATTGCTGGAGTCGCGGGCACTCGAGAACAGAGCGTGGAGTGTGTGGAGGCAGCATGTCTTTATGTATACGTTGTTGTGGGTCATTAGGGAGAGGATCGCTTCGCAGATTGACTGGGGACGAAAATGGATAAAATTATTGACATGATATTTTTATATGAAAAGCAAAGAAAAGTGGCAGTCGCGGTCAAAAAGTGCGTGTAGGATAGTAATTGTTAAGGGGAAATTATTAACCGGGCAAAAAATATACTTAATGGGCGACTATTATACGAAGTAAGTATTTATCCAGTTTGAGTAATACCTTTTAGGAGGTTTTTGCGAGCTGCGGTAATAATATTGTTACATACTTTAATTGTATTTGGGATAATCTATTTTTTCTATTTTAGCATATTATTCTTTTGAAATTAGCTGAACAATCACCGAGGCGTCATCGCTGTGCAGCGCGGTAGTTAGGGTGTATTTTCAACGAATTAGTCCAAGAGCGAGCGAAGCGAGCTCGGGAGCTTAGAGAACCCCGACACGGATAGTTTAGGTTCGAAGGGGATGACGGGAGCTGAAGTGAACGAGCGAACTTAACTCCCGTCATCTCTTACATGTTAGGTTACTTCCGACCCTGCATACGATAACGGAGCCCACTCCTTGTATTCGCCCACTGTATGTCGCCCACTTAGTATTTCAGTAAGCCATATTCAGTATTTTTTACAACTTTAATTTGAATTTATTTTCGCTCGTCTAAACGCTATCCACTGTTAAGTACGAAATAAATTGACCTTTCGTGTGTTTAAGACGTGGTGGATCCACTCGAAACACAATGGTTTTTCTATTGTTTCGGTAATTACGGGCACAAGACCGTTTAAGATTGCTATGAGTCCCGCGTCATCCCATTCTCACATTATATTACCGCAGCTAACACTATTTTTTCATGGTTTATGAGGTTAAGCAAAATTGAATAGATAACTGTGGAATTTTTAGGTAATATCCTTATTACTCCAATCCATATTGCTGGTACATACCTTAATATAATCCTTGCTGAATGCTGGCAATACATCTCTAAGCATGGTCAGTGTATGCAACACTGTTCTGTGACCAGCCAGCAATGCTTCCGCCTTGATCTGAGACAGGCAGTACTCTGCCACGCGGTTTGAACCCGGATGCAGTTTTGGTACCTGAATTATAATACTTTATTAGAAACAGTTTGTTTCAAATATTGACCTGGTACATATTTTTGTGGTAGCCTTTGGCTATCATCTGGCCGCTCGTGATTGAGGTCTTGACTTCAAATTTGACCAATGTGGCAAGTACCAATGTGAATTTTTCAATGCCTATGTACTTTCTAAGTTTATTTTGCACATAGCTGACATTGGTGAAGGAAAACATCGAAGTTTAAATCGCCAATGACGCCAACCCACATTGAGCAAACATGGTGATTAAAACTCAATCCTTCTGTTTATGAGAAGTGGCCTCTGGACTGCAATGGGGCAGTAATGGGGTGGTTTGTTTTTATTACGCAGGAAAGTAGCAATCTGTGGTAGGCAGACCAAAAACCTTTTTAGTGGCCAATTGTTAGATATCATCATCAATACATACTCGTATAATAAACCTGTAAAAAAACTAGTATTTATACATCGAAAATATTTCCAAAAAAAATAGCCATGTTTTTAAAGGATAACCAACAGAACCCATTACCAGCATTTTCGGAATTTTTGTCTGTTTAGTTGTGCACGCATCATGTAAAATTTACGAAACCAATGTAGATAACCTTTATATTATATAAAAAATGGGCGTCACTTGGAGTATTACTTAGTTTTTTATATTTATTTAGTTTAAGTTCTACATGAATTTAAAATTTTCAAGAAGTAGAATATCACAACACACGCAATTCAGATACTCGGACAGTTGAACAGGTTGAACTCCATATTCGATAGATGACGTTGTGTGTTACGAATCACCACCGAAGAGGATCACCTTACTTACCTTCCTAACTACTTACCTACCATACATACCTATGTAGGGTAGGTATGTAGTTAGGTGTTATGTTTGCAATATTATTATACTTACAAGTATGTGAGAACCATGTTCCTATTTATCAAATGAATGAATTTACCTGTAAATGCTTTTAATACTATACATAGTATAGTATGTAGTGCTATTCTGGCTACATCATCCTCACATATATGAATTTATTAATGTATGTACTTATGTAAATATTGTAAAACACTTATTATTTTTAATGAATATGTATGAATCCTTGTCCGTTCTTTTCCATAACAAGTTACTTTTCCGAATGGACGGTAGAATCAATTATTATTACTTGTAAATTTTCATTGTTGACGTTCAAAAGTGCCGCTTAATGGCCTAGTTGAAATAAATATTTTAGACTTTGACTTAGGTAAGTAAGGTAGTGTAGAATAGGCAGTTGACGGAAGCGAAGCCGCGGGCACAGCTAGTTTAAAATTAAAATTGCTGTTGGACTTAAAATAATTCTGAAATGTGGGTGAACCATAATATGTGCACTTCTGACTTATAATCTTTCAGGGATTATAGACTTGGTATTACTGTGTTTATGTGAGCCTGAAATGCCTACTATATGAACAAAAGTAAAATTGCACATTATTTTCATACAAATCTTGTTTAATTTACCTTCGAGTTTTCATTTTCAGGTATCATGAAACAACTGCGGCGCAAGATTGACGTAACGGCGTGTTGAGCTGCTTTGCGGACCTAAAAATAGCATGAAATCATTTAATTTTGTAAGTAGGGAAATTTATTAATTACGTATATAGAGCTAGATCCAATACAAATAATTTTCATTGAACATTTATCATGCAGCGATTTGCAAACTGTCTAATTAGGGAATACTTTGTTGTTGTTAGTTCTGTGTATGTATCCTAAACTATGTCAACTCAATACAATAACCATCAATACAATACACCATACAAAATTGGTAAATACAATATATGACAAGAAATAAATACAAACCTTAGGCTTAGAATGCAATGCAAACGCGAGCACAGACTCAAAAATTCTCATGGTAGATGAATCACCCCACAACGCATACTCCTGAGCCCTAAGCAAAACAGACAGACACCCGATAGCACCCCTCAGTAAAGCTCCATTTTCACTCTGTTCATTCTTCACAAGTATATCTGTGAAGATTGTAGCCGAGTCTGAGAATTGCCTTCTTAAGACTGCTTGTGGAACTGCCTTTATACCCATAGATAAGAGTGTCAGTGTTGCTACTAGATTCTCTTCTTTTTCTGCTGATTTTAGTGTTTCCATCTGCAAGCATACAAAAGTTTTTATAGATTATAAACATTATTTTTATTAAACATTGCAAACATTTAAATGAACCACTACAAAAAAGTATCAAAGAAGAACCATTACAGAACCTGTACAACAAAGTATCAAAGATCTTTTGAAAATGAGAATAGTGACATACAAAGCCTATGCATTCCACTGCTTTCTTGGACAAATCATTTACTGTCCAGGCTGCTTGTCTGTGGAATGCATTGCCTGTCCCAATAAAACATGCTCAGTCGTTACCTGTCTTTAAAAAACTCATAAAGGAGCATTACTTGTCTCTGTGATCCTTTACTTGTTTAAGCTGTAATGTTTTTTTGCCTATTTATTTAGGTGTATGTATGTATTTATTTTAATAGTTTTTTTTTAATACCCCACTTAGTTAAATAATTGTTTGATTTGAAATTTGCACAAATTGCAACCCCATATTATGTCCAGGCTAACTTTTTCCATTCAAGGTTGCCAGGAAGAGATTGCAGAACATGATAAGGCGCCTGTTGTATGTATGTTTTAATTTTAAGGTTTCATTTTGCATGGTTTTATTGTGGTGTTCAATAAAGTATATATAAACAAGCTTATATATTTTCTCTGTTAAGTGTTTTTTGTGTGCATAAATAAATTATTTATTTTCGAAATTCATAATGAACCACCATTTAGGAGATTCAGATTGAATGACAAAAGGGCTTGGAAAATCAAGGTTTTTTAGGTTAATAAAACCTGTATCTCAAACTCACCAGTGCTACAAAGTACTCAGTAGTGGATTCCTTACCACCCTGTTCTTTGATGACCTCTGTCACTGCAGCCAAAACTGCCAGCATCTCCTTGTGAAGACCATTGTTTGAGTCAAACTTTGTCAGTAACCTGGAGGAACATAGATAGTGCTTAAAAAAGATGTTTATTTTTTACATTGTTTGTATTACCTATACTCCATTTGTTTAGGTAGTTAACTAAAGGTAAACAATCTTGATATGTCTTTTTATATAAAATGAATCGTATTAAAGACCAACAAATATTATTTAAATTTAGTTACTTACCTAACATCGGTTTAAGTAAATACCTAATTGTAAACATTTTTAGATTCAATTTTTAGACATTTTTTTAGATAAAAGACATGTTAAGATTGTTTACATTTAGTTAACTACCTAAACAAATGGAGTATAGAAGGTGATATATTGTGTAATATTTTTATCATATTAAAATAGTGTTAAGGTTCAGCTTTTTCCGTCAATTCTACAACTACGTAATTTTCATATCTTAAGCCCATGGCAGGTACTTTTTTTTATTTTCTTCCTCTCACAGAGAGAAGACCTGTAAAACTGTGTGAGCAGAGTATAATATGTACTGATTGTGTTGTTAAAAATACTCATCTATTTATTGGTAAGCAATAGTGGCCTTATTTAATGCATACAACTAGAAATTTATGAAGAATGCTTCATTCTAAATCAGCTGTTTTTAATCCACAATCACTAGAAGCCCCAGTATAGAACCAACAGTAATAAGAAGGGATACTTACTTGCTAAAACTAACATTAGAACATTGACTCCAGTCAGATGCAAATGTCTGGAAAGTTTTATATGTACCAGCTTTAAAGGAACCAGAGTATTCGGTATCTGAGCCTTCATCTCCGCTCTTCATAGACATGTTCTCCAGTTCCTTAGCTATGAGCAACTCTGATTCAGCGTCAGATTTATTTTTGAGTGATGCATGACCATATGTCATCATTGCATCGTGTTTTGATACAGCCTGTTGGGTTAATCCAGTGCTCCCTAAAAAAATTAAGATGGTATATTTGGTATGTTTGTAGTAAAGTTGTTAGAAATGCGGCAAAATATTTTTATTTGTGGAATCTTATGGTATTTTTGTTTTGTTACTAGTTGCAGGATAAGGGACTAAAATCATGCTTGTTAAACAACAAATTCTTTAAAATAACGCGCATAAGATAGAGCAATAAACGGTAAGATACAAAATATAACCCAGCATACCTAGATTTTCTTGAAAAAATCGGGACTTCGCCATTTCTCGATATTTCTGTATTTTCGGATTGGAGTTCGACGATTGGCCTTTCTGCCATCGCTTTCCCTTTGATTTTCCTTTTAGTTTAGATCTAAATTTTCCCATTTTCCTGAGTTCCTAACACGAGTTTCAATATAAAAACACCGCACGTGGTAATGCGGCTTTTTGAAATGAAGTCGCCTGCAAATGGTTGTCAAAAATGACATTACTGACGTTGCCAAAATACAGGATAGCCAACTTTTCGCAAAATTACTAGAGTTGTTGCTTGGCGTGGCGGCATTATGAAGGACCTAATTCCAAGCAACTAAAAGAACATCGGGCATTTTTGTATGGGACACTTACCTACGGCGAACAAAAATAAAATTAGGTACGGTGGATAGGCAATTAAATCTAGTTTACAATGGTATAGTTCCCATATCTGTGGGTCGTGGCAATAAGGAGAAAATGGACATTTAGAAAATATTTATAAATGTTTTTGGGCAATAATTGAAGAGGAAAAAGGGAATCAAAAATAATTAAAACAACATATTTTCTCTTAACTTTTATTCTGCTGCATCTAAATCTAAAATAGTTTCGTCTAAAAACGCCGCAGGTGTGTGAAATTCGTCTTGATATACAGCCCAAGATAAAAAGTATACCACACTGGCGATGTGCGCGCAACTCCCAACAGTGCGGCGGCCGTGTATACAGGAACAGTAATAGCCCTCGAGGCTTTGTCTTCCCTGCAATGCCGGATTTATTAGTAGATATGTATAATAGCGTTTTGCTCTTATGTGACGGGACTGTATTCTGCCTCGTATTAATATTTTATTTTCGACCAACTCTCTGCGATGGTATAATTCCATTATATACACTCCGTTTGGCCGCATGTGTTCGTGGCAATAAGATTTGGCCAGTTTCAAATGGTATATTCCCAAGGTAAATAAAAGTAGCTCGTCGTAAGTCAATTGTGGGAAATCTCTTAATTCGGGATTGTTTGCATCTAGCGGCATGAATGCGACTCTTTGTCTGTTTAAATTGTTTCGAATCACGTAATCAGCCAATTCGTTTTCTCTATTTATGTTCTCATCTATTATATTTATAAACTGTGCGGCATGAGCGTTATCTCTATATGGTCGATGAGTGGCATTGATGAGTGCTGCAGTTATTTTAAAATCGGTCATCATATTTGTCAACGCTACATTAAAATAAACATGGCGGAATATCTTGAAGTCCTTTTTAAAGCGACCATTAATCGTTTCAACCACCCAACGACACATAGTTATTAGCCGTGATTTATTTGCATCTACTGTGCTTAACTGCTCTCCTCTTGCTCTTGTTGGTGGCATATGCGCATCATATCCATGCTCTTCAATGGCAGGAATAGAGTCTCTAAAGCCGCGGTCCAATATAAAAATGTCGTTCGCGTTCAGAAACCAATGCCAAGCGGCGTCCTGCATCATGTGACTCATTATTTCGGCATCCGTAGTAATGGCTGGGTACGGGCCTAATACATCTACAATATAGCCGTCTGTGCATACAATTAAAAAGGGTTTTACTAGGTTGCGGAATTTGTGCAGGCTATATGTTTTCCTCTGAAAAAGGAAGTTGGAGCTTTTTTGCACGTATATATATGTTCCATCACACACAAGAATGGCTGCAGGTTCATTCTGGTTACCTCCAAAAATATGACTCGGGATGGTTAAGTTGCGAGCTATTACATCTTCTCTCGTCATGTGATCTAGACCCAGATGTCGGGGAACAAACTCTTCAGATAAACATTCTCGAGCTATTTTTAATTTTCGCTCCAATGTTCTTCTCGACATATTGAACATAGAAGCTACACGTTCGTCTGGTTCACCCGTTCTTATTTTAACTAAATACAGTCCTAAAACAGTAGCAGAACTGTTGGTTCTGTCACGAAGAGATGTTTGATTCAAAATTCTATTAAATTGAATTTTATCCATACCTGTATAAAAATGTAGTTCATTGTCATCTATCTCCTCAATATTTTCGAAGTCCAACTGAGTTCCTCGTTCCAATTTCCATTCATACAGCTCGATAATATCGAGAACATGAGCACTGTTAAAGTGTTCATGTAGAGGTATTTGCACATTAAGTAGATCTTCCCATTCATTGCTTATCATATGGGGTTGGCAAACTCGAGCAAGTTTTGGTATGAATAGCTTATTCATACGAAATAAATGTAACCTAACATATTTTGGCACAGCATTTGCTGGTACATTTCTGCAGTTTTGAAAAACACAGCGTCGAGCAGTATTAGATACACGCAAATATCCAGGAATAGTCATAATGCCAATGTTTTGTTGTTGTTGAACGTTAACTACTATTTCTTGGACTTCCTCTTCTTGTACTTGCTGGGGTAATGGTTCTTCTTGTACTTGCTGATGTAATGGTTCTTGAACTTGCTGGGGTAATGGATCATTTACTGGCCGGGCTTGCAATGCGCGATAAAATCTCAGCCAGCAAGGATTGCATATTGATAGTGTACCATCAAAAACAATCTGTAACAAGTTTATTTTACTGTTATTTATTGATAATCATAATAATAAATGTCACAACGTAATACACTATGACCAAGGAAACGAATAGTTTCAATGGTTGAAAAGGAGTCCTATGATGACGTCAACTATATAAAACGATATAAAACTATATCTAGGAGAATAAATAGAGGCTCTGTTGCTGCGCAAAAGTTGAACA
Organism: Orthosia gracilis; assembly: GCA_947562075.1. Lineage (NCBI taxonomy): Eukaryota > Metazoa > Arthropoda > Insecta > Lepidoptera > Noctuidae > Orthosia > Orthosia gracilis. Next base: position 12,058,744 of record OX387273.1, on the reverse strand, counting down.
AACTCTAGTATTTACATATAATTAATGTTCTATAATATAATTAACTCACCTCCCGTGGCATTATTTCTTGTAATAATAGTACTGCATAGTCACGATATCTTTCGAAAAACATTTGAGTAAGACGGTGTCTTCTACGACGTAGAACAGATCGCTCACACGACACACAACTATTTTGTCGTTCCATTTCACAACAAAATCGAACTCGAAAGCAAACGAAATCCAGTAAACAAGCAGTAGGTAATTAGTTGACTCAGACCACAATGGGAACACAGTAAAACACAGATCGCTACGACGGATGACAAAGGACTGCGATGTAGTAAGATAAGCTAGCTACCTGCGCGAGCGCAACATAAACCAGTTTTAGGACTATGGGCGAGAGTGAGAACGAAACATTCACATCAACTTGACGGATTTAGTCTGATTGGGTTTACAAAAATACCACGGAGTTATATTTTAACTTACTGAGCGGTCGTTTAGTAATTAGGAAAAATAGTCAACTTAAAATATGATTTTCATTTTACTAATTATTTCCATTTTCCCATTATTGTGAATCAAAATAACTACACAATATTAAATATGATTGCAAACACTATCATTTAAAAATGTTTTGGTTTATGTTCGCGACTTTTAAAAAATCGGGTAAAAAACGCCCGATGTTCTTTCTTTAGTAATTAACCATTTTGCATGGAAATTGATTAGCGCTACGATTATTTATTTTTAGTTAACTAGAGTGTAACTGTTTACTGCTTCAAATAATTAACCCATTGTTTACTGTGATAATTAAGTTTTTGACCCCCATTGACTGCGTTCCCAATCATGCATAACGCAATTATTTATTCAAGAACAAGAACAGAAAACCATAAACAGACAGCGTAACATCAAGCGTAACGGAACGCAGTTCTAATAATTTTTCTTCATTCACCTTCGCTTTACTTGTTTCATTGACGTTTTTCTTGTTTGTAAATAATAATTGCTGGAAATAGTACGCAATGTGAAATTGTGCGCATTCCTCGTTCTATTGCACATTACGTAAACGTTAAACATCGTTTTGTAGTTGAATTGATAGCGCAAGAATTATCCTAACCTAATGTGTGTCTTGTTCTGTTGAGGTGTTGACGCTATGATAGAAGATAATGCCTCAATTTAGAAGAAAAAAGGCGTCAAAGTCGTTCCCGGTTAAAGTATGTACGTTAGACGCTGAATTGGAATTTAACCTTGAGGTGAGAATTTTGACAAATGTTGTTAAATTACGTATGAAGAAAGACTACATTGTTATTGTTTATTGTTGAAATTGGTGTGTAAGCGCGATCCTTGGCTTACAATGAGTAGGTTGTGAGTCACCGTCACTCGGCGAACTCGTAAATTACCTTAATAATACACACCAGTGATAATTGGGGCCTTGTTTAGTCATTATTTTCCCTTTTAGTACAGTATGGTTAGTAAGTCGTGTGTTATCGCGGTGCAGGTTCAATTCCGAGTCGTACATGTTTTGACATTTATGTTATTTTGAACATTGTTTGTTTTCATTGTAGTTTTGATTGTTCTGAAAGATTAATTTATTTCAACCACTCAATCATAACAATGAATCGAATCATTAAGCATTGTTACCTCAGTACATACCATATTTGGAAAGTGTAAATAATCTACAATTGATCACTATGACCCCAAAGGTTAGGAATGCAGACATTTAATTATGGATGGAATTTGTTATGATAATGCAAATGACTTATGTCATAATTGCTAATCATTTCTGATTGTTTGAAATACTTTGTTACTATTTATTATTTACAATTAAAATTAGATTACTTAGGTGTAACAAAATGGTACAATCTTAAATTATTGTTCTGCAATCAACATTCTTGGCTAGCAATAATAAGGAGGGAAGAGAAAAGTAAGAAGCTGCTGATTATAATTCCCCCCTTCCCTTCCCCCCTTGTAGTCCCTGTAATCGTAACAGTCTAAGAAGTCCGATGATGTTTCTCATTTTACATTCCGCTATAACTTTGTATGTAAGAAATTGAATAATCAAATTCATTATCCTAATTAACTATGTGTATGTTTCACATACACTATAACAAGGAGTATCATTCGTAAGCATCAAGTTTAATTATTATTAAGTATTTTTATAGCTGTCAAATCCGACATAATCTTCATAAATCTTGTTCCTACTACACTGCAAAATTTCTTGGAATGCAAATGGAGCCAAAATTACCAGTCCCCCTTCAAGGCACCACACCTTTGTGGACCTATCTTCGGCCATTAGCTTAGTGTAAGTGAAAGCCAATACTATCCCAAGAGACACACTCCCAGCATAAAACATGTAAATTCATAAAAAATTGTTCAGCGGTTTAGGAGTAACAATCTAACAAACAGATGGACACTGTCAGTTTTCAATGTATTATAGTAAGTATGGATTATACCAAGGACCTTTTCCAAATACCTCTCTATGATACTATGCCTATGCAGTAATACATGTCCTTTTGCTATACCTACATATAAACAGTAAATTACAGAATCTGTAGTCAGCCCACATTAGTCACAGGATGACCAGTAACTTAATAGATGTTTGACATGTGATAACAAGTGAACTCTGCACTGATAACTGTGCTACATGCCAATATTGTTGTGGTACAAATATTAACAGTATACAATATAATGCACTAATGAACAATTATGCAAATCAGACTAATAATAGACAGAAAACGCTGCAATAACAACATGCATGTTGTCATAGTTGAGAAATAAGAATTTAAATAGCAAGGAAATAAGTCATTTCATAAAAAATATTGGGGAAATCCTCATGTGTAGTGTAGCCTTTATTCTGAAAAATACAAGAATATGTGGTCTCAATCATCTCCTTATAGCCAAAGATGCTCTCATCAAAATATTTTTAAATTTAACATGGCTGCAATGTACCTATAGTTTTTTAATGTGTAAAATCCTTTGCCGTCCATTCCATTGAGCCAAAATAATTTGTAATAAACTGTTATTTGTTACTATAAAATAATGTAATATTGATTGTAATATTACAGTGGCGAGCTACGGGAAGAGATCTGTTTGATTTAGTATGCAGGACTATAGGTCTGAGAGAAACATGGTTCTTTGGACTGCAGTTCGAAGACACAAAACACTTTATAAGTTGGCTGAAGTTGGATAAAAGAGGTGAGTTGTTATCCTTCAAAAACTCACTTACACAAATCGTAATTGGACTAGTATGTCATATGAGGTGAATTGTCTTCCACTCCCTCTAACAGAGAGAAGGCCTGGGTCCTAGTAATAGGGCTGATTATGCTGTTCTTATTCTATGTCATAAGTAGAAGAGATATATGCAGGATAGTCTAACAACAATCTTCTAGTCAATTATGGCATAATGATTGCATGAAGTGGATGCATATCATATGTTCAATCCACTTCTAACCAATATTTTTAATCGACTTCAAAATGGAGGAGGCTCTAAATTCGATTGTATGTTTGTTACGCGATTTCTTCGCCAATTATGAACCGATTCCGATGATTATTTTTATTTGAAAGCTGGTGCTTCTCATGTGGTCCCATTTAAATATGATGAAGATCTGAAGAGTTGTTTTTAAGTTATCCATCATAATATGTATTTTCATGTAATTTAATATAAAGTACCAAAACTAAAAAGAGCAAAATAAAAATTAACAAAAAAAACCGGCCAAGTGCGAGTCGGATTCGCGCACGAAGGGTTCCGTACCATTATTGCAAAAAAACGCCAAAAAAAATCACTTTTTTTGTATGGGACCCTTAAATATTTATTTTATTCTATTTTTAGTATTGGTTGTTATAGTGGCAACATAAATACATCATCTGTCAAAATTTCAACTGCCTAGCTATCATGGTTCATAAGATACAGCCTGGTGACAGACGGACCGCGGAGTCATAGTAATAGGGGGACGTTTTTACCCTTTGGGTACGGAACCCTAATTAAACCGACTTCCGTAAAGAAAGTTATTATTCTGTTTGTAGTGTTTTGTTTTGAAAGTAGGTTAAATTGTTTTGTTATTAACTCATTACGCACACAAACATACAGAGGCAGACTTAATGCCATAGGCATTTTCTACCGGACTGTCAATATATTTTCTACATACAAGACATTTTCTTAATCTTTCAGCAGCCTCATTGCGTAAGTGAATTCGGCAAGGCGAAGGATTTGATCTCATCAATCTACCAATCTCGTGCAAGATGAGCGTTGTGGATTTCCGTATTATGTGATAGGTCGATTTATGGAGTTTTCAGCTCGAACTCCAGAACCATTTCGACTGCCTAGGGAGCTTCGTGGACAAATACAGCGATGGGATTCGTGGCTGTCCATACGGTCGGGTCTAAGTTGTACCGTCGTACAGATAGAAACAAAAAGCTCTCTGATCCTTTCCGAATTCACTTTCGCAATTAGGCTGCAGGTTTCTGGTAAAGAAAACAAGTATTTATGTTTTGTTTTCAACATTTTGCTTTATTGCTATATTTTGTCCAAATTCTTTAGAAAGTCAATCAATTTGAAATCATTACTTAAATAGATAATGACATTGTGTAATAGCAATTCATTACACCTTATCTAGAAATACAATGTTTAGGCCCGGCGCCCACTATCGGTGGGCATCGGTGCGGCTCGGTAGAGCTCGAGCGCTTTACGCCGGCTTCGGGCGGCTTTGGGCGCCTTAGAGCTGCGTCGGGCGACTTCGGGCGGCTTTGGGCGCCTGAGAGCTGCCTCGGCAGTCGTTAACACGCCTAAGGACGCCGTAGATGATTTTGGGTAGCCTAAGAATAGTTCTGGCTGCAGAAACATCGCAGAGCAGTCACTCGTAACGTTCCGTGAAAACAGTTATGTGTGTGTATTTATAATGGTGGATTGGGACTTAGTTCTCATTGTTCATCTTGCTGAAGAAGAAGAGAAACTTGGAGCCTTAAGACAAAGAAGATTTTGGGTGAATAAGCTTTGGAAGGAAAGATGTACTTTCGGTGAATTTCATAACTTGTTTAATGACTTACGATATGACGTTCGCAAATTTTACGACTACTATAGGATGGATTATGAAAACTTTGAAGCCTTGGTTGCTCTGCTCCGTCCTTACATAATGAAAAAAACATCTACTTTCCGTTCATGTATACCTGTTGAAGAAAGATTATCTGTGTGCTTAAGGTAAATAATAATGTATTTTTTTTTTCATTTAAAAATGCCAATAACAGTTTTCTTTACGAATGTACATGCGCAGAAGTTCGCAGAGCCTATGTTCAGGACTGCCAAGTTATTTTGCGTCTACTTTTACAATACGATAATGAAGGCGCGTGCGGTGATCGAAATGACTGTTCTGCGACGTGTCTGATCCGAAAATGCCACCCGAGCTACCCGAAGACCGCCTCGGCATCCTTAGCCATGCTTACGGGTGCCGAGGCCGCCCGAAGTCGCCCGACGGAGCTCTAAGGCGCCCTAAGCCGCTCGAAGCCGGCGTAAAGCGCTCGAGCTGTACCGAGCCGCACCGATGCCCACCGATAGTGGGCGCCGGGCCTTATCGTTACACAGAAGTACTTGATAAGAATATTAAGTAACTTTTAAAGTATTTTTATCTAGGAATTCAAATGTTTTTATTGATGTTTTCTCGTAAAAGTAGTACACGATACTTTGTTTAAGTTGAAGTATCAGATCAATTTTGATAAAATATCAGACAACAAAAGTTAGTTACAATCTTACATGTAGGCCATTCACCTGGATTTCTTTACCCTATTAAAATATTTGACCTATAAGGATCTATCCCTTGAAGCAAGTCTGGTTTAGAAGCATATCAATAGCAATAATAATTATACAAAGATAGAATAAGTTCTTAAATTATTTTCTCAACTAAATATAGACAGCACTACCGGAGCACTAACTTTGATAAATGATTTTATTTCTGTAAGTTGATTTGTACAAACACTTATACATGTCGATCATATTTTTTTAAACTAGATAAGGTCTTAACTTCCAATCCGACTACTCTGAGAAGAAAGGCCGAAACTAACTCAGAGGTCACAGTCTCTTTTAAAGTCCAGACATAATCTTGGTTAGATTATTTCTTTTTGTCAGATTTGTGTCTGAAATGGTCTTTTGAGGAAAGAACCGGACAGATTGAATGCACTTGTCCAGTCAGTGCACGCATTTGTCAGTAACCGGGCAGCTCAACTCAGAATTTAAGGAGCTCAACGATTCGACGAACAATACCAAAGAAAGGGTGTTTGGGTAGGCCGCATAAATTACTCAAACTGCTAGACCATGATTTAAATAAACTGAGAAAAAAAAAATGACACATAATCTTCACATTCACAACAATAAAATACTTTAAAAAGTATATTCATGTCATCATATTTATTTATTAAAACTTTATGCAAAAGTACAAAGGTGGACTTAAAACCTCAACTAGTAATCCATTTTTTAAGTTCGTCCTGGCATCCGATTAAGCTGTAACTGTAGAAACGTTGAAATAATAATTATGGTAATATGAAGCTGATCTCATGATGGAACCGGAAAGTGGCCATAGCAACTCCTCAGCCAGACAATATAGCACCATCGTGTTTGGGCTAATTGGATGTGTATTGACATGTGATATTACTATTAATATGTCCGGTTAAAAAAAAATCCTGGCCAAGTGCGAGTCGGAGTCCAGCACTGAGGATTCCGTACAAACAGCTACATTCACCAAAGTAATTAAATAACATTACTGAACTTCATAAACTATGAAGGCACCGAACATTGCTCTAATGAAAAGATAAACAGAATTGAGGCACAAAATTAACTATGCCGTTGGAAAACTGTAGTCCCCATACATCGAAGTAAGTCGCCGTCAGATTACCAATAGCAAATAAGTTAGTATTTTTTTTTTGATCTAGGTACAAATTTACGGTTTTCGAAATTTTCCTTTACTTGTGCTATAAGACATTGCTTCTTGCCTGTAGATTTTGATGCCCTTGCGAGTTTAAAATATGCGTCATTAACGGCTATATCTCTTGATTGCATTGATCCAGCAGTTTGATTTTTCACAGCTGCAAGGCATTGCAAACTTGAGTGTACGATATAAAATTCCGTTTTTCCTTTAGAGGTACGGAACCCTAAAAATTACTTAATATTTATTAAAACTAACTGTAATCTTCATCCCATTTCAGTGCAAGACCAATGCGTCTCCCAGATGCCAGGCACGCCCTTCATGCTACTCTGCAAGCTGTACCCCGAGGATGTGGCGGAAGAGTTGATACAGGAGGTGACGCAGCATCTACTATTTCTCCAGGTGAAACAGGCGATCCTGAGCATGGACATATACTGTCCGCCGGAGGCGTCTGTCTTGCTGGCCAGTTATGCGGTCCAGGCTAAGGTTGGTTATGTAAGCTTGATTGAATGTCACTTTTTTATATTAGTTGTTAAAACATTTTTTTAAGTACCTATAGTAGGGATGCTTTTGCCCTGTAGTGGGAAAATTCAGGCTTCTTCTTCTTTTCGTGTGGGGTGTGGCCACCTCTGGTGACAGAGTTAATTAAGCCGCCTCTGGGAACCCCACAGGCGTCTGACTTGGCTATTTCAGACTTACATTAACTATATAAGTCCAGGTTTCCTCACGATGTTTTCCTTTGCCGTCGCCTGTGATGTTCAAGATAAACTTACCTCAAGCACGACAGGCGAGGTCTTAGCCACTGGCCCACCACGACACAATTCAGGCTGAAAATAAATAATGTAGTAGATATTTCTATCACAATGATTTATGTGCGAAGTCAAATAGAGATACATGAAATAACAAGGTATGCGGCATTGATTCCAAAAAAACTGGGGATTTGGGACAAGGACAGGAGGAGGATAGTGATAAATTTTATATTCAATCAGTTTCTTTACCGAATAATTACTAAAAAGGCCCCACCTGGCCGCCTTGGCCTACCTGGAAATCTCTTAACCGAATACGAAGCCAAGTGGGTCGCTGCAGGCACAACCTAGTTAGATGGGGGTACTCCAATGACCCACAGTGCGATTGCGGAGCCACATCCCAAACAATGCCTCACCTTTTGTCGTGCTTTCTGTGCAACAACCTGCACCATAAAGGTGAACGCGTACCTATCCGCACCGCAGGAGCCGCACGCGCCGCAGTCATCGCATTTTCTCAAGGCCCCGCGCTATCCGCGCCGCACGCATCTTATCCACTTCTGTACATCTTGAAAAATATTTTCTATACGGATATGGATGCCGTCTTCGCGCCGCCCGCATCGCATTCGCCGCAAGCATCGAATGCGCTGAATCTGATGACGTCATCCGCACGCGCTGGTGGAATCCGTATACCTACAGAATTTAGCAGAAATGCGGCTCGTGCGGCGCGGATAGGTGCGCGATGCTGCATACATACTCGTATAAGGATTTATAAAATTCTTCTTAAAATTCTTTTTCTTGTGGCTGACTTCTGGTCAAGATATATTTAATTTTGGAATCATCGATACGACGAAGAAGAAAACTAAAAGTAATATAATAAAATCTTAATATGCAATGAGTCAAATCTCGCTCATTATCTTCGTGTTTTAAGCTTTGTGATTACAACAAGACTGATTAGGATTTTCGCAGTAGGTACCGACGAGCCTTATTTGAAATAATCACCTATACGTGAATAGTTTTCTAAATATAGCTTCTAAAGCTTTAACTGTTTGTTGCTTATACCCTCAGACATAAATCTAACTAGATAACGCAAATCCCTCCATCTGTATGAAAACCAAGCGTGCCACTTTTTCACAAACAATTTACATACCAATGAGAGAAAACATTTCCAATGCCTCGGCCAACTTATTCTATACATTCTTTATAGCTCAAGATGACATAAAAAGGCATTTTTCTAGATTTCGCTGGATTTCCAGTGCCGAAAATGCTAAATGAAAAGCTCAGATTACGATCATTGATCGTAACTTTACTCCGTTTTTTGGCACGCAAAGTACATACAATCGCTTCATCTAGTTAGATTTATATCTGTGCTAATACCTTTGTACCCTTATCTTTTTGTGTTTATTTACCATAATATATGCGTTTTCAACAGTATGGGGACTACGATGAGAGCGCGTACAAGCCTGGCATGCTTGCAAGCGAGGACCTACTGCCTCAGCGAGTCATCGACCAGTACCAGATGACCCCCGAGATGTGGGAAGACCGCATCAAGATATGGTATGATGTAACACAATATACCTTTTTCATGTCAATACGACCTATACGAAATTGTTAGCTTATAGATTTATTTTTATTATTAGGAAAGAATGAATCCTCCAACCAGACTGTCAAATCTTGCGGAGAACATTGATTGGGCCATGTAAGAATTGTCTGACGTTGGATCTGAGTTCTGCTCATTACTTGATCTTTATTTGTTATCCTTGGCATTTTAAAGGTGCTGATATCTTTATGAGATCAGTGGTGGCACAGTGGTAACGGCCGCGACTCACAAGTTGTAGGTCGTGGGTTCGAACCCAGGCAGGCGCTTTACTTTGTGTAAATTATTTCATCGTCCCCGCACTGGGCCCACGTGGTGTATTACGACCCATTACCTCTCACAGAGAGGAGGCCTGTGTCCCAGCAGTGGGAACATTAAAAGGCTAATGATGATACCTTGATCAATTACAAGACTCACTCCATAATACCGTCCTTGATGTTATTCTAATAGAAAATGTATTAATTTGTGAACAGGTATGCGGACCACAAAGGCATGTCGCGAGATGAGGCTGAGATGGAGTATCTGAAGATAGCACAGGATCTGGACATGTATGGTGTCAACTATTTCGCTATCAAAGTGAGTTTTACTTATTGTTAATTTAACCATAGCTATGGTGGCAGTGGGCGGGGCGCATTGCTCCTAGAACATAACATACATAACATAAATATTTATTTCTCTCTACAAAGGTGTCTTACAAACTATTACATAAAAGTGCAACATTATTTGATAAATCCTTTGTGGAAGACTGGTATCTGCACTAGGAAATCCTGTCACACAGATTACCAGCCCCACCCACCCACAAATCTTCGATTATTAATCAATTTATTTACAAATATTGACCTTTCCTTTTTCTTGTCCTTAAGACAAGAAAAAGGAAATACCTAACCAAAATACTTAACAAACATTATTTAAAAAAATATTAAATTATTATTGATATATTATTACATTGTTATTGAATTATTGTAAAATATTCATTAAATTAAATTGTTATGAGGTGTGGAGTTCGTAATGTATGAGGAAGTCGTTATGTTGTGGTGTGGAGGTCGTTATCGTCGATGGGGCCGAAATGTTCTGGATTGGTAACCGCATACCGGTAGATGCAGCTGGGTGGACCGATGACCTGGTTAATGCTGCGGGAATCTACTGGATGCGAGACGCATTACGCAGACCGGTCGATATAGCGACACTTGGTCTTTGTTGAGCAGTGGACATCTTTTGGCTGAAATTATGATGATGATGATGAACCATGGCTACTGGCGAAAGTTTTTGAGTGTGTAAGTTTGTCTGTATGTTTGTTACTCTTTTCATGCAAAAACTACTGAACGGATCTGGATGAAATTTGGCACAGAGATAGACTATAGTCTGGAATAGCGCATAGGATATTTTTTATCCCGTTAATATGTTCCCTTGGGATAATTATCGAAATTCACATGGGCGAAGCCGCTGGCAGAAGCAAGTATAATATAATTATCGGCATCAAAATAAGTTTTATTGCAGTACGCTGCAAAAGCGTAAAGTTGTATGAACATCGACACAGACTCTAGACTCCTGAGGCGTTTCCATCGGTTACCTCTTTAGCACTTTAAAACACTAACAATAAGGCTTATTATTTAACATCTCTCCTCTTTACATACCACCTTACTCCTACCTAAAATATAACCCTCTCTCTTCCAGAACAAAAAAGAAACAGAACTCTACCTCGGTGTCACAGCGTTAGGGCTCAACATATACGAGAAGGACAACAAGTTAACTCCCAAGACCACATTCCCTTGGTCCGAGATCAAGCACATATCGTTTGATGATAAGAAGTTCGTCATCAAGTTTGTTGAGAAAACTACGAATAATTTTATTTTCTTCTCGCCTAAGGGGATGAATAAATTGGTAAGTACTCTGATTTATATGGTTGCTGTTCATGATCTATTATATTTTAAAGTTGACATTGAATATCATAGAGATAGCTGCGGGGCGAGCACGGCCTACTGTGATAGCCTTATGACAGACATTTTTATCACAGTTTGGGAGCAAAAACCGTGATAAAATACGTGACTCAAGCCTATGCACCGTGAATTTTGAGTTTGAGTAATTTATGCGGCCTACCCGAATGTCCTTTCTTTGGTATTGTTCGTCGAATCGTCGAGCTCCTTAAATTCTGAGTTGAGCTGCACGGTTATTGACAAATGCGTGCACTGACTGGACAGGTCCACTCAATCTGGCTGGTTCTTTCCTCAAAAGACCATTTCAGACTTTAGTCTACATGGTCTTCACATGATCTAACCAAGATTTTGTCTGCACTTTAAAAGAGACTGTGACCTCTGAGTTTGTTTCGGCCTTTCTTCTTAGAGTAGTCTGATAGGAAACGCCGACCTCATCTAGTTTTAAAAAATATGATCGACATGTAAAAGTGTTTGTACAAACCAATTTACAGAAATAAAATCATTTATCACAAAGGCCGTGCTCGCCCGGCTGATGCTACAACAACAAAAGAAAAGAATATACCTTAAATTAAATACATAAAAATAATAGAAAATTTATTACATTTTGATGCCCATCTGATATGATGAAACGTTTTTCAAGAGATAATTTCACAAGAACCGATCGTCTGCAATTATCATCGACAACATAGCCACTAGACGCCTAATGCTTTACGGCCAGTGTTTACGGCTCACAGAAGTGGTAGTTAGTAATTCTAAATTGTCGAGTGGCGACCACTGTATACGATCTTTTAGTCATATGTGTTGACAGACATCGCTCGCCCGTTATTAGGCGTCTAGGGGCTATGTGGTCGCTGGCAATTATGTATGCATCCTAACTGCGAACGATTGCTACGATTGTACGTCATCAAATTGTCTTTGCTCAATGGGTTCTCTTTTCAAGCACTTCAAAAAGGAGGAACTTCTCATTTCGACTGTATGTTTGCTACGCGATTACTCCGCCAATTATGAACCGATTTTGATGATTTTTATTAGAAAGCTGAAGCTCCCATTTAAATTTAATCAAAATCTGACGAGTAGTTTTTAAGTTATACTAATTTATAACGCGTATTTTCATGATAATGTTAGTTACCAAAAACAAAAAAACAAACAGAGAAAAATAAATTTCTTTTCGGAAGTCGTTGTCATAAACGAAAAAAAAAATGGTACTAAAGACACCGTCTTCCGAAAAGAAATTATTTTTTTGCTTTGTAGTGTTTTGTTTTGGAAGTCGGTTTAAGTTTTTTTTGTCGCAGTAGCATTCAAAATCAGAACAGGAACGTATCTATGGCCCATCCACTTTTAGTAGACCGAAGACCATACAGTAAAAATCAAAGTAACAAAAGATGCCGTTAGTCAATAAGTATTTGGTATTTCTTTTCAGATACTAGATCTATGTATTGGAAATCACGATCTGTATATGAGGAGACGGAAACCTGACACCATGGAAGTGCAACAAATGAAGGCGCAGGCGAAAGAGGAGAAACAGGTACAACATGATTATTTTCCAGCATTGTATAAAAACTTGAAATATTCTGTCTGATTTATCAATCAATCATTTATTTCGTACCATGATCCATATTTTTACAAGCTTTTATTTAACTTGCAGTGTATGTATGTATGTAAGTGTGTTCGAGTCAAATCTTGCAACTGAATTTTAAAGCAGTTATCCTCCACTGATTAAGGTGAAGTTTTGCATACACGTTTAGTTTGGATGACAATGCATGGTTAGCTAAGTGACGTCATTTTAAATCTAATAGGGCGGACGGCCCAAGATGGCGGTCTAGTAATTTTTTGTGCACTGCCATGATATGGGTATCAAATGAAAGGGTTTGCTGAGAAAAATACGATAAAAGCTTGTTTTAAAAAAAAAACTTATTTTAATGAATAACTTACTTAGTAATACAACATATGACTGTGTAAATAAATTTTCATAATTTCTAAACAATACATCGCTAAATCCAATTAATAAAATCCATGCTTATAATAAAAATAACAAATAATCAATTAAGTCATGTACCTATTTCCCGTTGCACTGGAGCCGCCGCTTTGCAAGCGGGTCCAATATCCCATGAAAGTTACCGGTTATAAAATGCATCGTTCAAAAAACGTAGTGTCGAGCCCATATCGATAAATCATAAATTGGGACGGCGTGTTCTTAACATTGTTTTGGATATTGGATGTTCACTATATTCTGGTCTTCTAACAAACAATTTTTAGGTCAATGTGAGAAGCGAAGCAAGCATTGGTTTGTTTGCGATTTCTCAATTATTTCTGTATTCGGATTCGGACATTTATTTACATCCGTAGATAAGATTGCGCCCGCGCATCCTACTTCCGGCTTATTATAAATGCGAAAGTTTGGATGGATGTTTGTTACTCAATCACGCCAGAAGGGCTTAACGAATCTCGATGAAATTTGGCATAGAGATAGTTTTTAGTGTGGAATAGTACAAGGGCTACTTTTTATCTCAGTGTAATTTTTCCTCGGGATAATAAAACACTTGACACGGGTGAACCCGCGGGCGGCAGCTAGTACCATATGTATATAAAATACAAAGTACTCTGCTTCTAACCTTATCTCAACCTTTGTTACTGACAGCGTCGTCAAATAGAACGCAACAAGTTGGCGCGGGAGAAGCAATTGCGTGAAGCAGCCGAGAGGGAGCGACAAGCGATGGAGCAGCGGTTAAGGCAGTACCAGGAGGAGATACGACTTGCTAACGAAGCGCTGGTAAGAGATTCATTTACTACTCGCTCAATTAATATTATATTTTTTAAGTCATTTTTATTACTTTCTGGTAAGTAAATCTTACTATAAATTATCTGAATTCCTGAAGGAAAAAATAATATTGTAATTTTTATCATTGTTTTTTTTCTGTTCTTTTTGCAATGTTGTTCTGACATCCAATTGTATATTGTATGTATTATTGCATCTTTGACATTTTTGTAATATTATTTTTAAATTGACTTCTATTTAATTGTTTTTTACTTCACTACTTGCCATAATATGATCATTTGTTTTATTATTTTTAATTTATTACTTGACATCCGATTTCTAATTTCATTGTTTTTGTTTTTAATTAATTGATCATTTATAATATGTCCTTTAATTTTTAATTAATAGGCAATTTTGTTTTTGGATTGCATTTATCTTAAAACTATAATTTAATTGATTTATAATATTGGTCTAAAACTTCGGCTCTTATCATAATTGATAGTGACTTCATATAACACAACTGTTTTTAAAATAATCAAATTAAAATTTGTAATATTCGTATGCTTCTCTGCAAAACATAGAGAATCAATATTTTTTAAAGCATTATTTGCTTAAAAGGAGGCTCCAAACACTAAACCCTTATGTAAACTGAAGCATCAATAAACTTTATTTTTAAACTTTATTTATAATTTATTTTTCCTTGTCATTGTCTCAGTTAAATACAGATAAAATAATTTTATTTTCCAGCGTCGTTCAGAAGAGACAGCGGAACTTCTAGCAGAGAAGGGCCGCGTAGCAGAAGAAGAGGCGTCCCTTTTAGCGCAGAAGGCGGCCGATGCCGAGCGGGAGAACGCCAGGCTGCGGCTATCGGCTATCAAGACTGAGGAAGAGAAGGTAGGAGCTGTAACAAATAACGATGAATAATGATGAAATAATGATTAATGTAATGATGGAGAAAACTAAACTGTGGATTTTGTGATTAAGTCCCTGAGTCAAACTAAATATTACTTTCCACAGTGCCCAATTTTTCGAACGAACATAAACAATTTGCAAGCGCCCACCTTGTTGCTAACTGCATAAAGTCTAAAATAGAAAATCCGTGGGCGTGTCTTGCTTTGAGATCCACTTTCTGGTAGACATTCTGTTTAGAGAACTTGTTTGACTACTCATAGTCTTCTTTGTGACCTTACGAAGAATTAGCCATGTGTGATATTATCTTAGATATGTCATACTATGACAAAACCCATTTAATATTTTTCGCACTCGTTCTTAAATATAAGCATATAAGGTTTCCTCACCCATACATCATGGGGTTAAAAAATCACCAGTAATATTTCTTAAAAGGAACACAATTATATTACTTTTTAATTTAAAATTAAACAAATACAACTTTATAAAAAAAAAGCTGTTTATGGCTAATTGAGCGATATTATTCGTTATCTAAATCAATTGTCTATTCAGTATAAATTTATATACATAATATTCGCATGTACCTTACATATCCCGGCATTACATTTAATACAACCGTTCAAAGTCTTCCTATCTTTGTGTCTTGGACAGAAAAAAGATCTCTGAAACCTTCTTGGTTACTTTTGTGGTGGTCCTGGAAATTCTTCATGCAACATTTTGTATACTTTTTACGACGTCCCATACAACGTGGCGTTAAAAATACCCCAGAACCACTTTACGCTCGTGTGCATACACGTCTTTTGGGCGCGTGGTTAGGATACGACGCTTCGATTCTACGCTGCAATATTTAATATACAATCAACACATTTTACAAGTGTTGGGGTTAAAATAACCCACCTTATTGCCGAAGGTTAAAATGAGAAACCATACATCGTCTGAAAAAATCTTAATTATTTAAACATTATTTTACAGGTACACTTAGAACGCAAAACCCGTGAAGCCGAATACCTAACAGCCCGGTTAGTAGAAGAATCAGAGAAACGAGCAGCGGAAGCCGAAAGACTGAAAGCGGAATTAGTGTCTGCAAGAATGGCGGAGAAACAAGCCAAGGAGAAACTCCTGAACTTCCTTAGCAGAACCTCCACCGGGTCGTTGCCCCCCGTGAGTAAACCTTCTAGAAAGTACGAAGAGTCTATGGAAACGGAACGGAAGATGACGGAGAAACAGGCGAACGAAAAGCTGATTAATTTCTTGAGCGATACGGTCTATAATGGATCGTGGGATTTGGGACCTCCGGTAAGTTTTGATGCTGGTTTCTTTTTCTCTCGATTTATCTCATCTGATAATTCGCAAGTTATGTTAGGCAGGTATTATTGAAACTTAATTAACGTACCCTTGACTTATAGGAATGGGTTTCCTAATAATGTGGTACCGTCACATGACGTCACCGTCTTCGTTATATAAATCTATAATATGTACCGGTAAATATTACATATTTTTTACTTGAGGGTTTTAAAGGCTCTCTTCATAGTCCATATGACGGCATCGCTTTCTTAGAAAACCCAAGCTTGGGATAATCCCTCTAAATATTACAAACAAACTTAAACTACCACATGACTACAAATGAAACATAATCATAGACAATTTAGGACGGCCATTATTTACATTATCGAAACAATCTGAACAAACTGTCAGAATTGATTTTATTCTCTTTAAAAAATCTTCAAAATTATTTACACATTTAGAATCTGTCAATCTACTAAACATTTTATGTAATTTTTATAAATAAAGCTCAATGTGTCAGTCAATATTCTTATAAAAAGACTAATAATAAATAACTTACTCTTCTTTATTGCAGTCATCAACAGTCCCATCTAGTCTGTTCCCGTCCACATGCTCGTTACCCGCGGAGTTAGGGGGCGAAGTCCTACAAAACGGAACCGCGACGGTCACGGAGCCCGAGCTCAACTCGTACCAGCTCGTGCCGGATGACTCCGACCCTCATATACATCGGCTGTCGCTGGAGATTGAAAAGGAGAGGTAAGACTTCGATCAATTTCTATTTTTTTTTTTTGGCTTATTGTCAATCTGATTAAAGCCCAGAGGCTGATTTCAGATGTAAAATGAGAAAAAAATTTGGCTTATTGCTTGAAATAGGCCTGAAAAAAAGACCAACGGCCATAAACAGGGATGATTAAAAAAAATACAATGACATAAAAGTCCCATTCATGATAGGCGCTCGAAATATGCAGCAACTGTATGTTTGTTAAACTTCTAATTCGAAATAGAACTTTCACACTTTTCCCTTCACATTAATCTGAAATGTTACTCCTCTTTCCAGAGTGGAATACCTAGCAAAATCGAAGCATCTTCAACAACAGCTGGACGAGCTTCGCTGCGAGTTCTCAGTTCTCCGCGTGGACCAGTCCACCGCGACCCTGGACCGTCTGCATGAGGAGCAGGCTCGCGCGGGAGACAACAAGTACTCCACGCTCAGGAAGCTCAAGCAGGGCTCCACCAAGACCAGGGTCGCCTTCTATGAAGAGCTGTGAACTGGGTAAGTTTATGTAACGAGCCTGTTGGGGTCGGCTTACAGTGTAAGGGGCCGTTCAAGTATTACGTAAGCAGATTTATTACAATTATTATAATATACCCCCATTCTATTTATGTAAGGATCGTAGCAGGTGGCGTTCTGTAGTCTCTGCCTACCCCCATGGTAAAATGGCGTGAGTTTATGTATGTGTGTATGTATTTAACCCCCCCCCTCCCCCTTGCCAGCAAAAGTAATCAAAGCTCTTAACCCCTCCTGCCATACTTACGTAAACATTGGTATATTGCATTTTTCTTTTAATGTAAGTATTTTGTTTTTATTATTGATTCATGAGATTCAATTTCTCTACTCTGTTCTAAGCGAGTAACTAAACGTATTCATTATTTGTGGTAATGCCCGAATATGCGTTTCATTTTCAAACATAGACAATGTGTGGGTGCCATATGTGTAAAAAAGTAAATAAATACTGCTGACGTAATCTCCATCTAGACCCGCCCACCCCCATGTCATCAAAAATAAGTAACGCATAGAGCCCCCCGCCCCCCTACAGTGCTTACGTAATACTTGAACGGTCCCTAACCAGATGCAGCTTTACACCAGAATTTTACCTGGAGCAATTATCTATCTGATCTCTACAACCCAGTTACTGTGTAATACATATCCTTGGCAAGACTGGTGTCAGATTTTCTGGCTTCCGACTACCCGTAACGACAGACAGCCGGGACCAACGGCTGAACATGCTTTTCGAGACACAAACGTTCTCGATATGTAACGAATTGCAACCTATCCAGCAACCGATCTCGACAAGCGTTGCTTATAACCCGGTTCATACTCTTTATTGTACACAAAACAAACATATTATTATATAAATACAGAAGAACAACGTATGTAAAAAGGCGAGCTTAACCCATAATTGGGTTCTCTTACAACAAACCTCAGGGTTATAGAGATATTTGCACAATCAGGACAGTTAACAAAAGCGCACAACAAAAAAAACTTAAAAACAAATGAAAATTTCAATTCTTACTAACTAAATACACTACACAAATACGTGTACAGCACACAATGCATAAACATAATATATGTATAACTAAAATACATACATATTTATGACTCATAAATAGTCTTCTCCTGAAGACCTCTAACGAAAGGCTATCCCGAATGAATAAATGAGTCTAAAACGGCGGTGCTTATATTCTCTCGCTTGCACACTAGTACCGTCTGTAGTGTGCAAACGAGAGAACATGATAAACACCACCATTTTAGATTCCATTCTTTAAAGAACCGGGTTATACCTTTGGCATTGACCGGTGTGGCTGTTTTTATTTAAGTTCTTGCTTCTCTCTTCTCATAACTCTTAGCTTAGCTTTACATTTATTATAATTTCTTATTGATTTATTTTATTTTCAGGTACTCGGTACCAGATTATTCTCAACGATGCACAAGTAGGTGATCAAATGACAATACAAATTAGTTGGTATTAATAAATTTTGAGTCCAACGAGAGATGGTATATTTTATCAAGGGATGATAAAGTTACCTTGTTGGATAGCACAATGAAGAAAAAGAAAATGATTTAATGGCCCGCCATTTTTGGTCACAGTGGCGATACCTTCCCAAGATTGGCTATGGGAAATATTAGCAGACTGTGGTCAGTTATGTAGATTAAAAAAACTGCCATAAAACAAAATGATTACTTGATAATGGCACATGATATTTTGTGAGAGAAACATTAATATTATCATTTTATTGGAGAGACAATAAAATCATCATTTCATGCGATATTGAACTGTAAGTTCATAAAATAGGTTCTATACAAAATAAAAGCCATGATTTATATATGTTTTGTTCATGTTAGATAGTTATGAACTCTATCTAGTGTAGTGTAAAGATGATTGTCGTTTGTGGATGTTTACATTTAATTTCAAGATACCTTTGAAGTATATATTATTCATAAAATATGACTAGTTAGTTCAATTAATGTTTGTTAAAGAACTAATGAGAAAAACCGCTATACAGGATGATTTTATTTGAACTGCTAAATTAAATGTGTTTTTGTCAAGAGGCTCTAAATAGATTCCTATTTTTCACAGACATAAATTTAAATAGATAACGCAAGTCCCTCCATCTGTATGAAAACCAAGCGTGCCACTTTTTCACAAACAATTGAAAAACAAATTTACTTACCAATGAAAGAAAACATTTCCATTGCCTCGGCCAACTTTTTCTATACATTCTTTACAGCTCAATATGGCATAAAAAGGCATTTTTCTAGATTTCGGTGGATTTCCGGTGCCGATAATGCTAAATGAAAATCTCAGATTACGATCATTTATGGTAACTTTAGTCCGTTTTTTGGCACGCGAAGTACATACAATCACGTCATCTATCTAGATTTATTTCTGTGATAGGAATAATAAAAGTTAATATTTTATTGTATCTGAATGAAATTAGCTAGGTTCAAATATTCACCCTGTATACTTTTTTCGTGATGTGACCTGTATGCATAATAATTTAACCTACTACAAAAAGCAGAAAACTCATTTATGTATGAATAACAAACCGCAATTTTTTAAAGCTTCGCTTTTATGTTTATTGGTAATATGTATTTGTGAATTCAGTACTGTATCCAATACTAGGTAGAGTCAGGGATATTAATTGTTTATCTTATTAGGTTAAAGGAGATGTTCCAGAAATGTATGGAGCCTGGGCTAGCACGATGTACTATGTAAATATCGCTTTAAAATATTGTAACCGTTTTTTATTGTAAATTTTCTTTAATTGCACATTCAAATTAACTTTGTTGAGGAGAGCAACACAACATAAAATTAAACATCGTGGATCAGATCAGCAGTATGCGAAAAACTTAATTTTGACAATGACATTTCTTCATTACGAACAATTCTTAAAACTGTCAAAGTCGTCAAACGTCATTTCAAACACAACTGTCATGGCTGCCTTATAAATGGAGTTATCATAATAAAAATCTTTTCAAATGATCATTTTGTACGCCTGTACCCTTTAAATTATTTTCATAGTATTTTTATGAAATCCTCCTATTTATCTATGTAGCGTGGAGTGGTAGCCCAAAATCAAACATCTCCTTTCAATTGCACATCATCAAATGACAAGGTCTACTCTGTATACTTTTTTCGTGATGTGACCTGTATGCATAATAATTTAACCTACTACAAAAAGCAGAAAACTCATTTATGTATGAATAACAAACCGCAATTTTTTAAAGCTTCGCTTTTATGTTTATTGGTAATATGTATTTGTGAATTCAGTACTGTATCCAATACTAGGTAGAGTCAGGGATATTAATTGTTTATCTTATTAGGTTAAAGGAGATGTTCCAGAAATGTATGGAGCCTGGGCTAGCACGATGTACTATGTAAATATCGCTTTAAAATATTGTAACCGTTTTTTATTGTAAATTTTCTTTAATTGCACATTCAAATTAACTTTGTTGAGGAGAGCAACACAACATAAAATTAAACATCGTGGATCAGATCAGCAGTATGCGAAAAACTTAATTTTGACAATGACATTTCTTCATTACGAACAATTCTTAAAACTGTCAAAGTCGTCAAACGTCATTTCAAACACAACTGTCATGGCTGCCTTATAAATGGAGTTATCATAATAAAAATCTTTTCAAATGATCATTTTGTACGCCTGTACCCTTTAAATTATTTTCATAGTATTTTTATGAAATCCTCCTATTTATCTATGTAGCGTGGAGTGGTAGCCCAAAATCAAACATCTCCTTTCAATTGCACATCATCAAATGACAAGGTCTATGAGACTATAACTATTATATAATTTCAACCTCAGGGTAGAACGATATTGTCTTTCAGAGCCCTTTGGTTGTTGCTGTTGCTGTTGCTGTACTGTTGCTCTTCACCTAAATTCTACATATAAATAATAATTATGATCTGGCAACGCTCCCGTGCCTCTCAAAAGGCGCCTTCAAAATTTAAATTCGCGCTGTGTTGTTTTTTCGGATTTGGCTTTTTGGTGCCCCTTGCCATCTGGTACCTAGAACGCCTGCGCCTCTCGCTTAATCCTTAGGCGCTGAGTAAGCAAATAATTTCTTTGACTTTTTATGAATTGCCTATTAGGCCTAAGGTCTAAGGACATGCCTACTGTATAGTAATAATTATGTAGGATATTATTGTAGAATGTATGCTTCAGTATAATTTTGAAGCTCTAAACGTCAAGGATCCTAAAAAAACGTGTCTATTGACACATGTTCCTGGGAAATGTGTACATAGTTTAGTAAAAGTGCCTTATTTTAAAATTAAATATATTATATACAAAATTGTTACGATGTAGGGAGTGCTCTATACGGCAATCTTCGTTTTTTTTTCTGTTCGAAAATATAATGGTTTTATCATTATAAAGCGAAACGAATGGACCTTCCGGATGGAGCGACGAAATTCAAATTGCGTCGATAGTGTTACCTATCGACGCGCGCACGTATTTTCTAAGAAAATTTCAAGTGAACGTATTTGCAATTTCGTTCAGTAATAATCGATTATTGGTGTGATATAAATCGAATCGCGTCAATACATCGGATTTTTTGCTTAGTCGTAATTATTCGATTCAGTCATTTGTACTCTTGTTAAAAGGCTATCGTTCTAAAAATCTGATCTCTAAAAAAATTATCACATTGGAACGAAAATTAATACATAGCTAAATTGGAAATAAGAACTAGGCAACTATTATCATATTTATACAGCATTTTAATAAGAAATTCTTTAACAAAAAAAAGGTATGACATCCGGAGTGACATAGGCTGTTTTTTTTTATTAAAACTGTTTTACAACAGTCATCATTTTTTTTTTAATATTTTGAAATCACATAATGGTTTTCACAAACTTTTGTAACCAAAAATACTGATCTGTTGTATAAAAAAAAGAACAGTCAAAAATAGTTGTCTATGTATTTTTGCTTAAATGTCTTTGTATACAAGGAAGAACTAATTAAGTGTTTATTATAAGATCTGTGTAGATATTTTTCCATATTTTATAATTTGTTTAATTTTGTTTTTCGACGTCATGCACACAATTAACTCATAATAGTGTAGGTAATAATTATGTCTAATTGATATGAATTTTATATTTACTATGGTCTAACACCATCAATTTAAATCGACTAATCATTCATTCCTTTATTGCCTTTTGTTCAACCATGTTATATAATAATAAATTATTGTTTTGCGGATTGCAATCAAACCCAAGCGTGACGGCAGAGCCATATTAAAATCTGCGACGAACAGTGATTTCCAATATAATTATGAGTTCTAAATATCAGAGCATTCTAAAAATACGATTTGATTAATTGAATTCCGTTATCTGTAACTAAGTAACTTAAACTCCATTTGAAATAACATTAGACATGTTTCCAAATCTTTTTACAGTCCGTTCAACAGATTTTGAGTTCTATCCCGTAAACATAAGGATGACATAAAAGCATAAACCTTTACCAAAACCAACTGTTTACTACAGCTACCATTTGTCGTATTTCCAACACAATACACGTCAAAATCGGTTGAACGGGCTGTAAAATGGGCTTATTTAAACGTCTAATGTTATCGCAAATGGAGTATAGTGAGGTGCGACTATTGGCGTACCTACACAGTAAAACCAATTAACAACTGAAATAACAACGTCTGAATTGTGGTAACGGTGCACAATGCAATACAATCTGATTGAAATGGATCGAGCCCAAGGCCAGAGCTCTTTCACGACGTCTTAAAATCATCATGATTCCGGTGTCATACAAGGCAAATAGCTTCATTCCTTTTTAACAACGGAATCATGGCGTTGGGACTTCAAAGAACGGTCCCCAGGACCTCATATTGAGCAGCTGTGGTTTTATTCAAATAATCGAAACCACATTATGCAGTTTAATATTTGAATCATCACTATCATCATTAACCTTTTAAAGTGCCCACTGCTGGGACACAGGCTTCCTCTCTGTGGGAGGGAGTGAATCCACCACGCGGGCTCAGTGCGGGTTGCTAATATTTGAATAACTGATAATAAATCTGTTATGCAAAAAAAAAAAAATTGACAGATTTTTTGATTTGGGGGAAATAACAAATATTTCTACCCTCCCGAGCCATCCGCATATGAGACTAATAATAAAATAATCTACATACTGTCATTAAGAAATGTTGAATAATAAATACAGTTCAAACATAATACCAGACCATTCTTTAACGTACCTTTATATTACCTAGTTTTATTTATATTTATTCAGCTAATAGTGACGCATACTTATAATTGTAGACATGGTGAATTATTTACTATTGTGAATAAATTAGTGACGTCTTTTTTATACGATACGGTATTATCTATAACTTTTGTTAGTCACTAGTTAAGTAAACCTACATTATTTAAATCCAAAATAAGCTTGAACGAAGAATTATATTAACCGGTGTTGGACGCACTTGATACCTAAGGAATTAATAAGAACTTCAGCCCGGTTTCACGACGCTAAATGATCGCAAAATTAATGTGAAAAATTGTCAAGCACGCGTTATCTTCTGTGATTGATTGAATGAATTTTCAACAGTCAATCGCAGCAGATAACTGGCGATTATTCGTCGATTACGTTAACAGCCCGATAATCGAGTTTTGAGACACTGGTAGTTGAGGCCGTTAGGCATTTTTAACTAGGAATATTTCCCCTTCTCAATTATCTTTTCGATTGAGAAATACTCCATAAATACAGCCTATACGTATCTACAGCTGCAGTCAAAATATCTGAGCACCTGAAATGTCAATGTCACTGACGTTCTAATCTCGCTATTGGCTCACAAGGCGAACGCGGGTAGGCGGGAGTGGGGTCATTTAACATTTCGGGTGCTCAGTTATAAGATTATCTTGACCGTACTGTATGTTTAATAGTGTTTTTCGAAATACTTGATTAGTTGGACTTCCGTCTTCAGAGGCTCTAAACGAAGTGACATTCTTTCAGCGATGAAGATTGTCAAAAAGTCATAAATGTATGAGATTGACTTGAGTCGCTTTAGAAATGAAACTTGATCAATGCTAAACATTTTGTTATTGCGACAAAACTCTATTAAATTAGATACCGTTGTTCTATCTCACGACGGCGGGTCGTCCAAGGGCCGTTTAACTAAATTCAGTTTATCCAAATACAGCGGTCTGATTGGTAGTTTCACAGCGGTCTCAACCAATCAAAATGCCGCATTTGCATAAACTGAGTTTAGTTGAACTAATCGCGATCAGTTTCATTGGTGAAATCGGCTCTTAGTCGTGTGTGTAGATGCACATTGTTTCCGTGTGTTCAGGTGATACTGAGCGCTTCCGAGCTTACGCACACAGAAACAATGTAAAGGTGCATCACACACACGACTAAGACCAACCCGCCGTCTTGAGATAGAACAATTGTATCGATAAACTTTAATTTTGTCTAAAGCTCCAGACTTATTTTATACTACGTTCAAACTTGTTTGGTTATGAAATACCTTGCATTCATGTTGTTTCAATTTATGGCAAGTCTACACTGAACTGTCTGTATACATCTAAATTAATCTAAACTAATATTATAAAGAGCAAAGATTTGATTGTTTGTTATGGATAATCTCAAAAATTACTTAACCTATTTTAAAAAATCTTTCGCCTTTTTATTCCGGAGTGACATAGGCTATTTATTTTTACCCCGAATACGGGTTGGGTGGGGTGGGCCGGAAAACTAGTCTGTAATACCATGCCTAAGAATACCGTGGTTATCGTATAGTTATCGGTAAACGGTTAAGTTCCCATTTGAATAAGAAAAATAAGACTAATTCCAAGACCAATCAGGAACATTTGCATACATCTGAGTCGTCATTGCAGTTCTGAAAAGGCGTTGCCCTAAATTAGAACATTCTATAGATACAAATAGTTTCACAATGATCTAATTTAGGGAAGCGGCTTTTGAACTTGAATTATCTTTGAACTTTAAAAAATATGATATGGTAGGACGAGGCTCTCTGAACCCGATGACAATTAATGAAAAAATTGTGCCGATTGCTGACACTGCCAATACTGTATGGGGACCCTTCAACCCTCGACACCCTGGTAGTATTATGTTTTTAGTAGTGCTTCTGCAGACACAAAAGACTGCCCCCCGTGATAATAAATAGCAGTAGTCCATTTCTTTTCTCAAAATTCTAGTAGAATATTAAATAATTTAAATTTCTTCATGGGGCCCCTTTATCTTCACGGATCTAAGTAATGCCAACTTGGCATTACATAGATCCGGCCCTGTCTTGTAGGCACTTATGAGAGTTCACCTAAGTACCTATATAAGATGTCACCCAGTATAAGTTTTAGTGTAGACAAGCCATAACCCATATTCGCTACAGCTCGTGGTTCCGTGTTATCTGTTTATTTATAAGTTCAATAAACTAGACAATAAGCAATGTTATGTGAAAGTACATGCTGAATTCCCACGCACTGGGAATGTTATTATTCTCAAAACTATGTAATAATGTTCTGTATAAATAATATTTCGTATATCTCATTTTGAATCGTGTTGTTTGTAAAACAGGCAAGCCTAATATGTATCTATGATAAACGTTATCCTGTAACGGAATTAATTTATATCCTCATAGTTCTGGATCAGGGCGTTTCGGGTTCTGGCATGTCCGGAATTTACATTTTGACGTGCCATCCATTTGTGAAGAAGTACAAAATATATGCCAGCAATATTTTCCTGCTCTGACAAGACACTAATTTAACACCTACAAACAACAGAGGAACATTTTAATCCATATAACGTATTTAAAACGTCATTCTGTCATCTTCAAATAATTGACGGAAATAGAACGATTATTTAAATTCGTTGAGCGCTAAAAAAATAAGCGATTTGTGGTGCAACTGGATCTTAAACCCTGATGGACCGGTGCCCGGCACTTTATTTCTATGCATAGACATTCAAGACTTTGACACAAGAGATGCGACTTTGGAAGCATAATAATTTGGAAATAAGTGGCGGTCACTATTAATTCTTGGTCTAGAGGCCCTTTATCGCGCCGCTACTGCTTCCGGTCCCTTAGACGTGTGACGAAGGATCAAAAGATAAGCTGATACGCGTAATCAGCTAGTACCTACTTGTACTAACGGAGTAGCGGAAAAAGAGCTCGATATACATGAATCGACAACGATAGTTTGTCCATAAATGGAAATTTCGGACGGCCTGTTTAGCGGTTTAGCTGTTTCTTAGTGTCAAAGCTTGTGAATGTGAAGCTTACCTGTAGTATTGATGACATTAGACACAGAGAAAAGCCACGCTTTGGTAGAGTTGCCTATATATCGTCTAATTTTAATTTGTTCTCCTCCACTAATTTATTTATGTACAGTGGTAGGGAGATCAATTTAAAACTAAAGAACCTGTATCCATGGGCGCCGGGAAGGGGTTGCAAAGGAGTGCGCTTGCGCCCCCTGGCTTTCAAAAAAAATTCAAAGGCAGAAAAAAAATATATTAGAGAATAAAGCATCCTCAACTGTCGCGACACCTAGGCTGAATTAAACGTCTGTCTATTGTTGCGCTATGATGCATATGACAGATAAATGCTATATCGGAGTGCCCAAATTTTCGAGCTCCCTTCGCTGGCTCTTGAATTCTTCTTCTTTGTTGCCCAAGCTTTCCTAATCTGTACTAATGGGGTAAATTTCAAGGCGGTGTGCTGAAGATGCCCAGAAAGTAGCCCTAAAGGCGCCCATGCATATTTCCAGTAGGAGCCGTTACAAATTTTGAATCAACTGTTGAAATTAGACATAGAAAATTATACGCATAATAAAAAAATAATGTAAACATTTATTTTTTACATGCCCTTTAAATTCGCGAAAAGTGTAATTATTATAAATTTATAATTAGGTAAATGATGTAGGTAGATATTATTGTTGCCAAGAATTTTCACGGTAAACGAAACACATTGTAATGCTGGCACTTTTCTTAGCGACTTGTGATATTCACGTTATTCAGGCAAAGTATACCCTATTCGTATTGGAGTAAAGTTAATTTTGTATTTTTAGCGAATATTATATACCAAATAGTGCCAGTAAAGTTATATGCCTCTCTGAATAAATGTTGTGATTATAATCAAGTTATATTAAGTCTTCACTGTATGTGCCTTGTAATCAAAATTTTATATTTTGTAAATATATTTATAGTCAATTTAACAACTTTTTTATTTATTTTCCTGATCTTTTACAACAAAAATTGCTGAAGCGACTCAGCAATTTTTTCGACTATTTCATCATCGTCAGCATCCACAGCCTGACCTTGCCCACTAGTAGGTATAAGCCTCTTTTTTGTGACAATCCCCACGCTCCTGCCGGGCGAGTACGCCCTTCCGTGACAGGGTTGAGTCACATATTTTTATCACAGTTTGAGAGCAAAAACTGTGATAAAATGCGCGACTCAAACCTATCACAGAGGCCGTGCTCGCCCGGCTGTGCGACCCTTATCCAGGTTCTACCCTCGATGGCAACAATGTCATCTGCCCCTCTCGCTGCCGGACGACTAACATTCCTTCTACCAGTCCTTGTCCAGGTGACCTGCCCAACTCCATTTTAGTTCCGTTGCTCGTTTTCCGATATCGAAGACCTTCGTACGTCGATTACGGTCAAATAGGAAGTCGCAGCCGTAATAGGATGATATCTAAACACGAAATTTTGTATCTGCAATTATGCATTCACGCAACGCGAATTAATTAAAAAAAGTCCTCGATAACAACACACTGATGTCATTTGATAGAGCTGTTAACGCAATGAATGATTAGTATCGGCGACACCACTGGCTGACCGTATGGAGGATTATGATTCATTCTTCTAAGCTGGTATCATCAGCCTCTTTCAAGCTTCACCGTTAATTTGGCGAAATGGGGTATTATCAGTTCACTGAACACACGGTGTGAGTGCAGTGTTCCTGTACAGACTGCCTGAGTTGCTGGAATGTCCCAACTGTCCATTCACTTGCACCCAGGATGACCTGTACAATGCCTCTGACGCTGGAAATGTGGCCACCTACTGAGCCCAAATAGTTTGATCAAAGTTACCAAATAAAGAAGAAAGAATACCGTCTATCGGTAAATGCTTCAAGCTTGAGTTCAAAAGAATCCTGAAAATATACCTACCTACTTGTTCTTCGTGTCGCTGGCACGACAGTGACACAAACTTTTGTTGCACTTCTAGTGCATCGTCGGTGCAGCGCAGAAGTCACTTTGGCAGCAAGATTTAGGACACAGAAAACAGTTAAAGAGATAGAGCATATTTTACAACACAGAGGAACTTCAAGTCGTGTTATTTATACAAGCCCCGGAAAAATTAAACTCGAAATTCAACATACAACTTTGTTTTTTTTTTATTTCAAAAATATACACCACAATCTTATAACAATATATAAACATACACAATGTAAGTAATATGTACAGTCTAACATTGTTTTTTTTTTATTTAAATAAATATATTATTGCAAATCCTTGCAAATAGCATAGTGACTAAGAATTTATTACGTGTATCAACATAGAATAACTAGGACTGATAAGATAGGAAATCAATGCATTTAATTTATAAACACGATTTTTACTTTGCGGCTACGAGCAAGTTATCTTTCATATCGTAGGAAGCTTTTAACAAGTCCATATCAAGCACTTGAGATACCAATCAGACTTCCATATTATTCTAGTTATACTCACTGGGCTCAATACAGTGTTATAATGATATAACATGGTCAACTTAACTGTGCACCTGGAGATGTGAGGCCACACTGACTTTTGCTATTGGCGTCCAAGGTGACAGCGGGGCGCCGCGCGGGTAGGCGGGAGTAGGGTCCGTTAGAGTCGCATTCCAGCGAGGTGCACAGTTAAGTTGAACGTGTAGTAAATTCTGTGCCAGCACTTTGCGCCCTATACCCAAAAAACGGTTAAGTAAATTCAATTTAATACTATAAACAATCACATATTATTATTATAATAGTTATTCTATACATCACTTCTGCAAGTTTTATTTAATTTAATCCAAGGTTATATCGAAGTATAATCCGAGATCACGACATAAAATTTCTAAAATTGTGCTAAAATTTCAAATTGATAATTTTTTTATGCCTATAAGTTTTCACTATGAAATACGGAATTGAAAACTAATTAAAAATCTTGTTTAATTTATGTTGCTTGATATTCAGATATACTTTTTAATTTTTTATTAAAATGTCAGCTACACAATGGCGCCGTTTCTTAAATAGACTGAATAATTATAACGATTGTAGAAATGTAATCATGTAGCAAAACATCAACCTACAAAACCAAAATCTGAAATTGAGATGAGTCTTCATTGCTGTTCAAAACAATCATCTTTCAAAACCTAATTTTATAGCCTGACTTTAATTTTATAGCCTCCATATCAAACAAAAATAAATAAAGCGAGTCCATGATTTTTGCAATTGTTTTCTTCTACCAATGTTATTGTTTGATAGCAGCTCTAGGATCCGTTTGTTGAGGATGTTTTAGATAAAAATAAAATATAACGCCCCTGTGACAAACAAAAATAACACAAATATATTATAGCAAACAATGAATGCTATATTAAACTCCCTATGCTAATATATAGGCAGTGATGTCTGTAAACAATACGAGCAAGTATAGTTTTGTATTTTTGGTCGATTGTGCATAAAAAGCGTACATATCAGTCAAGCAATGGACAATGATGGAGCACCCATCTTAGTAAGGCATCCACACTTCAAGGCTTGTTGTAAAGCCTCCTATAACCCCCTCCGTTATCACAAAATTCATTCATGATTATTCTGCACAAGAATAGATGGAAGACTACAATAAGGACTATAATTGATATCCAGAATAGGGGGTTCAGGCCTCCTAAACTGTGCCCATGCTTGTGTAAGGCAATCACATGGTGATCATGAGCGGGAGCCTCCGCTACTTCTTTAACATGGATAGCATGTCTCAGATCTTCCATGTGCTGTTTATCAGCTGTTACATACAGTATAGCAGTTAAAGGCTCTGTTAATTTGACAGGGAAGTACTTTCTATAAGGACCTAGTTGCACAGGGGAGTCCAAACATCCTGCATCACATGCATAGTACGTCTTGTCTGAGCGGTCAAGTGCCACAAATATAGCTGCTTTATTATCTTCCTGCAGAATAACACTTATATTCACATGGGTCATATTGCCATAATTGAGTCGGCGGAACAGAAAGTCCCTGTGTAATTTAGATGGATGAATGTTGTATTCTAAGTGCTGATTGCTGAAACGCAAACTTCCAAAGCTTAGAATCATTGCTTGGTTCACTCCACTTGCTCCAGCTTTTAATAAATTATGGCATCCTAGTTTTTCTAATGTTAGCAGCCAAACACTGGAAACTGAGTTTAGATTTGACAAACTATTCAATGGTTTCCATAAATTAAATGCATCCAGTGTTGAATGTCCTTCGTAACAGCCCTCAGAGTAAGTCAAACTTCTCATTATATCTGTTTTTGTACTAGCTTTTATGCTGTCCTCATGTTCAAAGCTCCTTACTTGCGAGAGAATAGCATATATTGTAGCATTGATTCTATCACCGTTAATGATGCCTTCAGCTTTTGAGTCAGAGATATAGAATCCTGTGTACCATAGACCTTCCCATACTCTAGCATGGTTTTCTCTAAGCTTCCTTACCGCTGTTCTGTCACCAGTTAGTGCAATCACTTTTTCCATCTCCTCGATAGCTTTCTTTTCAACAATGTCTTTATGTTTTGCATAATCTGATTTCCTTATTGGTTTACTGTACTGAACTGTGGTTAGTATAAGAATGTCCAGTCCATCTCTAGCATCTACTTTGATGTTGCTGGACATTTTTCTACATACCACTGCAGCTGCCAAAACCTTTTCACTATCTGGTATTGGTATCATACCAGTCACTACTTCATACTCCTTCATATCAACTCCTTGGTGCAAATTTATGGTCTGCTTAACAGAGGTTGGCCAATCAGACACTCTTGGAGTAGTTAATCGCAAATTTTTCTCCATACTTGTTGGATTATTGACCCAAATCTCTTGCACAAACAATGAAGGTATTGTCCTGTGTGCATAATACTGATAAGATACTTGTAAGCCTGAATTAGAACACTGAAATCTATTTACAATGCCCTTCTTATATTCAGCTACTGTAAATTCTTTCATTTCGTAGTCGTCTATGACGTATAGAGGATGGTAGTACAATGGTAGTGAGAGAGTTCTCCCATGTTTGATATTCAAATGAGGAACTTGTTCAAGTGCCAGGCCAACCAAACCATTTCCAACGTAAGGCACATAGTTGTGATTGAGAGAGTTTAATGTCGCTGAGGATTCTTGTCGCAGGTAAACGTCGTATTCTTTCAGAGAAGTTTCGAAAGGCTTCATGAAATTCTTTACACATACATTCTGGTGGCTTGTTAGTCTCTCAGAGTCGAACATCCAATTCATGAAAGTGGGTCCGACGTATAGAACTAAGAAGATAATAACCAGGCATATTATCACCAGTTTCTTTCTCGTCAGGGGTCCATCAGCTAATCTGTTGATACGCCTCAAAACATCCCCGGCGCGGCGGCTCATGTCTGCGACGTCGGAACGGATCCTTTCCATTACAAATTTTTAGCAGCTATATACAGTATACTCTTGGTTTTTAAACGCATTCAAGTGAGACCAGTTATTGTCATTGTAAATCGGTAAATTCACTAAAAACTGAACTTACAATTTTTTATTCAAACGCTCAGAACAATATCACTAGAGATGTGCAACTCGAGTTACTAACTCGCGAGTTAACTCGAGTTGCGCCTGACTCGAGTTGACTCGAGTTATCTTCCGAACTCGAGTTACTATCACTAAAATCTAAAATAAAAAAAAACACGAGGAGATGTTTATTTCAAAGAACATTTAAACTATTGTTTGCTTAACCGTATTTTACAACAATAACATTATGTTTATTGTGTTAACAAAAAAATAGGTATTATTAAAACCAAAACCAATAGCCAAAATTAATAAGCATCTAAAAAGCCTGGAGCTCGGCATTATTATATTAACAAATTAAAGAGTGCCACAAAAGTAACCATTTTGTGTTGTAAGGTTGTGTTTTTAATATAGTCCGATTATAATCATTTGACGTTCCAAAAGTATATTTGTTTGTTTATAAAAAGGTATATTTCCCTCAGTGAATAGATAAGCGTTTGTCGGTTTGTTATTGTTTTTATTGCAGGCAAAGGCCTTCCCCCATTCCTTCCATTTCCTTCGATGTTGTGCCTCATCTCACCAATTCTCAAGGAAGTCATCCAATTGTCTGTCAAATATGTAAAAAAGTGATTTAAATAAATAATTAATTAATTCTAACGTAACGAGCGTTCTGCTAACTCGAGTTGCGTAACTCGAGTTACGTGAATTTCAACTCGAGTTAACTCGAGTCGTATTTATCCCGAGTTGGCCCATCACTAAATATCACTTGACTGGCACAGATAAACCAATATTTTTCATAATGTACTCTGTGAATATTTTTAATAAGGCCGAGGCCCGCGCGCGAAAGTCGAATTGGTTGTTAACTAACTTGTCAATGTCATTTTTCAAGACCGAAGTAGAAAGAAAATAGAAAATCATTATTTCGGTCAGGCAACATGAGAACCAAAACTTTCAGTGTAGTGTTTTAACGCAGTCACAGGCTGAAGCGCGCGAAATTCAAATATTGTTATATTGTGTGCATTTACTGTTAAGCTGGGTACTCACTTAGCAGTGTAGCACGTAACGTATCAGATACGGTATCAAGTGAGTACCTAGGCACGAGCCCGCTGCAAGCCGCTCGCGCGTGGAGCGCTGTAAGCTCGCAGTGACCCGCCGAGTGGCGGTTTCACTGCGAACACAAAGGCGGCTCGCAGTGTGCTCGTGGACGGCGTCACGACCGCTTGTGTAGTGAGTACGTACGCGCGAGCTTCAAACGAACTTACGTATTCAATTATTCATTATGGAGTGGACTGAAGAAAAAGTGTTGAATCTAATTGAGGTTTACCAGAATACTCCAGTACTGTGGGACCCTAAAAATAAGAATTATTACAAAAAACATCTAAAAGTGGGTGCTTGGGAAACTATTGGACAAGCTATAGGTACGTCGGGAGAAAACTGTAAAAATAAGATGATCACTTTATTGTCTTGCTACAGGAGAGAGAGAATGAAAATAAAAAAATGTAATGGAACTGGTAAAGGTATGAAACGTTTATTAATATTTTTCACAAATGCGTAACTATAACAATGTTCTTAACATTAATAGGTCCTCCTCCTAGCCTTATTATTCCCAATCATATTGGGGTCGGCATCTAATCTAACCCGATGCAGCGAGAAAACACACATAACTTAAAGTAAGAGGTGTGTGCCTTGGGTTCGAACCAGCGACCTTTGACTTGGCAGTCCAACGGTCATACCACATAGCCACCATTTGAGACATGTTGTCGGCGTGACGTCGTTGCGAGCACTGCGGATCCGGCAGCTCGTAGCTAGATACGCGGAGGACCGTGGACGAGCCGTACCCACTTGCAGGTTGATACCGTATCTGATACGTTACGTGCTACACTGCTAAGTGAGTACCCAGCTTTACACTCTCGACTCTATAATGTCACAAAGTCACAAAGTACCTACGTAAGCGGCGGCGGCGCGCCGATAACGCCTAATTGGATGCAATGACAAATGTCTTGGATGCAATGAAAAACTTCGCCCACTTGTATCAAATATGTGATTATTATTGACAGGTTTTTTTTTGCATTGAATGTCAAAAGGATAAAGAAAACGGGGTAATGATAGATGGATACTCCCTCCACCTTCCCATGGCCCGACCAATATTTGTTATACGGGCCGAATCGTGGGGCGGCTGCGGCTCGGCAATCTTATTTTTACGTGCCGCAGGCGCTTCTTGAACCCTTGCAAATTAGCCAAGTGTGTGACATTCTCTCATAATTGGACTGGTGAAAAACGACCACACTATAAATAGTTTTCAACTATGTCGCCGTCGGTCGTGGTGAGTTCCTTATTGTTGCGATGCATGTTGTTCCTGACGCTCCATTGCGCTCCGAGCGGCATGCCAGTCACGCGCGAACTCCCGTAGCCTCGCAAAGTTCGCCGGTGAGCTCATAAGATCCTCGTAGTGGACCACACCGACCACCTCGTGCAACTGATCCCATCCATCATAGCTTCTTCATACAAGGGGCAGGGGCACACAGCGCATGGTGCAGGTCATTTCCTGAAACAGCCATGACCCGTGAGAACCTGGGAGAACTGATAATCAGGCACGATCCAGGTGTACTGAGCTGAGTCGCCACATCCAGGAAGAAACGCTGCAGTTCCTTTCCTCTCATTCGTCCATCTTAACTGCCATGCATCCATCGCCTCGCTTTCGTCGAGCCAGCGCCCGCCTGCGTACTTCCAGCTCGACCTGCGCTTCGGCCGCGGCCTGGCGCTTCCGATCAAACCTTCTAGCAATGATCACCTCCAGATCAGCTGGGAGAACATCACCCAAGACCGCCAGCGTATCCTTACAGGTAGACCTGTACGCCTTCGTCAGTAGTATCAGGCTTGGTCTCTGTCACCGGAACAGAGCGTTGCGAACAACGTGGAGTGTGTCGCTCGTTTGTTGGATGGATAGTGTATACACTGATATGACTGGCAGGAAGGTGACTAAAGTGATGACGGCAAATACAAGTGTATATGGAGGCAGAAGACATGCTGCGCTGATCCCAAATCATCATCAGCCTTATAATGTTCCCACTACTGGGACAGAGGCATCCTCTCTGTGCGAGGTAATGGACATTAATCCACCGTGCGGGCCCTGTGCGGTTTGGTAGATGTCACATGGCTTCGAATTTTTGGTTCCCAAATACTTTCAGATAAGTGCAGGACCATGTGTCATGAAGAATTGAAGGGGTAGTTTATA
Organism: Orthosia gracilis; assembly: GCA_947562075.1. Lineage (NCBI taxonomy): Eukaryota > Metazoa > Arthropoda > Insecta > Lepidoptera > Noctuidae > Orthosia > Orthosia gracilis. Next base: position 12,023,423 of record OX387273.1, on the reverse strand, counting down.
AAACAAAACAAAGAGAAACTGTTAAAATGTTTTATTATTTACTACAATATCAATACGGAACTATCACATTAAAAATATATAAAATAATGTACAAAATAGATAAAAAGCACCTTTTACATGTTTGTCATAGTAACATAAATTCGTTAATATAATTATTGCTGATTTAGAGCTTATTTTTAGGAGATTCTCTAAATACCTATTTTCTATATCTAAGTTATTTGTAACTTGTAAACACTTATTGGATAGATACATTCTATCAAAATTACCATTTGAATATAATCATTTTTTTTTTTTTAAAAGCTATTGAAAAGTAATTATTGAGGTGTAGAACACATTTTCTTATCTAATCTACAGCATTATTGCGTAAGTGAATACGGCAACGCAAAGGGTTGGACCGCTATCAATCGACCAATCTCACAGACGGAAATCAACATCGCGTCATTCATCTCGCATGTGATTGGTCGATTTGATAGCGGTCAAACCCTTCGCCTTGCCGAATTCACTTGCACAGTTCGGCTGCTGGAGTTGTTTTTTATTGCATTTATAAGAAAGTCATCACTGTTTCAGTATTGCGCTATAATAAGTGAAATATTATAAAAAATAATTCGCGTAATATATACGCTATTCTTAATATCAATAGACATAGTTACAGTCAAGGAGAAATAAAGTGTACATATTAAAATGTATAAATATTGTAAAATTGTAAGCAAAAATATTTGTATAATGTTTGTATCAAAATATGGTGCATTCTGCATTAAAATGTTGCATTCTGCATTATCACTATTATTTGCGATATCCATCGAGTGGCGCGTCAGATCGCATTTTGTTGAGAGAAATTGACCCAATTATGCGGTAGTTAAATGTCATATTTGCATGGATATTAAATACCATGATATCATTCCGTTCGAACCTCAACAGACGCGGTCGGTTGCCCAGCAAATATGACATTTAACTCCATCATCATAGCATTAATTTCCTTTGACATTGCAAAATGGGCCGCGACACCCTGTTTTCATTTGAAATCGTTCTTAATACATGAATTTATTTTCTAAACAAATAATGAAACCCTGTAGTATACAATTTAAGGCTATTTTATATAAGTATAATAGATATGATTATAATTTAATATAAATAAGAATACAGCACAAGGAATAAGAAAGGAATGTAAAGATATGAAAAGGAATAAATAAGCTTATTTTTTACCATTTCTACAAAATATACTTTGTTTCGTCATGCGTTTACAAATATACTGTAAAATAATTTCTGTTGTTTTATTTACTAATTGATTGTGATAAAATAAATCTTATTTAAAATAGGTTATGATATATTTTAACACAAAACGGAATGTAAGCCAATTAGTAGTTTTTGTGTTAATCTTTCATTTTTTCTTTCTAATACTGATTAATTACAAAAATTGATGTCTTTTAGAGATCTTTCCAATTGTTTAAAAATATTCCATCAATTATATTAATTTTTATATTAAAATCGTCCGTATTTATAAAACTTTTTGATTAACAACAACATTTAAAATAACAACCATCTAAGTTAGTAATAATAAAGTAAACAATATATTTTACTAGTGTAATAATATTTCGTTTCGTCAGTTAAATTGTGCATTAGGCAGGGAAATAAATTTTCCACCTTAAGATTATCAGGTTAAGGTTGAATGTCACTTGTGCTTCATAAAACGACAAGGTCTATTTTCCCATGTGATATTTTGATAGTTTCGACTTCCGTCTGCCTGGCCTTTACCCCATAAATACAGTGTCGGCTTCCATTCGACACGAATGTAGCTAAATTATAGTATTTTTATGTACCAAATGCCTATCTAGCCTCCACAACCCAGTAACTGGGAAACCAGATATACCTTGGAAAACCTATCTTTGAATTTACTGGGAATTATCGTCGAAAGTGCTAAACAATTTATTGACCTGACATCACAACCATGTTATAATTACCATTGATTACTGAAATCCTGAAAAACCTAGTCAGTTCGGATATTATCTTCTTAAGGTCAATAGTTCTTATCCCGGGTGATTATAACTTTTACATTAGTTAGTGCTGATACTACCCAGCTAACGTAGATAGCATATTATCTAATATAATAAAACTACTGATGTTAGGAGCTTTTTAATCTGAGGCGCATAGAATCAAGAAATCTGAATCTTCTACCATACCACATTCATTTCAGTCAAAATAAAAATGTCACTGGTCAAACTTGTACGAAATTATAATTACAGATGTTGTATTTTAGGAACAAACACAGCAATTTATACCTTATTGAAATGATATTTGAGTTGTGAATTTCATTATCAATAACTGTAAAAGATTCTATAAGTCTCAGACTGTGGTACTTAGCGACGACACTCTTGAAGTACATTCAGTCTCTAATGCTCGCTTGCTATATATCGCCACCCCTCTCTAAAACCCGAAGTCAAGGGCCGCATCGCTAAATACTTGAGCTATGTATTTTAGTCTTGGTCCACCTGTTTCCACTCTCTATCAGACCGGAGGAGCACTATTTCTTCTTCTGAGTCGGTCTCCGAAGGTGGTAAGTCTTCTTCATCGAAGTAAGGTTTGCGGATGATATCTGAAATTAATTGATATTGTTTTGATATTAAACAAACTTCTTAAACTCACGCTTTATCCCATGGGGGTGGGCAAAAACTCCAGAAAGCCACCTGCTACGATACTTAAATACTCTTCTTGCAAATACCTAAACCCTCCGCCAGATAACAAAAAAATAAAAGTCGTCAACACCTGTCTACCAATGTATTCCGATATTTCAAAACGATACGAAAAAAATGTAAAAGGAGTGTCGCTAACACGATCAAAACAAACGTATCGCGGTAAGGGGCGTCCTTGACGTTTTCACTTGGCATTAAATTATTTTATTAGTAATGAGTTAATATCGCCTAAACGCGTGGACCGATTTAAATGATTTAAACGGATATATTGGTTCTACGCCTATACCTTTCATTTGAGAACAAACTATCTCCATAAACAAAAGAACATGTTTTCAAGTAACGTCATTACACTTTTTGGTACAAGTCGAATCAATGACTTTTATTTCTAGCCGACTTCCCAAAAAGGAGGTAATATAAAAAGTTCTGAGGTTCCTCCTCAGAACTTTTTACTAGATGAACCGATTTTGATAATTATTTTTTTGTGTGGTCCCATTTAAATTTCACCAAGATCTGATGAAGAATTTCGGAGATATACAATAGAACTCTTTAATAAATGACGGCAAAACTCTTAGGATTGCTGCAATCGCATGTCTGTTTATTGTTTACACCATTTTATAATATACCACCAGTTTGCTTTAAACGGGTACGCAGATGTGTACAGTTCACCCTAGTACTCATTCCACCGGTTATGTTCAAGTTATATGTTATTCGATTTATTTAAACTGGCATCACTGTGGGCATTATAGGTACCTTACTATAGAACTTGTCCATTATGTACCACTAAAAAGTGAAAAATAAAAAAAAAAAAACCGGCCAAGTGCGAGTCGGACTCGCGCACCGAGGGTTCCGTACAAACCTGCAAGGTTTACAAAGTTCGTTCATTACGACAATCGAGTCATAACTATGGTAATCTTATTGCAAAATGAAATTCATAACATTACAATTTAAGGTTTTCGGAATTTTTCCTTTATGTGTGCTATAAAACGTTGCTTCATGCCAAATTTCAAGATTCTAGGTCGACTGGAAGTACCCTTTAGGTTTTGATTCCCTTGCGAGTACTTGCGAGTTTCAAAATATGCAGCTTAAATTGCTGTTTCTTTTGATTGCGTTGACATAGAAGTTTGATTTTGTTACAGCTTAAAGGTATTATAGACCTGAGTATTTGGTATGAATTTCAATTTAATACCTCTACGCGTTTATGAGGAAATGGGTAGTAAGGTTAAAATTATTAAAAAAAAATATATTATGTGATGTAACTAAAAATTTATGGTTTTCGTAATTTTTCCTTTATCTATGCTATAAGACGTTGCTTCGTACCAAATTTCAAGATTCTGAGTTCACGGGAAGCACCCTGTAGGTTTTGATTCCCTTGCAAGTGTCGAAAATTTGCGGCATAAACGGCTGTATCTTTTGATTGCGGTGGCTTAGAAGTTTGATTTTTTCACAGCTTCAAGGGACAGTAGACCTGAGTAATTGATATAAATTTCAGCTTCAGACCTCCACGCGTTCCTGAGAAAAAGGGTCTTGACAGACGGACGGACGGACAGACGGACAACAAAGTGATCCTATAAGGGTTCCGTTTTTCCTTTTGAGGTACGGAACCCTAAAAATAAACAAAAAAATTAAACCGACTAATTCTAAAGCAGAAAAATAACTTTTTTCCGAAGTCGGTGTCTTTTGTACCTACTGTATTTCGTTTTTAGACACCGACTTCGGAAAAAAAGTTATTTTTCTGCTTTAGAAGTCGGATTAATTTTTTGTTAAAAAGTTTTTATGTTATCTGGCAGACACTTTTATAATATATTATTTTGCAGTTGGATTGTTAAAAAAACCAACCCGAGACAAAATCAGGGCTCTCTCTTTTAAAGTCCAGATATAACTTTATATTTATTAAATACCGGTAATACGAGGTTAAATTGATTAATTTTGAAATTAAAATTGACATAACTACTTCAATTTTATTTTGAAAAATATGAAATAAATGCAGTGTTGGCGACTTTACAAAAAATTTTATAAACAAAAATAAAAAATAAATTTCTTCCATAGTTTGGGATCAAATAAAAAAAAACGAGCCTATGAACGTTAAAATAAAAATGGGGTTACTTTGATACCCCATTGTTTTTCATAGCAATATAAAGTAACCCCAATTTACAATTTATTTTTATTGAATTCACACTGTACAATTTAATATATTTTTTCTGCATCAATTAATCGTATTCTTGCGCTGAGGTTGATGCAAACATGGCTGACATTTGTCAGAGTTGCAAATTTTAAAAAGAAAATTGAGATGCATTCCGTTTTCACTGAGTTAGCTTTAAAAACCTAAAAAAATAAAGTTATCATCAAAGTTGCCCCAGATCTCAATGTAACCCCATTCTACGGTATTAGTTGGCTTTCATATCATTATACAATGTGAATAACTAAGATGGGGCTGAAAACGAGTTACATAAGTAGGTAACAAAGATTCCATTGATATAGGACAACATTCAAACAGATATGGAAGTTACTTTTTCGACTTAAGCATACAAGCCTCAGAAGTAAGATAATATGAATACATTTTACAAGAGTGAGCAAAGCGACCCTAAACTATTAGCGCCTCTTCTGGATAGGTGAGGTTTTTGTCGACTTTGCAAAATTTTAGATCTACTGACACCCCTTAACTTAAACTACCCGCCTCGTACGGCTTATGTTTTGAAAGTTACTTTGTCGTTGTATTCATTACAATTTCAGAAAAAATATTTTTTATGAGAGCGATGGAAGCTCGAAAAATAACATAGCCTTAGAGTAAATACGTCACTGATTATCTCACCTGATGTTTCCTCGCACAGCAGTCGCTTGTCATCGCTCGGTAACTGAGTGAACATGTACTGCTTACGCGAGTCCTTCGCTCGCTCGCGGCAGCTGAAGCACCACGCTGATATTGTCACCACTGCCACTCCAATTACACCTGAAAATAAACTTTTATATTAGTATTATTACAATGTATTGGAATTTGGATTTTATGTGATTCTTCTGAAGGTTGATATTCCCACGAAAGTGTTTTTTAAACTAGAGCCAAAACTGTGCACTAATTCGTATTTCAGGATGTGTAAGATCATTGAAGCATTGGAATTTGTATTTTATTTACAAACTATATAATGCTCATATTCGTGTATAAAAATGTCCTTAAGTCTAATTTGTAGTAATACGGACCTGCCAACATGACGAACACAAGGCGTGGCATTCCTAGCACGTAGTCGTCGCTCTCCAATTTGAATAGAATGTTCGGCGTCAAGTTTTCCTTGCCGTTTATCTGTAACAACATAATTATGTAAACAAATATTCTGCAGTTAAACTAGTTTTTTTACAAGCAAGAAGCATATATTGAGCAACATATCTTTAATGTAAAATTGAGTTTCAAATCTAGTTAGTAAATAAACGGAGGGAGTATATATGCCGGTAGTAGGATAAAAAAGGATCTTACCACGATATGTTTCTGCTGAGTGATGTACGAGCTGACAGAAGCGCTGGCGACCACTTCCTTAGCCTTGTAGTCTAGCGGCAGAGCGAGCACAAAGCGACCAGTGGCGTCGCTCTCGTTCTGAGCTACTATACGAGACTTGGCGCCTATTGGTCGGATGTTTACGGAGGTTGAGGGCAGAGGGTTGCTGTTTTTGTCCAATGTTAGGCCTGGAAATGATATACGGTATTACAATAGCAAAATTTCGCAATTCGGTTATAAACAGTAGTTCAGTTTTAGACGGAACGCAAAACACGAAGATAAGTCGAAAACGTAGTTAATTTAATTTGAGTTTAATCCACTGATTTGTGTCTTTTTGATGTCTTATGGGCCGATCAGAAAATTATATCGCGAAGATTTTGTGATACAATAAAAAATAATATTTTTGTATGAATATTCATACAATTATTATTATTATAAAACTGATTATATTTATCTATGAGTCGCGATTACGAAATTATTTGAAATTCGCTTCGACGACATTAATATGCTGTAACCTAATTATATTGAAATGTACTTACCAGTAACATAAACGACATTAGGGTTGTCGTCCACCTTCACCTCTGCGAACTGACCTCCCGGTACGACGTCAGTGTTGAGGCGACGCATTATGATGTCTTTGCTCTTAAGCACACCTTCCACCACCGTCCATGTTAGCATCTGAAAGATAGGTTAGATGTAAGGATGCTTTTTCTTCATGTCAAAAAATTAATGGTTACACAAATCAATTTGGTATTGTATATGACCCCGTACGTATTATACGAGTAAGTGCAGATTACGAGAGCTACCTCTAGTTTCTCAAACGAATATCATCGCAAAACTAAATGAGAAAACTTGTCTAGCAGGCAATTAACGTGCTTAACTGCTTTGGACATCATTAGCGGTTGTCAATTTATTCAATTAATCAGTGCAGTATACGCGCGCTTGACAATATGTCACATTAATTTCGTGATCATTTTCGTTCGAGGAACCCTAACTGATTGAAGATGGCAGTCATCTATACTAATATTATTGTACGGTCTCATCACCGTACATTTTTCTGCATATACTGGCAACCTACTTTAGGCCAACGATGTGCGTCTTAATTTGACCGGATAAAACATCATAACAAAGCAACCAACGTTGATAGTGATCTTATAGCCGTGTTGCTATCCAAACCAAGAGAGAGAAATAGTCGCCTTCCATCTAAGTTATACTGTAGTTTACTTAACTCAAATATATTTAACTAGTGGATCTAACTGTGACGTGTTTCTCTCCAACCAACTAACGGCGAAACGTATACGGACTTACGACCCGTACAATTATGAAGAGGAAAGATTTGTATTTTTGTATGTAATGAACAAACTTAAAAAACTACCGGTCCGATTTAAAAAATTCTTTCACCGTCGGGAAGCTAGACTATCCACGGGTGACATAGGTTACTTTTTATCCCTGTATTCCCACGGGAATGGGAACTACGTGAGTGAAACCGCGAGGCGTCCGCTAGTTTGAAAGATTAAAAAAAATTGAAAATTGGAACAGTCCAAATAATCCTATGAAAAGAGTGACCGTGGTAAGATTTTCTAATCACATGCTGTACAGAGCTTTTCGAAGGACGTTAACATTGCAAACGAACACTTTCCTAATGAGTATACATAAAATTAATGTCGGTATTTTGAGTTTCCTTGCGGCCATTTTTCTTCCAATCATCAAGATATTGAATGATGAAAGATACTTATTTCATCGCATTACACAATCTTCTAAATTTTCACATTCTACAAACACATCATTTAAAAAACATATATATATTTAAATTAACCCACAACGGAAAAAAGCGCCCCAGCGCAAAAAAAAGAAAGTTTGACGTGTGTATATGTATTGTAGCGTATCTGTCTCCTCATCATAGCTCCTAAACGCACGAACCGATATAGATTTAGTTTTTTTTGTTTGAAAGGTTTTATCGAGTGTTTTAGCTATGTTTTAAGAAAATCGTTTTACTGTTTGAATCGGGGTGTTTTCGCCAGGTATCATGTCACAAAATTACGTGTTCAATAGATTGTCGATCAAAGCGTGTCTACTACTATACTTCATAAAAGATAGCTTGATCTCTGCGATATATGTCAATCTGACGTTTACGTTATTGTTAGCCTGTCAAGCGCTATTGTTACTGTATTGATCATAGATATAGTATGTACAAGATAAACAGAGTCAGATGAAAAGCGAAACCAAAAAAATAAAATCTATGTGTGAGGGAAATTGTCCATGTGTTAGTTAAAAAAGTGTTGTTAAAAAGTCCATGTTCAGTATCGATATCGATACTTGGTGAACACAATAAGAAACAAGATTAAAGGGTTGCTGCCGTTGTTGTTTATATTGAACTGTTATAAAAACTGGGCAAAATACATGCTTGCTTATACAGAATACTATCTAGGTTAGCCACTAACTAACCATACGATAGGAAGTGTCATTCTTACAGGCACAAATAAATTAGGTATAGATTCTTTCATTAGGATTCGTCGATGTTTTCTTAGTATGCAGTAGGTATTTCAATACGAAATGTTTACTACATATTGTAGAGACCATCCATCTCTGTTTAAAATTCGAATCCATTTTCTCTTAATACAGAATTATTTGGGCATCTGTAGGTACATAAACATTACAAATTATTATTTCAAGACACTGTAAAACTAATAAATGCAAACAATATGACATTCTTAAACCTTAACTCAAAGTAATAAAACATCAAAACTCTCCGAAACATTTTGAAAAACAAAGGCTAATATAATAAACATGCAACTTAAAGTACAGTTTAGATGAACACATCTTCTGACTTCTCAATCCTAACTTAAATCTATTTAAACAAAACTTGACTAAATAAGTTTGTATTCATGCCATGATGTCACTATAAAAAGATTAAGTTTTTATCGATACTCCTGACGTCACCGCTTTGTCAAGCCCTAGCGTAAACAAACAATTTTCTCTTTTACATTATATTTTAGCAAATTCTGTTTAAATATACGAAATATACTTTTATTAAACAATGGAAATCAATATACTATTGTAAGAATATTTTTCTGAGCCGATTACTAGCGGAAATTTGTCAAAATATGGATCGAAACAATCCAAGGACAAAATTGTATTTACCTATGAAACATGTATTTATTGGGGTTATTTCGTCTTGTAACGTCACATTCACTCACAAAATAAGCCAACATAGTTGCATAATTAATATTATCAATTTAAATCTAAAGATTATTATTTAAATGCAAGAAATTCACCGCTGTGTAAAACAGAAGGGACGCTATGGACCCCTTCTCGCGAAAAAAATGACATATTGGTACTTCATTCACTCTCTCTTTTTCTCTTGGGCGTTTAGTACTTGATTAGGTTTTCTCGCTCGCACCCTTCGTGTATCTTTTTGCGTAGCAAAAAAATTCTAAATCTATGGTATTGATATTGATACTGACAGCTGTCGCAGAGATCAAGCTATCTTTTATGAAGTATAGATAAATTATGTAGCATGAAATGAAAATGTGTCGGCGGGGGTTAATTAAATACATGTATACTCTGCCATCTTACCTGGTCATGATAGTTATGACACCGCACGATGACCTTGTACACTCCCGGCGGCAACATAACCCGATAGTGCGCCTGGTTGCGAGTCACACGGTATTGTCGCTCTACGCCCGTTACGGCGACTATAGCTTCTCTCATCGGCATACCTTCCTCGTTCTTTATGAAGCCCACGACACCTGGAGATAGGGTTTGTTATTAGAAATAGGTATAAAAACCTAGGATGCAGAAATATTCTTAGAAATGGAAAGATAATATTAGAGTGTGAAATTAATCGATGAATTTTTAGAAGTCAACATGTGCAGAATTTGTTGGCACTTTTGCTCCCTTATCAAGGTTGTTGATATTAAATTGTCGTATTCATATCTCTATATCTATTCAAAAAATTGCGTAACATTTGAACCACGAAAACTACCCTTACTGTTACGACATATAGTTGCAGTAAATGTGAAATGTTATGGACGTGCGGTTTTAACAACTAACTTACCAGTATTAGCCAGCTCAACAAACTTCATAATTCCTCTCAGATTATTCCTCCAAACCCAAGCAATTTCGCTTTCCACCGGCATCTTACAACAGCTCAACCCCGCAGAAATCACAGGAGTATTAAATCTTTCACACAGCACATCTATCAAGTCTCCATGCTTCACTCCCGTTCCTTTACAAGGATACTTATCGTTCCCAGTCCTACTATCCTGGTACCTCTGAGCGAATATCTCGTACAAATTCTTCGATAACTCCGGGTACGTAACATCTTCGGAACCAGAAGACAGTTCTAGAATAACATCGTATTTTTCTGCTTCTAACATATCTGTGAAAGATTTCTCTCTAGTGTAGTTTGATAAGGGGTTCAAGTTCTTCTTTGTTAGATAGCTGTATAGGCTGTCTCCAAACTCCTCTTCTAAGGGTTCGATGTCACATTTATCTGAACCATCATACTGCTTGATGACCTTTTCCGATAGTATGTCGATGTTTGGTATGAAATGCAACACGGCGTTTTGAAGTAGGCGTTTGTGGACGGGTTCGCCGATCGTGTAAGCCGTGCCTATGTGGCGGGCAAAGTTCAGGAGCATCTCTTGTCCTAATGGCTGGGAACCGTAGAAGCTACTGCTAATGGCGATGTGGAATTTGGTTTCTTCTGGGGAGCCGACCTGTAGAAGAATTTATTTTTTATTTTAGATAGCGCAGTTGTTACACGTTAAAACAAACTTTCTCGCCCAATAAATTATTTGGAGATGAGTGCACACATTTATCTCACGACAATTTGATGCCTTTGCTTGGACTCGGCTGTCATATGAAGATCTTTTACAATCGTTACGGGTAGTCAGTAGCCTAAAAGTCTGAGAATGAGTTTTGCCAAGATTTATCGCTCCCCAGTTACTAGGTTGTGGTGGGCAGGTTGATTACTTACTTCGTCGGTCATCTTCAGCTGGTGGAAGGTGGAAGTCAGCATGCTGTCCCCTGCCCTGAACTCGGCGATGCTGGGGAACCTGTTCTCAAGCTCCGACAGGGCTGCGTACATCTCCAGCCGCGAGTGGTACCGGGTGTTTATTATGTTGTCCAATACGCTGTTGAATTTAATGTTGTCTCAGACAATATGTTCTTAAGTTATTCGCTCAGTTACAGGAGGATAGTTTCTCGACCATTGTAAGACAAGAACTATGATAGAATCTTGCGATACTAAATTTTCCGTGTCTACACTCAAGCTTAATACAAAAATTCGATTATGTCGTATAAAACTCGTCAGATATTTTTGATTTAAAACTTGATCACGATTTTTCGCTGTCACAGATACTTTTCAAAGAAGAATCACTCTCGACATATGAATATCATACGTACAGCGTTCACGAGTCAACATTTAAATCTCTTTGCCATACAATTCTAGGTGAGAAACTCTCCCAATGTAACTGTTCTATTACATTAAGTATTATGGTTTTATTTATAAGTTTAGCAAATCTATATACAACTATCTACAAAACATGTCTATTTACAAGCACCTCGTTGTAAAAGAAAAGTTTCAGTTTACCTGTATGTCTTTAAAGGATCGCGTTCAAGCGAGGGTTCGTCACTATTTATTAACCTTTCATTTCGGGCAGAACCACACACATACATTTAACTAGATGACGCGACTGAATGTACTTCGCGTGCCAAAAAACGGAGTAAATTTACGATAAATGATCGTAATCTGGCATTTAGCATTATCGGCACCGAAATCCACCGAAATCTAGAAAAATTTCTTTGATGCCATATTGAGCTGTAAAAATGTACAGAAAAAATTGGCCGAGGCATTGATTGATTTAATTAAATTTGTTTTTAAATTGTTTGTGAAAAGTGGCACGCTTGGTTTTCATACAGTTGCGAGGGACTTGCGTTATCTAGTTAGATGTATGTCTGTGGGCAGAACAATATCAGCCGAATCTGATGCCCTAGACAAGTGACATTCTATCATCGATAGCGATTGGAAAATGTCAAACGCTATTGAATTATCACGTGATAGTTCACTTACATTTTGGCATTTTATCCATCACCCACGCTGACATCAAATTAAACTTGTCTAGAGTTCTGATTTCGATTTGGCATCAAACTAATGTGTTAAATTAGTTTTGGAGTTAAATATAATGGCTTTTGTAACTGTGAATTAAGATTAGTATAGATACAATCAGTCATGCTCAATGCAATAGGCATTTGTCTCACCGCCGACGATCAGCGAGTAGCGAGTAAAGCTATAATCTAAAAACGAGTTGGCGAGCAGCGAGAAGCGAGTGTGTAGTTCCAATAGTTTACCCCTCCGCTATGAGCGAGTTGTTTTGTGCGACGGATGATTAATCGCACCACTCGCTCAGGGCGGCCGCATTGTAGGTAGAAATTACCGCTGGTTGGTCTCTTGGCGAGAGTTCTAACCGCCAAGCGAGTATCGCTGAGCGAGTATAACTTTGATAGCTCTTGTGAGCTGCGACAAACTTGGTGAGAGAGTACTCACCGGTAGTGTGAACAGCCAGCGATCAACTATTACTATATGTGTCTCTTTTATTGACACGGGATCTTATATATTTGTACGTTTCTTTAGCGAGAAAATAGTCGATAGAGAATCGTTTACTCGTTGGCGGTGAGACAAGTGCCATATGCACTTAGATCCAGAGTCATTTTAAATATATTATTAATTATGCATTAAAACCTTTTGAATTGTGACATATACCAAAGATTTTTTTTTTATTAAAAAAAAGGTTGTAACACACTAGGAATTTCTCCTGTATCGCAGGTACATTAACAAACATATAAACTCACATTCACAAACAACCAGACCAGAGATTAGTAACAACATACAGTTAGTGCAATAAACAACACAGTTGCGTGCAAATAAATTTATTAATAAAAGGTTATAAGCAATATTAATACATTGTCACATACAAATAAACTAATATTAAAAATTACTCTCAAGAATCAAGCCATAAGAAATTAAAAGTAAAAATAGAAGAAAATATTGTCTAAAACTACATTTAATTGCTGACATGGCAACTTCATCTCAAAAAGATTATAATACTGTTTTAGATCAATTGTATATTGTTCATAGAAAATGCTGCATGGTGTCTTCAGCACCACGCTTCGAATAGTTTTTTTAGGCCATTCATATTATACACAAATGTAGATCAAACTATGTCGACTTCTGAAGAAAAGTTTGAGATTTAAAGAGGTATGTAAGAGTGAGTAATATTAGTGAGTACGACCTAGAAAATATTTGTAAGAAACCTCGGTTATGTTGGGCACTCTATTATAAGGCTTTTGTATATTTTATTTGAAAACTATGGGGGTAAAAGGGGTGCAAGTGCACCTCTTTGCAAACATCTCCCGGCACCCATGTAGAAAGTATTTTCTAAAGTTCAGAGAAAGAGACAACCCGCATTGAGCAAGCGTGGTTTTCAATGCTAGTTGCCTTTCCTATATCAGAAGGGGGCTTTGTTCTGCAGCGGGACAGCAGGCTGGCATATTATTAAGAGAGAGATTTAGAACTGTCGTGGTGCCTTTTTACTGCAATAATATTTGCTATTATTATAACTTTGTTCCTTAAAATATTTTAAATCCTACTTTAGAGATACCCCATAGTATATGCCATAAGATGTATATCATTATTTGAGTATTATTAAGGCACCGTAACGACTAGAATGAGAAATAGAGAGCAAAATAGTATCAAAATAAAGCTTAAAAACGACGAATAAACATTCAGAAATCTTTACTTCAAATTGTTCAATAATTTTGTAAAAAATCAGGACCAACTTTCAAGACTAAAAATAATTTTATAAATCACAAAGTATATTGATAAAAAATATAACTGTGAAATTATTTTATAAACGCTGTAGAATGTTATTAAAAAGTAATGGCCGTTTTTATTTACACTATATTCCATTTGCAATAACATTAGAGGTTTTTACAACCCTTATTACAATCCGTTCAACCGATTATGATTGCTAACCTGATACCAAAACCACAGATAATATAATCTGTATGCTAACAGATGCCTCATCCCATACAAAGATACCGTGCCGACGTAACTAGCGTTTTTCATTGATTCGATGATTATTTTTATAAGTGCTTTGATCGCGTTCAGTTCTATTCCACGGCTATAGATGGCGTAGTAGCGACTTGCAAGTAAAACGGTTCGTGACTATCTTTTTCTTTAAATACAGTGACGATTTGTTTTACAGTACTTTTATGCACGTTTTTACAGTTTCATTGTACCAAAATGTGTTACAATATAAATTTGAAAAATCGAGTGGCATGCCTCAGAAATTTAAAAACGCGTCATCTATCGGAATCTATTTATAATTATCCGTTCAAATAATCTTTGAAATGTGAATTAAGAGCCTAATATTCCATAATTTTGTGCTTAGGAGAGTTGATTAAAAACATATAATATTTATGATCAATTCTAGAAAATTTTAATTTTACACACAATTCAATAACAAATCAATGCATATCACGCCATCCAGTGATATTTTTAGAACCAATGTTAGCACTGAGACCCCGTGCCAAAACCAATTGTTTACTACAGCGGCCATTGTCATATCATCAACGCAATAGAAGTCAAAATTTGTTGAACGGGCTGTAAAAAGGGATTATTTAAACGTCTAAATGTTATTTCAAACGTTGTATAGGTAACATCGAAATGAGTACCTACATAAATATTATTACATTGTTGGATTTTCTACTCTGGGCGCCGAGCCGAGGGTTGAAAATTAAAAATTGTGCTTTTATATAGGCATTCATTTCGATGTCGCTAGCTGGCTATTATTAGTCAAACGGGGCGGTTTTATAAACAACGTATAACACCCAAATTAAAAAAGTAACTGAGATTTCCTTAAAATTTTGTACATGCTGTAGCAAAAATATACACTAAGGATAAAAAATATACTGTAAATAAGCAATGTGCAAGTGCATTGCAATCACAACACGGTGCTTAGAAAATAATATGGGATGGTTTAAAAAGGAGTGTCATTAAAAATGTACATTTGTTTACTTTTTTAAAGACCACAATGAAATCGGTCGTCCGGCTACCATTTCCTAGAACCTACATTATTTCCGAAAATGGGACACCTGCTGTGATAGACTGAATGAATTTTCATCAGCCGCTTAACAGTAGTAGTAGTAACTTGACCTTGGTCACAGATAATATAATACTAGCATACAGACGCCTCAACCCATACAAAGAAACCGTGCTGACGTAACTAGCGTTTTTCATCTGATTATATCAAGTATTTTTTGTAAATCGATCGCGTTCGGTTTCCTTCCACGGCGATAGATAGATCACCATCTATATCCGTGGAACGGAACCGAACGCGATCGATGTACAAAAAATAATCAGTATAATCAGTACAGTACGTCGGCACGGTTTATTTGTATGGGATGAGACACCACTGCCTTGGTTTTATTTCATGACTCATCGATAGCTTCTTTTCAGAAGTCGAGTGCGAGTCAGTCATTTCAGTTACAAATTGTTCAGGCTTATTTATACAATGTTACTTGTGTCAAATTAATATTAAAGTTAATTACACAAAATAACGTACATTAACAAACTGTGATCTTTACTTAAATGCTATGTAACAACCGTTAAATATGTATTTTGAATCCTTTTAGAAGACAAGTCCTTATTAAACCAACCCTTCGAAACATTCACAAGAACGTGCTTATAAAAACATATACAAATCGAAAACATGGCGTACAAGCGTGGTCAGAAGCTTGTGGCAAAGCAAACGGGTGCGTATTGCCACGGCATAAGGTTGGTATTCGTGCGACTCACCGGAAGTCGTAGGCTGATGACCAGTGTTGGGGATCGTCGGACATTAGAGTGAAGTTGACGCTGACGGAGCCTTCTGCGGGGACTGTCACTTGTTCGGTTATGCTCTCGTAGCTGCAGACAAAAGAAAAATATTATTGAACTGACGAACCAACCAGACAAACTGTTTATCACAGTTGTGCTTTTTCCGTCTTTGTTGCAGACATGAATCTGCCGATTAAAGTTTATAAAGACACTTGGAGCTGAATTAGTTTCTGGGCAATGCCATACGCGATTTAATGAAAGCAAGATTGCGTAACACACTGATTAAATATATCTAAACTAATATTATAAAGAGGTGTATGTAATTTTGGATGTAGGAGTTAGTCTCTGGAAGTACTGGTCTGATTTTGAAAATTCTTTTATTTACTTATTTATTTATTATTAGACTTTTCAACACTGAGTACACTGTAACTTTATAAATTTGTACATTTCAAACTTAAGTCTAAGCGCCTCATCACTTACAGAAAAGCACAGCATGCACTAAATTATGCGGAGATATATACAGAATTTATTAATGGGTGTAATTTAGACGGTCATCAAAAATATTTTTAAGACTCTAAGCTTAGGCACCAAATAAAATAATTGGTTCCCAAAATGGATCAACGGTCACCAAATTCTATCCAACTCAAAGATTAATATACCGGGTGTATTCGTGTTTTTAACGAATTAGTCCAAGAGCGAGCGAAGCGAGCTCAGGAGCTTAGGGCACCCCGACACGGACAGGTTAGGTTCGAACGAGATGACGGGAGCCGAAGTGAGCGAGCAAAGCGAGCGAACTCGGCTCCCGTCATCTCGTTCGTGTTAGGTTACTTTAGACCCTGCGGACGGAAATAGGAGCCCCGCGCAGCGGGGCTCCGTCGACTTTAAAGGCGTCCATATATTTTTTTGGCAGTCAATAATACGAAAAAATGGATTTATTTCATAATATTTTAGGAAACGTTATTTGGTGACCATTTATCCATTTTGGTAACCGTTTAGAATTTTTTTGGTAGTAAAATAGGTACTTTTTTGGGCGGTGTTTAAACACAAGCCTTTATTAATTAAAAACAATAAAAAAAACTATTAAAAGCTAAATTAATTGCAGAAAATTAAATTAAGTAACATAGATTAAATTAAATTAAATTATAACAGATTAAACGTAAATTAAATTAGAACAGATTAAATTAAATTAGAGTAGATTAAATTAAATTAGAATAGATAAATTAAATTAGTATACATTTTATTATTTATGTAAGATTAGGTACTAGAGATACAATGAAGAAAAATGGCAAGCGCGACTTTCTTTAGGCGTTAAATAGGTCAATATCGCCTTATAGAGAGCTACACTATCTCTGAGTGTCATAGGCTACTTCTTATACAGGAAAAATCAACAGGTCCTGTGGGGTGAGCCACGGGAGCAATGTTGCGGGTAAATAGCTAGTGCTCGTATAAAGTTGTTTCGGCTACGACTGCTTTACTGCTGCTGCGACCTTAGGACCAGAATTCACAACCTTATTCGACAGATCATTCAATGGCAATATGGAATAGCAATCATGCCGTTTCAGAGCCCTATAGTAACCCTGCCATCATATGCCCAGTGTATCAGTTTATACTCTAACGCTTACCCCTGTTTAACAGCAGTGATATTGTAAGTGCCAGGCTCCAACAGTCTCCAGAAGTCACCGTCCTTAGCCGTCTTCACTGAGTGGGTGATGCCGTTCACTTTGATGGTGGCGTTCGCGAGAGGGTGCCCGATGTGACTGTGGACGAAGCCGTTTACTCCTGTGTGGACCTGCGACGAAAATGGAGGAAGGTTAGATGGTTTATGGTGATAGATGCGTTAAAGGAAAATATAATGTATCTGTGATAGATAAGGTTTATATTTGCATGACTGTGCTATACACCTAAGAACCGCTCCGTCTGCTAGTCTGCGACAAAGTACACTAGTATGTCCATGTCCAAGGTTAGTGTGATTTCCAAGCGCTTCCTGCTTGGTTATCACCGCCACGTGACTATTCGGAAGCTTCTGCAGTCGTTGAAAAGATGCGAGGACACACAGGATGTACGCAATAATGAAACAAATGACATTGAAGGTGTTGCATCCACCTGATAGGCTTCGCCAACTCAGTATATCAGGGATCACCAATTACTTTCATTTGGAGTCCGTTTTTAGGATTCCGTACCTAATGGGTAAAAACGGGACCCTATTACTAAGACTCCGCGGTCCGTCTGTCTGTCTGTCACCGGGCTTTATCTCATGAACCGTGATAGCAACACAGATGATGTATTTCTATTGCCGCTTTAACAAGAAATACTAAAAACAGAATAAAATAAATATGTAAGTGGGGCTCCCATACAACAAACGTGATTTTCTTGCGGTTTTTTGCGATAATGGTACGGAACCCTACGTGCGCGAGTCCGACTCGCACTAGCCCCTTTTTTTTTTAAATAATATGACCGTCGTGGTCCGTAAAGTTTAAAACCAACTACCCCGGCCTTTACATCGTCACGTGTATTTACTTTTTTAAAATTGAAATAATAAACTTAAATATGTAATATAAATGAAGATTTTGATGATAATGGGATAAATTATTAAACTACCTACTCAAGTAACACACATAAATTATATTGCACTGTTTACTTAAGTTCCACACCAAATAGGTCGGCGGTCCGCCATTTGGTGACCCCCACAGTATATCATACCTTATCCCCTTATCCTTACCCTCATTTCTAAAAATCTCGGCGCATAAAATATAAAGCCCGTGTCTTCAGTCGCCTTACAACCCACACAGTTAAAGTGCGACAAGTCCTATTTTTAAAACAGATACCTATAGCCAGCTGAGTGTTACCTGTTCAATAAACTTCAAGAGCGCCTCCTTATTGTCCTCCCAGTATGTAGGCAAGTCGGAGGCCGGAGGGAACTTGAAGCACCCCAGTTCTAGAGTGATTTCCATGTCGTTGGTGTGTAGGTAGTTCCAGTCTTGCATGCCACCGGCTAACACATACCTAGAAGGTTACAATGTGTTTTTAGAAGGAGTTTGATATTAGCTCTTATTTTATAGGTGGTAAAGATTAATCAGCGGAAAAAAAAAGAATATAGAGTCATTTCTCAGTGACTCTGTAAATATTGTATTTGGATGATTCGATTCACTGTTTCGCGATTATTTAGAGGTTTTAATATTAGTTACCATTTAGCACCATTAGTGATACCCTCTGGGAACTTCTCACTAGGTAAGTTCCTGCATGGCTGTCCTAAGTGCATTTTGTGGTGAGCCTGAAACGATACAAATAAATCAAAGTTAAACATAAAAAGTACATTACTGCAGCGGCCAGCAAAGCGAGTATCATTGATCCCGCAGCCAAACTGTATGTGCAGTTTTGCGGGAGTGTTTAGCTTATAAGTCTACTCTACTATTTTTAATAATAAAATAAATAAATAAATAATAAATAAATAGGCATTGATGGACGAACGTGTAAATGAGGGCCGAGGCGAAGCCGAGGCACACATACGTAAGTCCATCAATGCTTAGTTGTGGCCAAGGCTTGTATAGTACTTTTCTTAAATAATGCGCGGAAAATAAAA
The DNA here is from genome assembly GCA_947562075.1 of Orthosia gracilis. NCBI lineage: Eukaryota > Metazoa > Arthropoda > Insecta > Lepidoptera > Noctuidae > Orthosia > Orthosia gracilis. Next base: position 12,003,792 of record OX387273.1, on the reverse strand, counting down.
CTAAGTAGCACCTAGAACTCATTTTGTCAATTAATTTTCTAAATCAATGACAAATTCCCTTGTTCGGGTTATTTTTTTTTCTATAAACAGCTTTCTAAAAGCAAGCCAGTTCGAAATTTAAATAAAACCTTTGATAAGTTAGCTCCTTGGTAGCCATGTTTCGGAGTAAAAGATCGTTCCATTTTTAAATTATACGACAGATATGTAATTTATTTGGCCGCTAAACACGAGAGATTTGGATTTTCATACAACTTTTGTCGGCCGCTGCTCGCATGTATTTGGCCAGTACAGCAATTTCGATTTATCTCGAAGAAGGTTGTCAAATAATGCTCAAATTTCCAAGCATGTTTGAGAAAAAGATTTTTTTTTTTTAATACGTAATCAAGATATATCCGGAACAATTTTATGGACTCTGGAATAACTTTAAATGTAAGTTTTAATATAGTTCAAATAAATAAATTTTTAGAACATTTGTTATTTTTTGTAGCAGCCCTACCCCCGGTTTCTCAACACTCGATTAGCGGGCTGTTAACGTAATCGACGAATAATCGCCGGTAATCCGCTGTGATTGGCTGTTGAAAATTCATTCAACCAATCACAGCAGATAACGCGTGCTTGACAATTTGTCACGTTGATTCTGCGATAGTTTAGCGGTGAGATACCCGGCCCTAGGTATCTTTCTAGAAAAAGAAACATGGATAGACCATTTGTGAAGCATTTCCAAGTCAATACGCGTTTCAGACTTGACTTATAGTCAATATAATTTTGAAATCGTCAAACCGCCTTGAGCAAGCTTGGTCATTGATGCTCATGCCTTCTCTGAACGAGAAGAGGCCTTTGCCTTGCAGTGGGACCATTTTTGGTATTAATATTCCATTTATTCATTTTATATACATATTTGTTACATTTTTTAACAAAAAAAAAAAAAAAATTATTCATTCATTTCATTCTTAATTATTTTTATTTTATTATGACTCACTTCAGAATAAACATGAGCCAGGTGCACGAACACAGGGTGGTCAGGCGTCAGCCACTCGATCCCGCTCGTCATCTTAGGATTGCCGTCGTAAGGGTAATTCGCCACGAGGGCGCCACCGTGCAAGTTCGCTGATAGTACGAAGGGTTCTGATAGGGACCAGTTCATCACTGCCAGGGTTTCTGGTTCGGGGATCTTGTTGTCCTGGAAGATGAATAAATTATATTAAAATCTTTATTTCCAAATGATTTAAACAATATGAATATGCAAGTAATTTTATTATTTGCTGAATGTAATACTTAGTAATTATAGTAAACAAATATGAGAGATTTTTAAAATATGTATCACGATCAGGGGAGAAGTTATAAAAAGTCAAAGTTGAAAATTAGAAATAGAAGTCTGACGCCCATACAGCTGCCATAGAAAACGGCGTTTTCGTAGAGACGTACTGATATATTTCTTTAAATTGTAAAATCTCTTTAGTTTTTTGATCAATTTGAAGAAAATGGTATGGCGGGCAATTTAGATTGTCATTGCGCATGACTGTGCAGCGCGCGCATCCATATACAATGACACTATTTTCAAGTCAAGTCAAGTTCAAGTCAATGAGTCCATACGCGCCAGTAAAAAAAGTAAAAGTGTGCTATAAAAAGTAAATAGTTATTTTATGATGCAGTTGTTTGAAAATCGAAGGAAAATGTTGCACTGTAATGGTTATTTTTTTAATTTTACTTAACCAAGAATATAAAGTACGTGTTTATACAATATTTATGCTTTATATTCTTGGATAGATAAAATTAAAAAAAAAATAACCATTGCAGTGCAACATTTTCCTTCGATTTTCAAACAACTGCATCATAAAATAACTTTTTATTTTTTATGTGCTATAAACTTTTACTTTTTAATTTATCGACGCGTATGTACTCATTGAATTAATGTAGAAAAGTATTATGTAATGTAGAAATGTAGTCTATGGATGCGCGCGCTCTGCAGTCATGTGCAATGAGAATTTAAAATGCCCGCCATACCATATATTTTTCCGTTTCCACTTTTGTTTTATTTCAACTGTATGAGTGAAGCTAAAATAGTGTATGCAACGGCATATAATTAGGTATTAAAACACTCGCGTGTTATTATTACTACATTCGGCTGCGCCTCATGTGATAAACCCACGCTCGTATTTTAATAACTCCTAATAAATGACCATTGCATAAACTACTATTTTGAATTCATATTTGGAACATTACGTTGTGAGTGTAGATAAAAGATTATTGATTATTATAACTTTAAAAGTATCCAAGAAATAGTTCAGCTTTCTATCAGTAATTTCCGGAAATACATGTTACAAATATACACACCGTGTCTTTATAGTTTATATTGCCTTTATTTTCAGGTAATAAAACTACATACACAGATACAGAGTTACATAAGTAGAGATATAGTACTTACCTCTGTATCGCCGAATTGATCAGGGAAGTTTCTGTTAAGGTCGACATTATGAGCGTTAGCTCTTCCTGTTATACTGCTAAAATCACCTGTAAATAATAATTTGTGAATAAATATCCATCAGTCTCTGGGGGTTATATATCCATAAGCTCTTAGAACAAGTTTATTTTGAATGTGCGTAAGGGACAAATGTATATGACTTGTATACATTTGTCCCTTTTTACAGTCGAACCATGATAGTTTTGACACGTCATGGTTCGGGGGCTGATTAATAAATATACTATCTAATATTCAGTCATCTATTGTGATTGGTTGACTAAGAATAAAAGAGACGACTCTCTGCAGTTCATATTTGTCACTGTTTGTTGTGCAAAAGGTACTTTTTTTTGTTGATTATAGGCTCGCGTTTGACCACTATCTCACCTGTTGGTAAGCGATGATGTGGTCGACGGTGAAGCACGCTTGCCTAAAAGTAACCTATTCACTCTTGACTTGAAGACGGCCAGGTTGTTACTATAAGGAAATACAGACTCCGGCATGCGGCAGCGAATTGCACTCCTTAGCTGTACGCTTAATAAAAGTATTCCCAAAACGTTTGGTGCGTATGGGTGGAATGTCAAACATGTACCGATGACGCATCGCCGTACGTCTTGTAGTCCGATGATGGAACGGGCTAGAAGTAATTAGTTCAAGCAATTCCATTGCACAATCGATAAAAAACCGACAAGCTGGCAACTCGGCGTCGATGTTCAAGGCTGTGGAGCTTTGATTGTTACTGTAAATACGGAGGTAAAATTCTAACATTCTTTTAGCTAACCTATGGTATTTCACAGCTGGGCAAAGGTCTTTCCAGATTTTCCTAGTGCTCTTTCTTATACCCTGTCCGGACAATCTTTTTTAGGACTCATTAATATACCACCTCATAGCCATCAGGGTTCATGCTGGGCAGCAAATGTATCCTGGTGCTGTTAAACATGCTCTGGATCCTCGTGATGCCGCTTACTTAATCCTGGCACAGGTAGGTACTTGACTAGCAGGAGGAATCAAAAATACAAAACACTTACCAACATGCGACCTCTCATAGCCATCAGGGTTCATGCTGGGCAGCAGATGTATGCTGGTGCTGTTGAGCATGCTCTGGATCCTCGTCTTGCCGCTCACGTACTTCTGGTATAGGTAATTGTCTAGCAGCAGGAGTAATCACAGAACACTTACCAACATGCGACCTCTCATAGCCATCAGGGTTCATGCTGGGCAGCAGATGTATCCTGGTGCTGTTGAGCATGCTCTGGATCCTCGTGTTGCCGCTCACGTACTCCTGGCACAGGTAATTGTCTAGCAGCAGGAGTAATCACAGAACACTTACCAACATGCGACCTCTCATAGCCATCAGGGTTCATGCTGGGCAGCAGATGTATCCTGGTGCTGTTGAGCATGCTCTGGATCCTCGTGTTGCCGCTCACGTACTCCTGGCACAGGTACTTGGCTAGGAGCAGGAGTAGCTCCCTGCCTATCACCTCGTTACCGTGCATGTTCGCTACGTATTTGAATTCGGGTTTGCCTGTTGGAGGGTAGAATCACGTGTTAGTAACATTACATAATATTTGTATTCAGTTCAAGGCGTATTTCTCGCTTTCTGCAGTTGTGTTTAAATCCAGCGTAATAGAGGACGCTGTTTTCAGATACCCGGCAAAATACCATATATATATATATATATATATTTTGGGCTCGAATATCGAAGACATAAAAAAAAATGTCATACAATGACCCGCTCTGGGTGAAGCGGCTCCCGTGTCAGAATTTTACTGACTAAACCCACGCGTGTACCTTCAGTTGCTTGTGCCAGGGTCGCGATGACACTCTTTCAAATTTTCACCGCGAATTGAACCCTGGTTACTTTGCTCAGCAAAGATTCTTCACCAACAGATTTTTAATAAACTACTCAACAACCATAAGTGCCAAACACATCTCAGGATAATCCAATAAGCAAAATAAATAACTGGGAAAACTAATCCGGGGAAGTACAACCACCAAAAAATTCTGTGGCAGCTACGTCGCCGTGTTCTAGATTGAACAGTATGAACATGGTTGGCTAGTGTAAACACATACTGTACGTATCTGTTATTCTTCTGGTATTGCAGATGTCCAAACGCGGCGGTGTCTACTTAATAACAGGTAGAAAAAAGAACACGTTAAACGCCATTAAAACAAACATGGAAAATAACAAAAAACTTTTCTTTGGTAATCGAAGTATTATAATGTGATATGTATCGACAATATTTTTCATTTATATCTGACCTTGGGTTCCGTAGTTATAGCAGAAAACCGTTTGAGGTCACCGGTGCCCCCAATGGCGCTGTGTAGTAGAAAATTATTTATCCGTTACGACAGCGCCGTGCCGGACACCCCGCTGCCCACATCATTCTAGCACAACGACGATTTTAAATGTTGGTTTCAAAAGCACTTAACTATGTGATCTTATTAAATTAATAGCTTCATCCAAGTATTGGTAATAAAAAGATTTTTATTACCAATGAACCATGGATTTTAACTTACCTTATTACCCAACTTCTTAGAATTTAGTGCCTATTTTCAAAAAAATTGTAAGTAGCTTTGTCCCACTGCAAACGATTACTCTAGAGCGCCATGACGGTCACTCGCAATCGCAAAACAAACGAGATGCGTGACCGGCGGCGCATAAAATAATTTCAAATATTGCTTTTGCGCCATGGCGTTTAACGTGTTTAACTTGTTTATCAGCAAACTTAAAAGTAAAATAAAAAAAAACAGGCATCAACTCACCAGGCTTATGCACTCCAGGCTCGCTAGTCACCTCAAGCACATACAATTCCCTTCCCTCCACAGACTTGCCGATGCTGGTCAACTTGGTCAGGGTAGGATACTGCTCGCTCAGCTCCTTAAGGAAGCTCTCCATCTTGACGTAGTCGTGATGCGCGAAGTCTACGGGGGAAATACCGTCGATGTCGTGACGCTCGCGCCTCAAATGCACTGGAGATTTGCCCGGTTTGAATTTAGAATGTTTTGACGCCATTTTTGATTGGCATCTGTTTGTGTGTTTGTGAAGTGTTTTGTTTTGTAGTTTTACGTTTGTGTAGGTAAACTTCAAATTCGATCTGTGTAGTTGTTTTATGCATATTTTAATGGCATTTTCCTAAGTTGCAAAGCCTTGTTTGTGATATCAGTAAATGAATATTGTCTTAAAATGTAACCCCAACTTGAAATTCAAATAATTCCAACAAAATAATATTTTGAACTTTCCTGCTTCCATTATGGTAGCTATTCCTTAGAGTTGTTTAAAAGTAATATTGATTTGTTTTGTTTTTTAAATGTTTGTCTTCATATTTTGATTCTTTTCAAATAATAAATATGTAATGTGTTTGTGTGTGTGTTTGAGTACTTACACACTTTGTAATTGTTTTTGGTTTAACTATTATAGTAAAGCGCCTTGTAAAATGGTGTTTCGAACAAAAAAGAAAAAAAATATTTTTGAAAATGCAAAACAACAAAAAAAACTATGAGAACCATTTTGACATGCAATAATTTATGTTTAAATACAGTGATTTTACAAAATATTCGGCAAGCACAAACATGCTATCGACTACCAGGAATTCAGGATTATGAAGGTGGTTCTACATACGGTTTACAAAAGCATGTTTCGAACATATTCGGGCAAATCAACAGTGCACAACAGAAAAGTATGAAAATAATCCATCACCAAAGGAAACAATTGAATATAAAAATCACCACCAAAGAAAACAGTTGAAAAAAAACCCCAACCAAATAAAACAGTTGAAAAACAATCCAAAGAAAAATTTTGAAAAATAGGAAAATTTGCAAATCACCAAAGAACAAGGGGAAAATTTAGAATATCTAAAAGAATGTAGTAAGATTCATTAACGAACACAATGTGTATTTGTTTGAAAGTAAGAAAGTCATGTTAAAGGTAACCAAGACTTTTACTATCAATATTTATCAATTCCATAAAATATCTTATGATAACATCAAATACCAACAGTATTCGCAATTTTAATAAAAGTCTAGGAGGCTAATTCTCGTACTCAAAAAAAGTTCCTATTCAAATTTATAGGCGTTTTCGTCAGTTTGAGACAGAGATTAGAATACGAACGCTTTTTCATATACTGGCATTGTCCATGTGCTCAAAAAAGGATTATAGGAATATGTACTTTCTTTCAACAAAAAGTCTATCTACGTACGAAACTACTAAAAAGTTCGCTAAATGAATCAAACTACTTGAAAGGTGTTAATTAAAACAAAGCATTAGATTACTGTGTACCTGTGACGTTTATTGTTCATATACATCGCCATCTGGCCATCTATGTACAAACAACTTATTACACAACGTTTGGTAAATCGCTGCAAACGAATGTCAACTTTAACTTCGCAGAAACTAGGTTTATTTTAGAATGACAGTCTTCAATGTGATTAAAATGTTTCAGATATATCTGCATCGTAGTTACGAATTGTACTACGATTAAATAAATTGACCGTTATTTAAAAATAGGCTGCAAACTAATGTCAACTTTAAGCAGATATACAGTAGGTTTATTTAAGCCTTGGGCCGGTATCTGAAGTCAAAACCAAACTGTCAACTTTAACAGATTTTCAGGTTAAACTACAGTTTGACAAAAATCTTCAAATTCTTAATTCAGAACCGATTTCTGATATATATTCTGGGTATGATGTCAATATCATTGATTGAAAAGTGATCCGGGTTTTGCAACAATTTACCAAACACTAAATAAATACGAATGTATAAATAATATGACACTCTCACTTATACTTACTTATCAAAATATACACAACCAACTTCTAAATAAAATTTAAAAAAATCACAATTCATTTTGAGTAATTTTTCTAATAATTTAAATAATTTTATTACAATCACTGAGATCCGATTTATTAAGTAATTTTAATTTGATCAAATAATTTATTTAATTGGCACAGTAATACTCACTAGCAGCCTTAATTTTATTGTTTTCTATAAAATACGCCTAAATACAACAAGTTTTTAAAGCTAGGAAATAACCTTTTTAGAAGAAAAATCTATAACAAGGTTAAATTTTGGAAGTCTTTTTTAATAAATAATTTACTTATTTTTTTTAATGGGACCTAAATTTATGAGAATCCAAACAATACTTTTTTTTCTATGCTCATCTAATAATAATAATTTTCACTTCAGCTATAACTGAAAATCTTGAGCATTATAATTTGAAACTTATTTCTAAAAAAATAAAGTCAATATTTCCTTGCTCTTCTACATAAATTATTACAAATTAAAATTCGACAAAAAAACGACACTGGCTGGTCAAAAAACCTTTAAATCTTATCCTAAATTCAAATTATTTCGAATTGGGCCTTTGTGCTTATGGTCCTATGTTAAGTTAGGGAGTATAATAATTTCGACTTTATTGCTTTGTTTTTAAGGTTAGTATTACGTCACAAAAGCTAAATCTTAGTGCTAAATGGAATGGAGTTAGGAAGCCCGATGGTTATGAATTGGATGGTTTACATTTATACAACAGCTATTCATACTTGTTTTGATGTTTCAACTAAATATTTAAACGAAATCTAAATACATAGCGAGTAATAAAAAATAAGATTACCGTGATTTGTATTAAATTCAAATTCATTGTCAATGGTTCGGTAGAAGGAAAAGCGATATAACATTTCTATAAAATAGAATAAAACATTCGATTAATAATAAAATTATAAATAGAAAATTATTTTTGTAAAATATAGAAAATCCTAATAGTTGAAAACTCATTTGTTAGTTACAAAACTAGCACATAGAACATGACGTACCCACTAGTATAGTATTTACTCCAATGCCTACTTTCACTAACACTAGACGACACCTAAATAACCCTCAGTTTCCCAGCTCAAAATTATCGCAGAATTATTGTGACAAATTGTCAAGCACGCGTTATCTGCTTTGATTCAACCAGAATGAATTTTCAACAAACAATCACAGCAGATAATGCGTGCTTGACAATTTGTCACATTAATTCTGCGATAATTTTGAGCTGGGAAACTGAGGGTTAATGCTTTTACATTATTGCACTGCCAGATTTTCAACTGCTAGTCGAGCGTTGAAACTGTATGCCTTTATTTAGGTGTCACCTCGAAAGTGTTAGTTAAAACAAGCAAAAATCACAGAGTAGTAAGAATGGAGTGATATTGTATGTACGAATGCATACAAGCGCTAGGGAAGACCATGGCAGTAACCAATCAGAAACACGCCTGATGACGTGACATTTGACGACCGTCCAATGACAGACTTTTCGTACGGACTGTATAAATTCGATGAAAAATTCGCATTTTATTTACCACTCCTTAGTTACTACTCGGCATTTTAAATGTATGATTATCTTATTTACTAACTAAGTTATCAACTGGTCGAATAGTTTTAATTTAGCTTCAGCATATTGCACTTTTAATATTGGAACCATTGGTTATCCCCAAGGAATAAAGGCGATTTATAAGTAAAGTTTATAGTAAAATAGACCTTAAAGTTCGGTGCGAACTTTAAGGTCTATTTTACTATAAACTTACGTTCCTAAAGTTCATTTGTTCATTAATAACCCCTACAAAAAATATAATGTCTAAGGTGATCCGTATGTTACCACAACCACGCTTAAAGTTGCCTTCGGGAATCTTCGTAAAACGAACGTTGCCGAAGACGGCGAACATCGAATGTCTTGGTAGGCAGCGAATGAAAATCGACTTTACTACTACGCTTCTAGGTTTATTATTGCTTGAAACTTGAGAAAGTTTCCTAATGGCCTCTTAGAATGTGGTTGAGACATATAGTTACAGAATAAGTAAACAGTGAAATCTATAGTAAAGTACAGATTAGTTACAGATGAAATTCGGTGATGGGATTGATATAAGTAAGTTATCTAAATAGTTATGTTAACCAACAATGTTAATCTAACAATAGGTTGGGTTTAGTAGACCCTTTGATGTATGAGAAGGTGGTGGGTTACGTAGTAATGGGTAGTTGACTATTTTTATTTCCATAAAAAGCGTAACCGTTACACAATAATTTATTAGAATACATATGTGGGCGTCCAAGCAAAAAGGATTGGGTCAACTACAGTGAAACTTGGTTAAGTGGGACCTGGATAAGTGAGAAACTTCCATAACTGGAACTCATGCTGAGGTCCCAACACTTTGGCACTGAATTACCTCTGTTAGTGGGACGAGGTAAACCTCTATATCTGGGATTTGTTCTTTCGATTTATCATCATAGTTAGCTCTATAACTGAGAAAGCGAGTCAATTTTATATGCATAAACCTCTGTAACTGAGATAACATTGTTTGTTTACTCATTCTTATTCTACCCACAAATTCCACACGTAATTCCAAGTACGTAAGTACAAATTTTGAGCTTCAATTACCTTCAGTTTTAGTTTCGCTTTACTATCATACAGATGTTTATTTGAAAAATGTCAAAACGAAAGCTACAATCGTTATCTTTACGTGAAAAACTGAAGTTAATATCCGTTTATGAAAGTGGGAAGACACACGAAGAAGTTTGTGCCAAATTTAATGTGCCAAAATCTACTCTTTGTAGAATAATTCAGAGTAAAAATAAAATTGAATCACAATGTTCTAATATATGTGTATAGTGAATATTTTTGTTGATTACATTTGTATGATTACCTTTAAGTACATACTATATTTTTTTTATTAAAACTCATTTACATACATAACACGTTATTTTATTTAATGATTGCACCTGTATAACTGAAATAACCTGTATTCTCACCTCTATTAATGGAACCCTCAGTAAATGAGACAGATATTCATTTATACCTGTATATCTGAGACACTGGGTAAGTGGTATACCTCTATAAGTGAAACGACATTGCAGGTCCCTTGATGTCTCACTTAACCAGGTTTCACTGTATTTTGTTAAGACTAGATTCGGTATCTAGAATAGTTAATTGATAAAAAGGATTTAAAAAAATAAAAAATACAAAATCTGGCACATTTTTTTATCAGACCTTTGATGTTGTAACTGTACTTGGGTTTGTATGAGGGCTGTATAACTTCACAAAACTGCGTATATTTTGGAAACTAAATGCCGGGCACTGGTCCCATTTTTGCTTGGACGCCCACATATACAGACGCGAACCCGCACTTCTGTCTATAATTCTTTCAAATCCATTATTATAATTCTTAATAGTCAACTACCCTGCTGTGGTCGTGATGAATATAAAGTTTGTTAGTAATATTAATGGCAACTACTAACGAAGATCGTGAAACAGGTGGCTTTAAATTTGATGGTCACCAATCTGGTGGTCAATCTATACGGAATAGAACGTTTGAGAGTACTTTTTAAAAGATAATGGTTTAAAAACATTTAATTTTTTTTTGTATATTTTTTTCCTAGATAGAGACGTTTTGCTCGACAAGGACGGCGACGAATAATTTGTTCCATCGATTTTACTTTTCACTTATTGTATTATAAATTACTGATAATATTAATGGCAAAGCGAAGGGGCAACACTAAACTAGAATGACACTAGCCTACAATTTGCGACGGATAAATCTAGAGTGATTGTGTAGATACTACTACGAGTAAGCAGACGAAGTAGCATTCCCAAATTGTTTTGCTGAATTTTTGAAAGGGTAAATTATTGCGCACTTTCAAAATAGTCAATTACTAGCGACCCGCCCGGCTTCCCACGGGACAAAATATACACAAACCTTCTTTGTATATCACCTTTTCTTTAAGGTAAAACCGTATCAAAATCCGTTGCGTGGTTTAGAAGATATAAGCGGAGAAACAGACAGAGACATACAGCGACTTTGTTTTATAATATTTAGAGAAGAGATTCTATATTTTGACTTAAGTCAAGTAGCACAAGCAGTAAGTTGACGGCCAGCACCGAGAAGTGCGCGAGCGCGGTCACAGCGGAGTTATCATTGGTAACGCAGCTGCGACTTACCGGTTGTCAGCGAGTTGTCATGTTGACAGTGACAGGTGTCAAGTGCAAGAGAGATGGAGTACACCGTCCCTTTTTCGCAAAGGACAATGATGGCCCAAGACTCGGGGGTGAATTTAGCAACTACTAATATACTTATGTATCAGTTCATAGCTTGATTTTTTTAGACCGATCTAGGTAAACGTTGCGCTTAATTACTTTTTTGGGTCATTTTTAACCAACAGACCCATTATTGGTGACAATCAGATCACAAGCCACCATCTCCCCACCTCAAGCCTCAACAAGTAGCACAAGCAGTAGGTTGACGGCCAGCACCGAGAAGTGCGTGAGCGCGGTCACAGCGGAGTTGTCATGGTAACGCAGCTGCGACTTACCGGCTGTCAGCGAGCGCGGGTGGCGGTGCACTGTCATGTTGAGAATGACAGGTGTCGTTTGGTTCGCTGGGACGGTAATTGTTGCGTAGGGTGGGATCGAGTAGCTGGAAACAGATAAAAAAAAAACAATATTTATTTGTTTTTTTAATTAAACCTATTTACAATTATTGCACCTTAAATTAGACTCGTTAAGTTAGTGGCAAGATACAAAATATGTACAACTGGGCTTAAACTAGGAGGGTTCCTGTGCTATAAGCACCAGTAATTTGACAATAATAATAATAATTTGATAATTTTGCGTTGTTATGGTCACAGTAAAAATATACAAATCGCTGGCCTGCAACGATACCTACGATAACTCCAGCAATCATAAGGTATATTAAAAAAAAATGTCCGGCTTTCGGACAGTGATAGACTGGCCTAATTGCGTAAGTGAGTTCGGCAGGGCAAAGGGAACAACTCCATTAAAGAGTATGACATATTGCCTGTTGACGATGCTACGATCGCAGGCAGGCCATGCATAGACATTGCCTTTAAATGTTTTCGATATTGCGTGAATAATTAAGAAAGGGTACGTCCTCCATGTCCTCCTATGAATTCAACTCATAGGGAGTTTAATTCACATATCCTTTCCATATCCCCTTTCGAGTGTATTACACAATACGAAAGTCACCCGAGAAGTGAAAAATAAATATCTAGAACTAGTTTTTCCCAAGGCCTAACTTTCGTGGCTCACACCACGGGACCCGTTAAAATATTCATGAGTGTAGTTTTCCATCAGAAAAAAAAACTCGAACAGGTATCTGCATTTCCAGAGATAACCCATTATAAGCATACAATTTCACCTCATTAAGAGCTCTTTGGCAGACGATGTGTTGTTGTTGTTATGTTTAGGGCCGATTTCACCAATTATATTAATCGGGATTAGTCCAACTAAACTTAGTTTACGCAAATACAGCGTTCTGATTGGTAGAAACCGCTAAGAAACTACCAATCAGAAAGCTGTATTTGCGTAAATTGAGTTAAATTGAACTAATCGCGATTAGTACCATTGGTGAAATCGGCCCATAGTTTAGCAGTGAATTTTAGAGCTATACCACGGAGTCCCAGTGCTAAGAAAGAAAAATTGGTTCAAATAAATATCACTAGATGGTGAGATATGCATCGGTTTGTTATTGAATTGTGTTTAAAAATAAAATTTTATTGAATTGATCATAAAAATTGTATGTTCTATTTTAATCAACTCTCCTAAGTTCAAAATTATGGAATATTGGTCTCTTAATTCAAATTTCAAAGATTATTTTGAACAGATCATTTAAAATTCATTCCAATAGATGGCGCGGTTTTGAATTTCGGAGGCATGCCTATCGATTTTTTTTAATTTGTACTGTAACATATTTTGGTACAATGAAATGTAAAATTGTGCAGAAGTACTATAAAACAAATCATTGTATATAAAGAAAAAAAAACGTGTGCGTCTCGGGACGCCCGGCAGAAGTGATAACTCAAGAGCCTGCCTACCGCTGCCGTATGCGTGAAAGGGAACCCAGACAGACTGACGCCGTAACGCGTTAAGTTACGAAGCGGTTTACCCTACCATAAGTGATTACTACAAAACGTCACGAACCGATAAAACCCTTTTACTTCCAATTCGCTGCTAACACCATCTATAGCCGTGGAACGGAACCAAACGCGATCAATGTACTTATAGTTAATAGTCCGTCGAAAAAACGTTAGTTATGTCGGCACAGTTTCTTTGTATGGGATGCTATTTGTATGCTAGTATATATTATATTATCTGTGGCTATACATAAATATGAGATAAGTTTTTAACACCATTATTAGAAAGAAGAGTAAGTAGATAGGACTCACCCGGATGCTAAAGCAGTGATGTTGTACTGTCCAGGTAGCAACATGCGCCAGAAGTAACCGTGGTCCGATGTGCGCACGATGTGATCGTTGCCCTCCACTTTGATTTGAGCATTCTGAAAACATTACAAGTTATAAGTAGATGTGCAAAATATTCTACAAGAATGGTTTACAATATAAAAACTTTTCACAAAAAAATAAACCGACTTCAAAAACAAAACACTAAAAAGTTCTAAATAACTTTCGTTTCGGAAGTCGGTGTTTTTGGTACGTCTTGTTGTTATCGTTTTGCGACACTGACTTTTAGTTTTGGTACACCATCATTAAAAAGTAAGCAAGTTCTATAGTACATCACCTACAGGATTGACAAAATACCCATAGTAAATTAATTTCTACATTCGTGTTGTTTGTCGCTAAGGAGTTCGGTTCTATGATCCATATCTTGAAAACTGTTGAACCGATTTTGATAAAAATCTTACATTATTCCCTAGGTTGAGAGATACCTTAAACCAATAAAAAAGAATGATCACGATCCGATTACTAGTTTCAGAGAAATGGGTGGACAAACATACATACACTTATGAAATTTGGCACACATGTTGAAGCCCACATAGAGTAACATTATGTGAATATGGTGCAATTCCAAAATTATTACATACATATGTATCAAATTGATAAATTGCTGTCTTTTTTTGAAGTCGGAAAAAAATTAATGCCTCTTACAGGTATACAATCGACACGAGGAATGTAAGAGGCTAATTTGAGGAGCTCGTGGCTAAATAATAACATCCGCACGGGTCGATCATCAAGGTTAAGCAACGCTTGACGAGGTCGGTCCGTGGATGGGTGACCATTTCAACATACCGAGTTTCCTCCGTGCCTCGGAAAGCACGTTAAGCCTTTGGTCCCGGCTGTCATTTAAAAGATCTTTGACAGTCGTTACGGGTAGTCAGAAGCTTGAGATCTGACACCAGTCTTGCCAAGGGGTACCGTGTTACCCAGTTACTGGGTTGTGGAGGTCAGATAGGCAGTCGCTCCATGTAAAACACTGGTACTCAGCTGAACCGGTAAGACTGGAAGCCGACCCCAATATAGTTGGGAAAAAGGCTCGGCAGATGAATGTAAGAGGCTAACTCCCAAAAGTGATAGTATTTTATTTAGCAGATATGATGATAAACTTTATTTTATCCATTTCAGCAGCTTAGTGTGATGACTTTGACTGACTGTTTTGATTGAAAAATATAGTCGCGTTTTATTGGGATATCGTAGAAATCGACTATGTTCCGAAATTTATCGGGTTTGATCTATATTTTTATTTGCTGCTTACGATAGGCTTATGTTTGAATACTATCTCAACTGATGGTAAGCGATGATGTGATAGGTTACTTCTAGGCAAGCGTGCTCCACCGTCGACCACATCATCGCTTACCATCAGGTGAGATAGTGGTCAAGCGCGAGCCTATAAAAAAAAAAAAAAAATGTGGTCGTAGGCGACGGTAGAAAACGCTTACCTAGAAGTTACCTATTCACTCTTGACTTAAAGACTCTTAGATTGTAGCTATCGAGAAACACAGACTCCGGCAGGGAATTCTACTCTTTAGCTGTATGCACAATGAAAGAATTCCCAAAATGCTTTGTGCGTTTGGGTGGGATGTCCACCATGTACCAGCGGTGCATTACCGTACGTATCATTAAGAATATTTTAAGACTTTTTGTAATACGATGTTACCTTGACCGGTTCCCCAGCCTCATCCACCACAACTCCAGTCACGCCGATATGTGACTGCTCAATGAACGATATGAGAGCATCTTTGTTCAGTCTCCAGTACTTCGGCAGTTCTTCTGCAGGAGGGTACTTGCAGCAAGATAGTTCAAAGGTGACTTCGAAGCAGTTTGAATGGACGTAGTTGAAGTCTTGCATGCCACCTGAAAGAATAATATTATGAGTAGGTATTAAATCCTACTACAATCGATGTTAATGACATTAAAATAGAAACTTTGGACCAAACGGTTGGAGCTATAGTCTTTAAAATTTCACAATATAAGCATCTTGTTGACCCAAAGCCATACAAATTGGCAATAGTCAACAAAGTCAGCCTTTTTACAAAATTTTATTCCGAAAAATTTTTGACTTCCCATTGACCTTGCATTTTGAACAACGAACTTGAAATTTGGTGATAATGTTTATTATTACGTATATTTTAGTAACAAATACCGAAACATTGATAAATCATTTTTTTTTTTGAAATTCCCTCATTTTTCTTATTACCACCAACTTGCTTTTGCGGTTTGGTACGGAACCCTAACACTCAGTTTCCCAGCTCAAAATTATCGCAGAATTATTGTGACAAATTGTCAAGCACGCGTTATCTGCTGTGATTGGCTGTTGAAAATTCATTCAACCAATCACAGCAGATAACGCGTGCTTGGCAAACTGAAAGTAAATGTGTGAAGTCCGACACCACGCACTTGGCCTGTTTTTTATATAGATAATTACATTGCGAATGCAATTTAATCGACTTTTATCATCAACATAGTATTTGCACAAGTTAAATAAATACAAGTGGCGTCTATATATAATAAAACGCCAAGGCTCGTATAACGCCAGTGGGATAGCGATGTGTGTGAAGTTAGCATATCAAATGTTAGCATCTCACAAATTAACACCATATATGATGGCATCCCACATAGTTCCACAGTTCTTGATAAGTTTTAACAATAGTTCCGTCGATTTTACTATCAAAATCGCATTTTGAAAAAATGAGCTGCTAACTTCACAATACATATCATAGCATCCCATCGAATTTCTCAAATAAACACACATATAAGGACATTTCACATAGTTCTACAGCCCTTGATGCGTTTTATCAATAGTTCCGTCGATTTTACAATACAATCTTTGCATACCAGCATTTTGAAAAAATGAGATGCTAACTTCGCAATACATATCATAGCATCTCATCGAATTTCTCAAATAAACAACACAGGGGCATTTCGCATAGTTCTACAATCCTTGATGCGTTTTATCAATAGTTCCGTCGATTTTACAATACAATCTTTGCATACCAGCATTTTGAAAAAATGAGATGCTAACTTCACAGTACATATCTTAGCATCCCATCGAATTTTTCAAATAAACACACATATAAGGGCATTTCACATAGTTCTACAGCCCTTGATGCGTTTTATCAATAGTTCCGTCGATTTTACAATACAATCTTTGCATACCAGCATTTTGAAAAAATGAGCTGCTATCTTCACAATACATACCATAGCATCCCATCGAATTTCTCAAATAAACACACATATAAGGACATTTCACATAGTTCTACAGCCCTTGATGCGTTTTATCAATAGTTCCGTCGATTTTACAATACAATCTTTGCATACCAGCATTTTGAAAAAATGAGCTGTTAATAAAATGTTGAGAGGTACTGAGGCCAGGCATCTCATCGGTTTCTAGTACCCCTATAACTGGACTTTACAAGAACATGCTACGGAAAGCCACAACACTCACTTAAGTATCTATTGAGCCCGGTCGAATATTTAGTTGAGCAAAAATAAGAAAACTTTAAGAGTTCATTACAAAAAATTCAAAACATAATATAAGAGATACTGAGACCCGGCATTATATCGAATTCTATATACTCGTATCAGAGGTACTGAGGGCCGGAACTCCTCGTTTTCCACTACAACTATATAGGCACTTCATAATTATATGCAACAAAAAGCCAGAACTCTCAATCAACTATCAGCAGAGCATGGTTGAAGATTAAGATGAATAAAAATCAAGAAATTTTTCATCGTTCGTAATAAAAAATCCAAAATCAAATATCAGAGGTACTGAGGGCCGGGAACTCCTCGTTTTCTACTACAACTGTATATGCACTTTGTAAAAATATGCTACAGAAAGCCAGAACTCCCACTCAAGTATCAGCAGAGCATGGTTGAAGATAGAGGTTAGCAAAGATCAAGGAAATTTTCAGTGTTCGTTATAAAAAATTCAAAAATAATATATCAGAGGTACTGAGGGCCGGAACTCCTCGTTTTCCACTACAACTATATAGGCACTTCAACATTATATGCAACAGAAAGCCAGAACTCTCAATCAAGTATCAGCAGAGCATGGTTGAAGATTAAGATGAATAAAAATCAAGAAATTTTTCATCGTGTGGTATTTCGCTATTCTAAACCACATATTTTAGCTATTTCACTGAGTGAGCTGAAGTGTTCTCATCTAATTCACACTTAGGTCTCATAATACTTACTTACTCACACTGTATTCATATTATTCCATGCCAAAACATTTTACATCGCATCGCATCTATTATACGTTTTGTTGGTTTTTGCATTACTATTCTGCGAATCGGTCTAAAACGATTCGTTTTCTTATAAAATATCTAAAATAAATAAATAATTATCATATTTTTCAATGTTATGACACCTACGTCAAGCTGTCAATACTTTTCCTTTTAAATTTTCTGTCATAGAGTTTCTCACTAGCTTAGCCTATGAAGATTACTTTTGATTTATATAATTTAAATTCTTTTTATTAATATGTAATTCTTTTTATCAATATGTTAGCTCAAATATTGTATTTTATAAATTAATTTACACGCTCTCAGAATTCATCGAAGAGGTTTTGGATTGAATATTACTGGCTGTTTTGAATACTGGCAAGTTGCATTTTTGTATGACAACAAGATGCCACTTTGAAATTCTAATAAAGAAGAAAAAGGACAGGCCGTGGATATAAAAGACGGATAGGCCGAAGGCTTGGGAGTCTTCAATCTGGTCTGAAACCGACGAGTCGCCTAATCACTAAGCTCTAAAACCACGAGGAGTTCCTGACAGTTGTGCTGCCTGCCTAACCTACCAGCTACCTACACGACTACCTCCCTGCCGACCTGTTCCCTGGTTGGCCGCCACGAAGAGTTCCTGTCAGTTGTGCTGCCTGCCTAACCTACCAGCTACCTACGCGGCTACCTCCCTGCCGACCTGTTCCTTGGTTGGCTGCCCCGAAGAGTTCCTGTCAGTTGTGCTGCCTGCCTAACCACCAGCTGCCTACAATTCGACCTGCCTGCCCGACCTGTTTCCCGGTTGGCTGCCCACGTCGTGCGAAGCCGGATCCTTAATTTCATTTCATACATAATTTTAAGTTTATAACTGTTTATTTTTATTTTGTATTAACGTGGTTTACGTGTGGCTCAGCTCACCTGAGCGACCCGTAACGCTACAGTTTGGCGCCCAACATATACAGTTGTAGTAGAAAACGAGAAGTTCCCGGCCCTCAGTACCTCTGATATTTGATTTTGGATTTTTTATTACGTACAATGAAAGATGTCTTGATTTTTATTCATCTAAATCTTCAACCATGCTCTGCTGATACTTGATTGAGAGTTCTGGCTTTCTGTTGCATATTATTATGAAGTGCCTATACAGTTGTAGTGGAAAACGAGGAGTTCCAGCCCTCAGTACCTCTGATATATTATTTTTGAATTTTTTATTACGAACACTGAAAATTTCCTTGATCTTTGCTAACCTCTATCTTCAACCATGCTCTGCTGATACTTGAGTGGGAGTTCTGGCTTTCTGTAGCATATTTTTACAAAGTGCTTATACAGTTGTAGTAGAAAACGAGGAGTTCCCGGCCCTCAGTACCTCTGATATTTGATTTTGGATTTTTTATTACGAACGATGAAAAATTTCTTGATTTTTATTCATCTTAATCTTCAACCATGCTCTGCTGATACTTGATTGAGAGTTCTGGCTTTCTGTTGCATATAATTATGAAGTGCCTATATAGTTGTAGTGGAAAACGAGGAGTTCCGGCCCTCAGTACCTCTGATATATTATTTTTGAATTTTTTATAACGAACACTGAAAATTTCCTTGATCTTTGCTAACCTCTATCTTCAACCATGCTCTGCTGATACTTGAGTGGGAGTTCTGGCTTTCTGTAGCATATTTTTACAAAGTGCATATACAGTTGTAGTAGAAAACGAGGAGTTCCCGGCCCTCAGTACCTCTGATATTTTGATTTTGGATTTTTTATTACGAACGATGAAAAATGTCTTGATTTTTATTCATCTTTATCTTCAACCATGCTCTGCTGATACTTGAGTGAGAGTTCTTGCTTTCTGTAGCATACTTTTACAACGTGCATATACAGTTGTAGTACAATACGAGGAGTTCCGGCCCGCAGTACCTCTGATATATTATTTTTGAATTTTTTATAACGAACACTGAAAATTTCCTTGACCTTTGCTAACCTAAATCTTCAACCATGCTCTGCTGATACTTGAGTGAGAGTTCTGGCTTTCTGTAGTATGTTTTTAAAAAGACCACTTATAGAAATAATAGAATTCGATATAATGCCGGGTCTCAGTGTCTCTTATATTATGTTTTGAATTTTTTGTAATGAACTCTTAGTTTTCTTATTTTTGCTCAACTAAATATTCGACCGGGCTCAATAGATACTTAAGTGAGTGTTGTGGCTTTCCGTAGCATGTTCTTGTAAAGTCCAGTTATAGGGGTACTAGAAACCGATGAGATGCCTGGCCTCAGTACCTCTCAACATTTTATTAACTTTTTTATTGCATGCGATGAATATTTCCTTGATTTTAGCTAAATTAAATTTTCAACCATGTTCTGTGGAATCTTAAATGAAAGTTATGGCATTCTGTAGCATGGTTTTACAAAGTATAATTACCCTCATTTTCTCTTTCCCTCATGGCCTCAGTTTCTCACAATATTTTTTTTAATTTTTTGTGATCAACACTGAATATTTTCTTGATTTTAGCTAATCTAAATTTTCAACCATTTTCTATGGAATCTTTTATGAAAGTTCTGGCTTGCTGTAGCTTGGTTTTATAAAGTATGATTACACTTGCTAAAGGAACCGATGAGATGCCGGGCCTCAGTATCTCACAATATTGTTTTTTTTTTATTGAACTCTGAAAATTTTCTTGATTTTTGCTTAACTCAATCTTCGACCAGGCCCAATAGATACTTCGGTCAGAGTTCTATCTTTGTGTAGCATGTTTTTATAAAGTTTAGTTTCAGGAGTAATAGAGTTCGATGAGATGCTAGGCTTCACTACGACTTAACATTTTTTTTGAATTTTTGCAAATTAACTCTGAAAATATTCTTAATTTCTGCTAACCTAAATCTTCTTCCAGACTCTGCGAATACTTTAGTGAGAGTTCTCACTTTTTGGAGCATAATTTTTTAAAGTCCATTTATAGTAGTATTGGAAACCGAGGAGATCCTAGCCTAATCGTTCAAATGTTTTGTTCGAACCAGAACTCCCAGTTATATCTTAGCATCTCACTCCTTTATGAATATTTTGTTTATAACAATGATTTATAATTATTGTGGATGTTTTAAACACTTAAACTCTTTCGGGGCTTGTGTGAGGGACCTAGACTTATCGTTCAAATGGTAAAATCAGGTATAACTGGGAGTTCTGGGTTGTATAAATATACGACTCAGAATGCCCAGTTATACCTCAGCATCTCACTACTGTACGGATATTTCGTTTATTTTTTTTATGGATTTAAATGAGATTCATCTGCCAGAACTATTAACAGAATAGGTTAAGGATGCAGAACTCTTTTGCTACCAACTACAACTAGGTCAATTTTGAGAAATTCGATGAGATGCTATGATAAGTATTGTGAAGTTAGCATCTCATTTTTTCAAAGTGCTGGTATGCAAAATTTGTATTGTAAAATCGACGGAACTATTGATAAAACGCATCAAGGATTGTAGAACTATGCGAAATGCCCCTATATGTGTTGTTTATTTGAGAAATTCGATGAGATGCTATGATATGTATTGCGAAGTTAGCATCTCATTTTTTCAAAATGCTGGTATGCAAAGATTGTATTGTAAAATCGACGGAACTATTGATAAAACGCATCAAGGGCTGTAGAACTATGTGAAATGTCCTTATATGTGTGTTTATTTGAGAAATTCGATGGGATGCTATGGTATGTATTGTGAAGATAGCAGCTCATTTTTTCAAAATGCTGGTATGCAAAGATTGTATTGTAAAATCGACGGAACTATTGATAAAACGCATCAAGGGCTGTAGAACTATGTGAAATGCCCTTATATGTGTGTTTATTTGAAAAATTCGATGGGATGCTATGATATGTACTGTGAAGTTAGCATCTCATTTTTTCAAAATGCTGGTATGCAAAGATTGTATTGTAAAATCGACGGAACTATTGATAAAACGCATCAAGGATTGTAGAACTATGCGAAATGCCCCTATATGTGTTGTTTATTTGATAAATTCGATGAGATGCTATGATATGTATTGCGAAGTTAGCATCTCATTTTTTCAAAATGCTGGTATGCAAAGATTGTATTGTAAAATCGACGGAACTATTGATAAAACGCATCAAGGGCTGTAGAACTATGTGAAATGTCCTTATATGTGTGTTTATTTGAGAAATTCGATGGGATGCTATGGTATGTATTGTGAAGTTAGCAGCTCATTTTTCAAAATGCTGGTATGAAAAGATTGTATTGTAAAATCGACGGAACTATTGATAAAACGCATCAAGGGCTGTAGAACTATGTGAAATGCCCTTACATGTGTGTTTATTTGAGAAATTCGATGGGATGCTATGATATGTACTGTGAAGTTAGCAGCTCATTTTTTCAAAATGCTGGTATGCAAAGATTGTATTGTAAAATCGACGGAACTATTGATAAAACGCATCAAGGGCTGTAGAACTATGTGAAATGCCCTTATATGTGTGTTTATTTGAGAAATTCGATGGGATGCTATGATATGTACTGTGAAGTTAGCAGCTCATTTTTTCAAAATGCTGGTATGCAAAGATTGTATTGTAAAATCGACGGAACTATTGATAAAACGCATCAAGGGCTGTAGAACTATGTGAAATGCCCTTATATGTGTGTTTATTTGAGAAATTCGATGGGATGCTATGATATGTACTGTGAAGTTAGCAGCTCATTTTTTCAAAATGCTGGTATGCAAAGATTGTATTGTAAAATCGACGGAACTATTGATAAAACGCATCAAGCGCTGTAGAACTATGTGAAATGCCCTTATGTGTGTTTATTTGAGAAATTCGATGGGATGCTATGATATGTATTGTGAAGTTAGCAGCTCATTTTTTCAAAATGCGATTTTGATAGTAAAATCGACGGAACTATTGTTAAAACGCATCAAGGGCTGTAGAACTATGTGAAATGCCCTTATATGTGTGTTTATTTGAGAAATTCGATGGGATGCTATGATATGTACTGTGAAGTTAGCAGCTCATTTTTTCAAAATGCTGGTATGCAAAGATTGTATTGTAAAATCGACGGAACTATTGATAAAACGCATCAAGGGCTGTAGAACTATGTGAAATGTCCTTATATGTGTGTTTATTTGAGAAATTCGATGGGATGCTATGGTATGTATTGTGAAGTTAGCAGCTCATTTTTCAAAATGCTGGTATGCAAAGATTGTATTGTAAAATCGACGGAACTATTGATAAAACGCATCAAGGGCTGTAGAACTATGTGAAATGCCCTTACATGTGTGTTTATTTGAGAAATTCGATGGGATGCTATGATATGTACTGTGAAGTTAGCAGCTCATTTTTTCAAAATGCTGGTATGCAAAGATTGTATTGTAAAATCGACGGAACTATTGATAAAACGCATCAAGGGCTGTAGAACTATGTGAAATGCCCTTATATGTGTGTTTATTTGAGAAATTCGATGGGATGCTATGATATGTACTGTGAAGTTAGCAGCTCATTTTTTCAAAATGCTGGTATGCAAAGATTGTATTGTAAAATCGACGGAACTATTGATAAAACGCATCAAGCGCTGTAGAACTATGTGAAATGCCCTCATATGTGTGTTTATTTGAGAAATTCGATGGGATGCTATGATATGTATTGTGAAGTTAGCAGCTCATTTTTTCAAAATGCGATTTTGATAGTAAAATCGACGGAACTATTGTTAAAACGCATCAAGGGCTGTAGAACTATGTGAAATGCCCTTATATGTGTGTTTATTTGAGAAATTCGATGGGATGCTATGATATGTACTGTGAAGTTAGCAGCTCATTTTTTCAAAATGCTGGTATGCAAAGATTGTATTGTAAAATCGACGGAACTATTGATAAAACGCATCAAGGGCTGTAGAACTATGTGAAATGTCCTTATACAGGGTGTCCCAGAAATCGACGTCAAGCCGTAAATGGGTGATAGACCAAGTTATAACAGTTCTCAGAAAAATACGAAAAAAAATCTATCTCATGTTTTTAAAAAATTATGTTCACTTTAAAAATTTACTAAAAAAATCAATCCCTGTAATGGTTCTTTAACTCCAATTGCTACAAATCTCATAATTTATCTAATTTTTTTATTATTATGTAATCTTGAATAATGCTTGTGTAGATTTTTGCCTAAAATTCAAAGCCAACTCCTCCTACTTGGAAGAAAATTAAACTTTTTCAAAACCAAATTATTCAAATTTACTATTTCGCCCAACTTTAACTGACTGTACTGAAAAAAAAATGTACTACGCTAGTTTGGCAAGTAACATGAAAAATTGGCGCATTTAATAAGGATTCAAAAATGGTGTAACACTTGCTAGATTACGTTTTCAATAATTGGTCAATTTTTTTTTTGTAAATAGCCTCGGTTTTTACACAAAATGTCCATACTTCCTTAAAATGACTTTAGCTTACCTAAAGCTTTGCTAAAATCCGTTTCTAGTTCGATAGAGACGTTACGTAATTTAAGAGCAAAGTTATGATAGTGACTCAACCTTTTTACTTTAAGTCAGGACCAGTTTTCTCATCTTAGAAAAAAAAAACAAATTATCAGATTTCTTTTTTTTTTATTACAATAAATGTTCAAACTGCCTTCCTTCGACGGCAATGCAAGCACGACATCTTCTTAAAAAAGATCTGGTTGTTTTCCGGGCAAATCTTCACCTATTTACAAAGACAACGGCTTCCGTTATTCTTTCCCGCAGCTCGGCTAAATTCTCTATTGTTTTTGAGTACACTTTCTCTTTTACCGCTCCCCAGTAAAAAAAATCTAGGGGATTTAAATCAGGCGAACGGGGTGGCCACAAGATTGTCGCACCGCGCCCTATCCACCTGAGCGGGTATTCTTCATCAAGATGTTCTCTTACTAAACGGGCATAATGCGCTGGGCAGCCATCTTGCTGGAACCACATTTCCCTGTAAACGTTCAGTGTCACTCTCTGTCTCGCTCACACTTCGTAAAATGACTCTCTCCGTCTCTATCGAACTAGAAACGGAGTTTAGCAAAGCTTTAGGTAAGCTAAAGTCATTTTAAGGAAGTATGGACATTTTGTGTAAAAACCGAGGCTATTTACAAAAAAAAATTTGACCAATTCAACGAAAAACGAAAAACGAAAACCGAAAAACGAAAAACGTAATCTAGCAAGTGTTACACCATTTTTGAATCCTTATTAAATGCGCCAATTTTTCGTGTTACTTGCCAAACTAGCGTAGTACATTTTTTTTTCAGTACAGTCAGTTAAAGTTGGGCGAAATAGTAAATTTGAATAATTTGGTTTTGAAAAAGTTTAATTTTCTTCCAAGTAGGAGGAGTTGGCTTTGAATTTTAGGCAAAAATCTACACAAGCATTATTCAAGATTACATAATAATAAAAAAATTAGATAAATTATGGGATTTGTAGCAATTGGAGTTAAAGAACCATTACAGGGATTGATTTTTTTAGTAAATTTTTAAAGTGAACATAATTTTTTAAAAACATGAGATAGATTTTTTTTCGTATTTTTCTGAGAACTGTTATAACTTGGTCTATCACCCATTTACGGCTTGACGTCGATTTCTGGGACACCCTGTATGTGTGTTTATTTGAGAAATTCGATGGGATGCTATGGTATGTATTGTGAAGTTAGCAGCTCATTTTTCAAAATGCTGGTATGCAAAGATTGTATTGTAAAATCGACGGAACTATTGATAAAACGCATCAAGGGCTGTAGAACTATGTGAAATGCCCTTACATGTGTGTTTATTTGAGAAATTCGATGGGATGCTATGATATGTACTGTGAAGTTAGCAGCTCATTTTTTCAAAATGCTGGTATGCAAAGATTGTATTGTAAAATCGACGGAACTATTGATAAAACGCATCAAGGGCTGTAGAACTATGTGAAATGCCCTTATATGTGTGTTTATTTGAGAAATTCGATGGGATGCTATGATATGTACTGTGAAGTTAGCAGCTCATTTTTTCAAAATGCTGGTATGCAAAGATTGTATTGTAAAATCGACGGAACTATTGATAAAACGCATCAAGGGCTGTAGAACTATGTGAAATGTCCTTATATGTGTGTTTATTTGAGAAATTCGATGGGATGCTATGGTATGTATTGTGAAGTTAGCAGCTCATTTTTCAAAATGCTGGTATGCAAAGATTGTATTGTAAAATCGACGGAACTATTGATAAAACGCATCAAGGGCTGTAGAACTATGTGAAATGCCCTTACATGTGTGTTTATTTGAGAAATTCGATGGGATGCTATGATATGTACTGTGAAGTTAGCAGCTCATTTTTTCAAAATGCTGGTATGCAAAGATTGTATTGTAAAATCGACGGAACTATTGATAAAACGCATCAAGGGCTGTAGAACTATGTGAAATGCCCTTATATGTGTGTTTATTTGAGAAATTCGATGGGATGCTATGATATGTATTGCGAAGTTAGCATCTCATTTTTTCAAAATGCTGGTATGCAAAGATTGTATTGTAAAATCGACGGAACTATTGATAAAACGCATCAAGGGCTGTAGAACTATGTGAAATGTCCTTATATGTGTGTTTATTTGAGAAATTCGATGGGATGCTATGGTATGTATTGTGAAGTTAGCAGCTCATTTTTCAAAATGCTGGTATGCAAAGATTGTATTGTAAAATCGACGGAACTATTGATAAAACGCATCAAGAGCTGTAGAACTATGTGAAATGCCCTTACATGTGTGTTTATTTGAGAAATTCGATGGGATGCTATGATATGTACTGTGAAGTTAGCAGCTCATTTTTTCAAAATGCTGGTATGCAAAGATTGTATTGTAAAATCGACGGAACTATTGATAAAACGCATCAAGGGCTGTAGAACTATGTGAAATGCCCTTATATGTGTGTTTATTTGAGAAATTCGATGGGATGCTATGATATGTACTGTGAAGTTAGCAGCTCATTTTTTCAAAATGCTGGTATGCAAAGATTGTATTGTAAAATCGACGGAACTATTGATAAAACGCATCAAGCGCTGTAGAACTATGTGAAATGCCCTCATATGTGTGTTTATTTGAGAAATTCGATGGGATGCTATGATATGTATTGTGAAGTTAGCAGCTCATTTTTTCAAAATGCGATTTTGATAGTAAAATCGACGGAACTATTGTTAAAACTTATCAAGAACTGTGGAACTATGTGGGATGCCATCATATATGGTGTTAATTTGTGAGATGCTAACATTTGATATGCTAACTTCACACACATGGGATAGCGGCCTAAGATGTATGTTGAATCAATCAAAATGCGAGTTTCTCAATTGCGCGGTCAGAAATCGGAATCGGACAGAAATGAACAAATATTTGTTATGTTGAAAGCGTTATTGTGTATGTGTGTGTACTGAAGATCGTCGTCGGCGTTGAAGTTGCGCGTCGTCGAGATGCGCGTTGTTGCCGTACTGTGCAAATATACCTAAAACTATGCTAAAACTGTTTATTTCAATTACACATACAAACACTTATTAACACTTATAAAAGGTTAGTTTGATTCGGTAACATTACTGTGTCTGTAACATTTAAAAATGTTTTCTTTTCAAAACTGTTTTAAAAACTGTGTAAAAAAACTTATTACGGTTACAGTTTGAGTCCCTGCACATATTTATAAGCCCAATTAGAGTAACAATTCCAACAATATTAACATACGTTAACTGGTAAAGGAGCACTACCTGTCACTGTGATCTTATTCTTGTTGAAGCGGTATTGTTTTCTTGCCTGTATATATATATGTATGTATGTATATATTTTAGTATTTTATATTTTGTGCTTCCAATGTTTGTAAATTATTATTTAATTTTAAAATTGCACCAAGTGCAACCCCATGTCATGTCCAGACTATCTCTTTCCATTCTGGGTTGCCTGGAAGAGATCGCAGAACGCGATAAAGCCGCCTGTTGCATGTTTGTGTTTATTTTAAGGTTTCTGTATGTAATGTTTTTATCTTGGTGTACAATAAAGTATATATAAATAAATATAAATAAATAAATACGTGTCAATTTGATTACCTCCTTTTATTAAAGTCGGTAAAAAATAAATGGTCAAATACTCTAAAACTACAAACCTTGTACAGAATACCAGTGCGCTCCGTTAGTGAGACCATTATCAAAGTTCTCGGGTGGACAGGTGTCCCCCGCACGCATTTCTTCGTTACGTGATGCGTATACGTTGGCCAAGTGTTTGAACAGCGAGTCATCTGGGGAACGACTTTCTTCGCAACACTCCTTGCCTGTACTGTAAGAATGAGAGCATTTATTTAAGTAGAATATGGATGATGAAGGGGTACGAAACAGCAAATTTCTATTTAGTCCGCCGCTTATATTGTCAAAAAATATAGGACACGTATTTTTTGATTATTCAAATCAATAAAAAATCACCAAGATAAAGGCCATCAAAAGTTCGGGAGCGTAACTTCTATGTAAAAAGTGTACCAAGGCATGACGATTAATTATTATTTAACGCACTGTATCGTCATCTTTCATTGTTAACGTGACAAAAGAAAAAATAAGTGTCCAATATTTTTTGGAAATCTAACTGACGGACTTATTGTAGATTGTTGCATCGAGCGCAAAGTGAGTTATTAATGCACGAGTGTTATGTTAACACGAGTGCTTAGTGCCGTAATCTACTTTTCTTTCAACTACCAATCTACTTATGATAAAATATACCTATTCAAAATAAAAACTCAAGTTAATGAAAAATATTTATCCCACGACTTTTGCGGCAAAAGGTTATTAACGATTTAATTTGCAGCTGTATTTATTCTTTCTGGAGTTGAATTCATATCGCTTTCGCTATTTCCAGTTTTTTTAAACTTTTCTTGCTAAATATGAAGTATCAAAGTTTTACAATGGTATAAAATGCGCGCCATTTGTTTTTTAGGGATCCGTACCTCGAAAGGAAAAAACGGAACCCTTATAGGATAGGATCACTTTGTTGTCCGTCCGTCTGTTTGTCTGTCAAGATCCTTTTTCTCAGGACCGCGTGGAGGTATCAAGCTGAAATTTATATCAAATACTCAGGTCTACTGTCCCTTAAAGCTGTGAAAATCAAACTTCTAAGTTAAAGCAATCAAAAGATACAGCCGTTTATGCCGCAAATTTTCGACACTCGCAAGGGTATCAAAAAGGTTTTCTCAGACAATTTCCTTCAATAAACTATAATAATAAATCAATAACATACATGGAATCATCATAAGGATAGCTAGCCACCACAGCACCTCCATGTAGGTTCCCAGACAGCACGAACTGCTGGCTAGTCACCCATCGCATGAGTGCCACGGTTTCCGGCTGCCTTCCACCATACAAATACTCGTCTTCATTCGACTTGTTCTTGTCAAACTGGTCAGGGAAATCCCTGTTTAGGTCGACTCCTTTAGCGTTGTTTCTGCCTAGATATTCTTTTAGGGATTCGCAGTTGCCCTCCTGAAAAGGAAAAGGTTTTTAATCAGTATCATTGTATAAGTAAATACACACACAGTTGTTGTAGCTGTTGCGTGTTAGCATCATGTTAACGATAATCCAGAACAGCCAGCTCTTGCACTAAGTTTATTATTTACTTATATCTTCGTAGGAACGATAAAGTATATAAATAGTTTTTAGTTCGTAATAGTAGTTTATGCAACAGTCATATAATAGGGATTATTAAAACACGAGCGTAGGTTTATCACACGAGGCGAAGCCGAGTGTAATAATAATATAATATTACGCGATTATTTTAATACCTAATTATTAGCCGTTGCATACACTATTTTATCTTCACTCATACAGTTGAAATAAAACAAAAATGGGAACGGAAAAAATATATGGTATGGCGGGCAATTTAGATTCTCATTGCACATGACTGCGCAGCGCGGGCATCCATAGCCAATGACACTATTTTTCTACATTAAGTCGATGCGCCTATATGCGCCAATAAATTAAAAAGTAAAAGTGTGCTATAAAAATTAAAAAGTTATTTTATGATGCAGTTGTTTGAAAATCATAGGAAAATGTTGCACTGTAATGGTTCTTTTTTTTTAATTTTACCTATCCACGAATATAAAGTACGTGTTTATACAATATTTTTTGAATTCATATTTGGAACATTATGTTGTGAGTGTAGATAAAAAAATTATCTACTCTCATGTCGTAATATTCAAATTATAAACTTAAAAAATATTGACAAACTTTATAAACACAATACCGAAATTTAAAAATAGAATCTTATTAAAACACTTTTTCTCTAACAAAATCAGATGCTATAAATCAATTTTTTTTTTCTACAGTGCAGGGCAAATCCAAGAAGTTAATATCACCAAGGAGTTTCCATCAATTATTTTTTTATAATGGAAAGCTTATTCAGGGCGCGCTATTTTTACCAGACTGTGGGCGGGAAATGTTTTTTATAGTACCGAAAGCGACACATACATACTAACTGAAAGTAAGCTTCGTTGGTATGGCCACGTGATGTTACGTCCTGAAAACTACGTGGTCACACACATGGTGGTCTACTGTAACCCACGACTTGGAACGAGCCCAACTTACAGGACAGACAACCCAGGACAGACCATCCTGGCGTATCAGAACAAGGAGAGCCGACTCCAAATAATGGGATGAGACAAAGAGGAAGAAGATTTATTATAAAAAGATTTTGATTCCAATTTTTCCTTGTCTGTGGCAACGCCCGCTTTAGCGCATGCGCGGTTAATGCGGTGATGTGCTGGGTTTTGGCTCCATTCATATGTTTTGCTGTACTGTACTGAATTTTTCTTACTCTTTTGACATTTTATTTTATTTTGTAGGTTCAATCCCAATGTATGATTTTAGTTAAAGTAGTGTATGAAACTGCACATAACTATGTATTAAAACATTCGTGTGATACTTTTAAAAACACACACTCATGTTTTAATACCCTTTATTATGCAAAAGTTTCATAAACTACTATTATGGATCACGATAGATGTCTTATATGGACGATGCCATTTTCGCCTTTTAGGAATGCAACAAAAATGGGTCGCTCGATGACCGCTATTGCCTTGGTAGAACGAAACAATTATAGTATTTAAGTCTGACGTCCAAACCTGGATAAACATCTACCTCAAGCATTGCCAAAACGACTTGTCCTGTGCTTTCAGCATTTAGCGCTTTTTAGCGACGTTAACCAGGCCATCGGTATACACCGGTCACCAGTCAGTAGGGACTGAGTACAGGAAGGTGGAGCGTGGAAAGGTCCTCAAGAAGGTGGACATATTCATTTATTACCTTTACCTTCTATAATAGTCTGTTATTAGGTACTCTAGATCTAAATGTAGTTTCGAAATGCAAAACTTTTGGTTCTCACACAACAAGGTTGAGTTGACTTACATTGGTATGTGAAATAAGTATTTTGAGCTCATAACCAACTATCGGTCAGCGGCAACCTAGTACAGGGAGGCGAAGCGTGGGCAGGTCCCCAACAAGGCGGACATATAAATTTATTACCTACTATCCTACCTCTATATTCCTAAACTAGATCTAAATGTAGGTTAGAAATGCAAAAGTTTTTATCTCTAATTCACCTAACTTTCACATTAGTATGTGATATAGTTAGTTATCTTGATCATAATAAGGCGGTCACGAAAAATGATGTTTACATAGTGCAAAGACGCTAATGTATGACTGTGAACAAAAGCTATTCATGCATTACTAATTTGGAGCATGAGTCTGCGATGTTTTACCCGACTGCCGAAGGAGGATAATGTGTTTATCAGTCTATGTATGTATGTATGTTTGTTCCCATGTGGCGTTCTAGAGACCAAACGCGTTGGCCGATTTTGATGATCATTACGTAAATCGATTCGTCTTAACCCTGCGAGTGTCACTGGCTACATTTTGGGCGCCATATTGTGGAGGCCCAAATATTTTTTTTCTTCCATACCCATCGTGTGGGTTTTTTGTTATTTATAAATAACTTTTTTTTTAATATTCTGGATCTGTTCTGGGTTTTTTAGTAGTTCTTGCAAGAAGGGTAGATACGAGTACGTAAGACCTTTTTCAGATTTCAATTCTCCTGTCTCCCGTGTTGCCAGTGATCACCTATGGGATCGAGACGTGGTCGCACACAATGGGTCTTATCAGAAAGCTTAAAGCCACCCAAAGGGCAATCGAAAGGGCTATGCTCGGAGTTTCCTTGCATGACCGCATCAGAAATGAGGATATCCGCAGGAGAACTAAAGTTACCGAAATAGCCCGAAGAATGTGGGAAGGACACATTGCTCGCAGATCGGATGGCCGATGGGGCCAAAAAGTTCTGAAATGGCGACCGCGAACCGGAAGACGATGCGTTGGAAGGCCTCCCACTAGGTGGACCGATAACCTTTTTAAGGTTGCAGGAATGCGCTGGATGCGAGACGCACGGGATCGTTCAATGTTGGCGACGCCTGGGGGAGGCCTATGTGGACGTCTGTGGACGTCTTTCGGCTGAAATGATACTACCTATGTACCTACCTGTCTGATAGTTATCTGCCAGATAACATAACCGATTTTTACTGCGAGTGGTGAAGGGTTGTGAAACAGGTTATAAAAGTTTACCTACCAGGTTATAAAAGTGTGCCAAAATATATTGTTACAAGATAGGGCAACGCAATCTAGTGGCGAGTAGAAGAACTAAGTGGTAACTAGTGGCGCCATATAATTTTCCAGTATATTCGAGCCGAAACTTTCTATTCGCTTCGGGAACAATGAGTTCGAAAGTCGATTGTTCTGGAAGATTCCCGAATTATCTAGAACAGTATGGAACGTTCTAGAAACATCTTCCGTGCTATATAAAGAGCGGTCGGGTTCGTCGTGAGTCAGTTTCGATTCAAAGGGACACAGAGCGATCAAAAAAAATTGTGCGAAGTAATAGAATTGTTTAAGAAGTGTTTTTGTAATAAAGTGTGTTTAATTGAAGTCTGCTGTTTAAATAATTTATACCTGAACCCCAGCTTGTATCAATATTGCACCCCGATTAAAAATCAACCCATCTACCTACCAAACTGTATTACAGCTAGATTTAAACTTAATGACGGCTCTGAAGTTCGCTACTCAACTTCAGTACTTGCGCAATACCCATTTCACCGCTGTTACACAAAACTGTTACTGCGCAGCGACTCGCGCAGTGTTCCGACCCGTCATTAAGTTATAATCTAACTGTGACTACGAACATTTTCACTTTAACCGTTCATTGTAACTGTAGGCGAAGCCCATGTTTAGCAGTGTTCGATACTTAATACCAGACTGTATCCCATATGAATACATATCGCAAATATCAAGACTGAATGCATCATAATGAAGGGTTCACCGTGCGTAACTTTATATATATAAAAATTAATCCCTATTTCCCTTGGTCACAGCATCACGCGTGAACGGCTGGACCGATTTCGCTTATACTTTTTTGTTGTGTTTGTTATTGTTAGGAGAAGGTTCTTATGAAAAAAATATTAAGAAAAAAGAATTGTATATAGGTAGGGTAGGTATGTAGGTAGGGTAGCTATGTAGGCAGGGTAGGTATGTAGGTAGGGTAGGTATGTAGGTAGGGTATGTATGTAGGTAGGGTAGGTATGTAGGCAGTTTACGGGAGCGAAGCCGCGGGCACAGCTAGTAAGTTTATACTTAAAGACGATTAATTAAATTTCTTCTCAATTACTTTATACTATGATATACAATTGTAGACTCTATTTCATGATATACTTAAGGTCTGTTTTAGACAGGTCATTAATTGACACCCATATTTGACATTCAATTGTAAGCTTTATGAAATATAAAGAGCTATTTTAGATTTTGTATGTGCAACTTTAATGTGACATAGGTGGAAAGTTGAAGTGTTTATGTACTTTGTAGTATTGTATTATCTAAAGTGAAGTCAATGAACTATTGGACATGCAGTTGCAATAATAATTTCCTTGTCCAAGTCAACAAGGTGATAAAGACACTCTTCATATTATATCTAAGGAAGTGTTTAAAGATAATCAATATAAAAGTTTATGGGTCTATTTCACAATGTTCTTAACTTCTTATAGATACTATCTGACAGGTAAATATGAAAAAGAAATTGTATAAAATTATCTGCTAGACTGAGCTAATTGGAACTCTTTCAGAGGTGGCTAACAAGCCGTGTTTGACGTAACTGGCAGGGTGTTCACATTCTATTATTAAAACCGTTTCGAGTCTTGAGTGTCATGTGGTGTATCCTTAAAAAAAAGTATGTATAAAACAAAGTCGCTACTCGCTGTCTGTCTGTCCCTATTTATGCTTAGATCTTCAAAACTACGCAACGGATTCTGATGCAGTTTTTTTTTAATAAATAGAGTGATTCAAGAGGATGGTTTATAAGTATAATACACGCGGGCGAAGCCGCTGGCAGAAGCTATTAGTGTATAAACAATGACTGCACAGCATGATTTTCTTCTTGTTTACGTCTTTTTAGTTCGCTTCTTAAGGCGATATATACACCCCAATGTAAACGCAGTACTGGCCGTGCGCCCGCTCGATGCCAAAATATCAATATTGAACCTCCTTTTGAACAGTTTTGTTTGCAAAATATTATTTGATTTACATAATATGCTATGTCAGTTATGAAGAAATTCCAGCCATCAATTTTTCTGTGTGCAAATATTTTTAAACATCCAAGTCGCTTTGGAGGAGTATCCAAAAATTGCGAAAAATATCGTGTTGTTAATAATTTTTTTAAAGCAAAACTATTTGTTATACGAACAAACCATGTTTAAAAAATAATGTACTTGAAACAATAATAAATATATATTTTTGACGAATCGATTGACGTAAGAATCATAAAAGTCAACTAACGCGTTTGGACTTTAGAACGCCACATAGAAACAAACATACATATACATACTAAGACTGATAAAGACATTACCCTCCTTCGGCAGTCGGGTACAAAGACTCATAGCAGATAATACATGAATATAAACATTGAAAGGGTACAGATACTGCAAATAAAAGGTGTTACTGGCTCTGAACGACACGGGAACAAATGCACTCTCGTCTCTATCAATAATAATCCGACGCCCAGCCTTATCAGTTAAAACCGTACCTTTCGTATTCAATAAGGTGGTAACTGCTAACATTTCACTGTACTTTAGAAACTGTAAATAAACCGCACCTTTTGATAATAAATGCCGAATTGAAAATGATGTCAAATTAGTTACGGATTATAAATGGCATTTTTCTATAAATGTTCAGGCTTTGTATTAGTAACTGAAATCTTAGAAATTACCTACATAAACGTTTATATATATCTTTTTTTTATTTGTTATAGGCTCGCGCTTGACCACTATCTCACCTGATGGTAAGCGATGATGTGGTCGACGGTGGAGCACGCTTGCCTAGAAGTAACCTATTCACTCTTGACTTAAAGACCCCTAGATTGTAGCTATCGGGAAACAGATGCCGGCAGGGAATTCCACTCCATAGCTGTACGCATAATAAAAGTATTCTCAAAACGTTTAGTGCTTATGGGTGGGATGTCCACAATGTTCCGATGGCGCATCGCCGTACGTCTGGTAGTCCGATGATGAAACGGGCTGGGCGGAATTAGATCATGCAATTCCATCGCACACTCCCCGAAATGAAACCGATAAAAAACCGACAAGCTGGCAACTCGGCGGCGGTGTTCAAGGCTCTGGAGCTTTGACTTAACCAGTGCCTCATCGCCGATGAGCCTCTTGGCCCGCTTTTCGATCGACTCTAGTGCATCAAGCTGGTATTTGGCAGATCTGTCCCAGAGATGAGAACAGTACTCCATGCATGATCGAACTTGCGCTTGATACATAATGTTTAAGGTTTGCTGCTCAACTGCTATGACTTAGACAGAGCCTAGACTGCTGCAAATTATAAACGATCTGACCTCAGATAGGAGCTCATCACAGGGCCTGGCAGGATATCCCACAAATTCTAGCTTATTCTAATGTGTCCCAAATCACACTTGGAAGTCAGTCATGTTTTTCATCCATATATGGCAAACCCTAAATATGGTCTAATGCCTGTTTTACACATTGCGAGCTAGCGTGCGAGTCGGCCTACCCAGTACATGCAGTGCAGTAAGTCACAGAGCACACTGTGTTGTCGTATTTATACGAGCTGTTAGCTAGTCTATAGTCAGCAGCTGGCACAGTGTAAACCGGCCTTTTATAACATAAAATTACACGCTTGTAATTTCCGAAGGGTTTGGTAGAAGAAGTGTAACTACATTTCGCCAGTCAAGTCCCATGTAGTAGGGGGCTTGCTTATTGCTAACAGGCAACTACAGATGCAGGAAATTTCCTGCATCTGTAGTGGTACAGATGGTAAAACTAGTAATACTTTTCATAACTCGGGCATCGAACCCAGGACCGTCAGTTTAGCAGCAACCACTAGAAGACCAATGAGGCAGACGCGCGAAGGAGGCTTACAAATTTGAATTGTTTTTTTTTTATTTTAATTTTTGCTATTTTATTGTTAATTTTTTTTAATGTTAAATATAGTGTATAACATTATATATTCTGTGGTATAACATCGTCTTGGAATACTGTAAGATGTTGTACTTATTGGTGTAAATAAATAATAAATAAATTTCGCAAGGAAAACCCCACGTAATAGGTATCGAGCCTATTGCCAACAACAGAGAACCAATACAGCCTCCGGGTGAACTAGGTTTTTCGGGCTATGAAATTTCAGATAGAAAAACCCAGTCCATTAACAACCTGAGAATCGAATCTCTATACCAACCAGTCTATATGGTCTGTTAACATCTAATTAGGTACCTACTAATAACAACCATACATGTTGTGCCGCTGGCATTCATGCCATATGATCATAATAAGATTAACAATAAAAATCTATTCATAACAATATGTCACACAGAATAACAAAGCCCAAATGAAAAGCATGTGTTCCATGCTTGTTTGGTAAGCTGTGTTTGTCATACTAATAATACCTATTTGCATATCTGATTGTATGGTGTTGATTTTGTATCTATTTCACCTGACATTATAATAATTATGTATTATGTTTTCTTTTCAGTTGATATTTTCATTTGATATTAGCTTTATACAAATGGATAGACTAAAAAATAAGTTAGCAACATTGGTTGGAGAAGGCAAAATAACAAGAGGGTGGAAGGCTGTGGGACATACCTTTGCCAAGCAGTGGTACAAATCTAAGCCCAGTAGTGGAACAAAATAGATTGAATAAAAAAACTGGAACTGAAATTAGCACCAGTGACCATACAATTGTGTGGAACTTGGTTGTTATATTATAGCTGAGGAATGAGAAACATATTGGCAGGAAAATTTTGATTATGTCTTGTTATAGAGGTACAGGAAAAGCAGAAAAACTATGATGCCTAAGTGAAAACTTAAGGTGCTAAAAACGGAGGTTATTGATCAGAGATAGGCAATATGGATGTTAACTGAAAATTAGTTTTTTATCCGTCAGGTAGATTAATAAAAAATATTGGACTCGTATTTTTTCTTTTGACACGTAAACATAAAGTGACGACGACGATATAATGCGTTGAATTATCGTGTGACGTCACGCCGTTAGTACACTTTATACTGGCATAGTGAACACAAGCCCCCACTCCTGAACTTTTATGCGCTTTATCTTTGTAATTTTTTATTGATTTGGTAAAGCAAAAAATACGTGCCTAAATTTTTTTTTAATGACTCCATCCCTTGATAAATTGGAATCAGGCAAGGAGCATGATGGTTAAGTTTTATATCTGCCCTAGGTCTGGTGGTTTACAGCCCATTCCCATTCCCAGAAAAGTGGCCTGTATGAGTATTCCAGCGGTGGAAATATTATAGGCTGATTATAAATTATGCAATTCTTCATTAATAGAAAACATACAGCATTCTATCTTAAAAATAAGGTATCTGTTCAATAACAACATTGCAAATTAATCTCATGAATAAAGTAAATAAAGTACCTACATAATAACTAAGCAACTTGAACTCAATTCCAACTTAAGATAAACTCTGCCAAGGATAAACTGAATCATGAAAATAATTGATTTCATTATTGAATAGAAGCAATATTGCTCACTTTGATTTAAAACTTTAAACTTTACAGAAGCCAAATTGTCTGTTTCTTTGCTATTTTGCTAGAAGGTAACTAATCATTTAAAGAAGAACTGATCCAATTAGGAACTTCGCTTAGACCCAGTTTTTTAACTGAAGTTTTTAAGTTCTGCAGTTTTTCATCAATTGTTAACCACACAAATGGTCAAAAACTTGGAGAATTAATTATTTGGTCATTTGTGAGACTAACAATTGATGAAAAAACGCGTTTAACCGAAATTTTAAATCACTGGTTAGCATATATACCACTGGTTGAGTTAACTGCGACCAAAACACTGGGCCTTAGTGACCAGTGTCATAGGTTAACAGTTATCCCAGAAAATGAATGATTTCTATGGTATGGGGCAGGGGAGCATAACTACGGGATGGGGTATCAGATGTGGAGCCATAGGAAAGAAGCTGGATCTACTATCCTACTAATATTATAAATGCAAAAGTTTAGATGGATGGATGGATGTTTGTTACTCAATCATGCCAGAACGGCTGAATGGATCTGGGTAAAATTGGCACAGAGATTGATTATAGGCTGGAATAGCAGATAGGCTAAATTTATTCCAGTATAATGTTCCCTCGTTATAATATTTTCATGCAGGAGAAGCCACGGCCAGAAGTTAACAATAATAAAGGATTTCGTCTGTGTTTTTGTGTTGTTGTTTTTACTTTTTGTTTAGTGCAAAAACTTTCAGAAAACCTGTCTTGTGATAGTAGGAAATCTTACATAACCTTGAGTAGCTCACTTTTTTATTAGTTGTAAATGTACCAACACTTTTATGAAAGCAATAATTTCTTGTTACATAAATGTAGAGCAGATATGAAGTGAGGAAATCAGATCAGATAATACCTTGTTACTTTTAAGACTGTTTTCTCTTATAATTTAAATAGCTTTTGCCAGCAGTTTAGATCGCCATTATTCAAGAAATTATCATGGAAGAACATACTGCCGGGATTAAAAGTATTCTTAATGGTAATACAGGACATTTGTGTGCCAAGTTATAAGTTATAAGTTGACAAACTGATAGTCAGAATTACTAATGCATTTATAATGTAATAGTAGAAGGATAATGCTCGGTTTATTATAATTGAATTGTAATCCAATTAGGTAAATAATATAACTTAAATGTTTAATATAAACTAGGTAAATAGTAAAAAAAAAGGTGTATGCATAGTGCCTACATTACACATTATCCTTATGCGTAACTTTATTTTGAACTGATTTGAATTAATATTAATTTTTAAGAGAATAATATTTTGAATTGGTATAAACTAAATACATTAGTCACAGCACATCTTTGCATCTGTGAATTTGGCTCTGTGAGCTCTGTGAGCTCTGTTGAGCTCTGGCCTGTTTAAGTACTAAGGATGTTTGTCTATCCAAACTATGGCAATTATAATATCTAATTACTAGATAGAAGTAAGAATAACAGACAAAAGATAATACTTGTAAATGAATGAGAGAATCAATCAATCTGCCTAGCCTTTTTCCCAACTATATTGGGGTCGGCTTCCAGTCTTACCGGATTCAGCTGAGAACTAGTGTTTTATGTGGAGCGACTGCCTATCTGACCTCCACAACCCAGTAACTGGGTAACACGGTACCCCCTTGGCAAGACTGGTGTCAGATGAATGAGAGAATAATCTTAGGTATATTATTATTATAATAAGTATGCAAATTAATGAGCTGTTCAATGATGACATTTAAATCTAAAGCTGGTTTGTCATAGGTCTAGTTTTACTAATAAGTTGATTCACAAAATTTCCACACTTGTGATTTAATATTGTTATCTCTTATTATCATAAGTTGTCCTTTGGAATTATATGAAGGAGGTTTTATTCAAAATTATAAGGATGTAGGATAGAAAAATATTTCAGTTTGCCAAAAACAATGCGTTTAATGTTTTGATTAAAAATATAAAGATACAATAAATAATTATATACTCTTTTATAAAATAATAAAGTCCTTGAAATTGAACAGAAATTCACTTATTATTATCAGCTGAATAAATATTGAAAATGTAAATAGTAATTTGTTAATGGCATAATGTTTTCCATATTTTCTAATAATTAACAGTCAGTATTCTTTATAATTAACTGCCTAGTTATGTAAGCAGTTACCAATGATATGTACAGACCTATTGAATTTAAATTACACACTGGATTCTATTAAGAATGTCATGAATGATAATTTTTCTTACCTCACTGCTCTCATATCCATCGGGATTCAGCGACGGCATCAAGTGTATATCAGTCGTATTCACCAGCTTCGTGATCCTGTCATCCTTCCCATAGTTGGCCAACAAATACTGGGCCAAGTATATCGTCAACTGGCGACCAATAGACTCATCACCATGCATGTTGGCCACATACTTGAACGACGGCCGCTCATAGTGCAGCGTTTTAACATCCTCGCTTATTTGCAGCACCAGCAGTTGCCGTCCTTGCACCGACTTCCCTATAGAGTAAGACTTGACCAGATCCGGGTACGTCGATTCTAACTCTCTGGTTAAATTCATCAAATCATCGTATTTTGGATATTTAGGGGACACAAGGAAATGTTCATCATTCTCCTCTATGGATCGGGGCACACAGCTATCAATAAATAGCGCAAATATAACAAATAAACACGTGTGAACAAGCAACATGTTTGCTCCCCTATACAGAGCTAGTCATGAGCGCGAGGGTATTTACCGTTTACAGACGATGTAAAATCGTAAACACTACTTTATCGCGGTAAACATGGTAAGCGGTACGACGTTTAATGTAAATTAATTACAAAAAATGATAAGAAAGGCAACAATAGGTATTTGTACGCTTTGACAGCTGACGCATTTCATTGTTCGTTCGGGTGACGGCCATAGACATATTAAATAGTATGGACTGGAAATACCTACGAAAAAAAGGTGCCTACCTAAACCTTAAAATGGCACATAAAATGGCTGCCGATGCTATGGTTGTGTGAATCAAGGAACACACACACACTCACAAATCTCAATAATACAATAAGTAAACAACCATTTGACAGCAGGCCTACCACGAACACAAGCACAAAAATCGTAACATAATATGGCGGATACGGCACTTACCTACAACTGTCACTACGTCACAACTAAATGTTGCCATTATGAGCAACAACTAAAATATTGTTGTCTCTTTTGTCAAATACGATTACTACATTGGAAAGAATGAAACAACACGATGTTTCACATTCTGTATCGTATTTCACTCATATTTGTATAAGCTAATGTATGTATAGAACATCGCGGCGCCTCCATATTTTCCTATCTCAATGGTGACGGCAAGCGGAGAATGACAGTGTTGCCAGACAAATTAAAAATTTTACCATAATTTTTCACCTTTCCAAAGGGCTTTGTCAATTTCAACTTAATTCAATCCACCGCACATTTCCTCTCATAAAGATTATGGTGGGATCTAATCAATCTAAAATGATTCTTTTTCAAAGTATTTGAAAACTTTATGGACTATTAAAAGTAGTCCTTATGTTTTAATATTGGCTGTAAATGTAGTACATAAGTACGTCTTTGGGCAACTAATTCAAAATCTAACGAAGAAGTATAATCTTTTGCAATAGCCAAAATAGTTAAATCCAAAACAAATCAATTTCTGCATGAATACCCGGTCTCAGGTAATTTATTATACGTTGGTATCATTTTGGCCAGTGCGTTGTTTGACGTGTCATTTTTGCAGCGTTTTGTTTTACGTAATAAAATTAGTAGTAGTCAGGTAGTATTAAAAATCAAATCATCCTCAAATCGAAAATAAAATAGGTAGTATTAAAACTCAAATCAAATAAATAATAAATCCGCTAAATACTATTTGAGAGTAGTTTCTGGGATTGTGAATTTTCCATGAGTTTCACAGTTTGGAACAAAAGCTGGAGAAAAATATAGAGTTTATTATTTCCGGCAGGTACATTTAAGGGCCAAAAGTGCAGCCACTCTTTACCAGAACAGCAGCAGCAATTATTTTTTTGGCAGAATAATTTCTACTTTTCACAGTTAGGTATAATCTATACTTTAATTTCTATACAATATATTAAATTTGTTGTGGATAATTTAACTTCTTCTACAAAAACTAGCCATTTGAGTTTTGGTAGAGTAAGACTGCATTTATGGCCATTGACTGTCCCTACATAAAACGCGGTTCACGGTTGTATGAAAACCGATGTGGAAACAGTAACTTGCTTCGGCTTAGAAACTTCTTACACTTTAAGAACATTTGCGTAAGGTTCATTATTGAATGTCATAACTTTATAAAAGAATCCTCTGCTATTGCCCTATTTAGTTAAGCTGTTAAGTACGTTACGTCGAAATGAACATTAGCTGCGAGTGCCTGCGCACCTAGTCTTTGTGTGAGTGGTGTGTTATTAAGTCTAGTTTTTAGGGTTCCGAAGTCAACAAGGAACTCGTTATGTCCGTCTGTCCGTCCGCAGCTTAGCTCAGAGACTCTTAAAACTAGAAAGCTATTATTTGGCAATGATATGTATATTGATAATTCCGACAAAGTGGTAAAATACAACCATGAAAAATAAATTCTTTTCGGGTACCTCCTAAACGTACGTAAACTGGGGAAGTTATTTTTTCTCGTCTTTCCCATTGTGTGGTATCGTTGGATAGGCCATTCAAAAATTTTACGGGTTTGTTAAAACCATTTTTCGATTCAGAGATCCGTTTGCGTAAAATTAAGCTTTAAATTGACAATTTTTGTTGGAGTCAAGGGTTCCCTCCCCCCTTGCCAGCGAAATGGTTGCTTTGGATATGTGAAAAAAATCACGGCAGTAGTACGTAAAATGAAATTAAAAGGAAAACTATCACAGCTAAGTAGGCTTTACAAGTTTACGAGTGATAGTCGACCAACTTGTAAAATGTACTTGATCAGTAAAAAAAATGTACAAATGGCATTGGAAATTACATACTTACCGTTGTTATATTACCTAATTGTGTAAAACAAATAGTAACTACATGTTTATGAACCATGTAAAATATACAAAAATAAAATCATAATGACTTCTAAATTTATTATTATTTATTTATTAAAGTACAGGTTCACAAAATCTTAACGCCCACAAAACCGTTTTCACGGTTTGTTTGTGGGAACGGAACAAACAGTATTAAAAGTAATGTTTATTAGTGCTCGAAATATATTTATAATGCTCGAATGATGCATTGGAGTGGGCGGAGTCGTTGGCAATACCGGTCCGTACGGCGCTTGCCCGCGGGGTATGTAGTCTATTTTGTGTTAGTGCAGAAGTATTTTCAGACAAATTAGATTCGATTACCAAGCAAATTCCGCTACCCGACCATAGTTATGGTGGTATTCTCAGTGGTCGCAATTATAAACTTAATTGCGTTTGCCGTAAGCTTGACATACGTATCATAGGTCGATATTTACTATTACTCAACCAAGGTCACATCAGTGCAGTATAACACATTGCATTTTTAATTACAATATCGATTTCGATAGATACTGTAGAGGCTTTCCACATAGGACGAGCAACCTGTTCGGCCGCTGACACCTAAAGCTGGCAACTTGTATTTATTTTAAGTTTGGAAGG
Source organism: Orthosia gracilis (assembly GCA_947562075.1). Classification (NCBI taxonomy): domain Eukaryota; kingdom Metazoa; phylum Arthropoda; class Insecta; order Lepidoptera; family Noctuidae; genus Orthosia; species Orthosia gracilis. Next base: position 11,960,154 of record OX387273.1, on the reverse strand, counting down.
AAATCGAATACAGAATATTTAGAAGTAAATCGAACGCGTGTAGTTTTTTGTTTAGCGGGGACTTCTGTGAGAGCCGACCTACGGGCGGCACGTTTGGACAAATATACGTCGTAGAAGTCGAATAGTATTTTCTTCAGCCCCTGGCTGCGTCCCCCTTTTACAATACTTAATTCAAAAAATAAGACATGATTTTTTTATTTGAAGGCTATATATATTTGTTTTTTACGAAAAAAATGAAATTGTAATTATGTACTAATTTAATTATGCTCATTGAGGCGGGTGGGCCTCTTTATAATATTATCATATAGAAACATTAAATGACTTATTTTTTTTTTCGATATCCATCTATAAAGTCATTATCCGACCCGACTACATCACTAATTGAGTAGCGAAGAACTGCCGAGAATGAAATAATGAATACATTCAAAATTTGAAAGAAACAAGGAGCGTGCGTGTGAGGATCCAGGAACGAACCATACCATTCCCCGTGGCTCTAGAGCGCGCTCTTATCGGCTCCTCTCGCAATTGACGTCCTTCATACAGATTATTTGTTGCAGCTTATATACGTTGGTTGTTCGTCCCTATCATTGAATAATTTGATTTTACTTTTTAGTAGTTGAGTAGGTCGTTCGAAAATACTCATACTAAAATATTTATTTTTGGTTTGTAAATATTTGCAGATTTTAACAAAGACTATCTCCGTAACGGCAATACTGCAAAATTCTAATTATTAAGAGACGCTGTTTACGCACTTGGGCGGCTTTTTTTAAATAGTAATACCAACCCAGGCGGCTGAAACCCACGTTACGCTTCTTAATTTTGCATTGTTTGCATCTTAATTTTTATCATATCTTGCCTAAATTCTTTTTTCTTATTTTCTACTGGCCAGAGCCAGTGTGGTTTTAAAACAGGTATTAACGGGGTAAGAGAAAAAAAATCAAATAAAATTGGTATTAACGGGGTTAGTTAAATAAATAAAACAAATAAAAATAATGTAGTTTATTTTCTTTCGTTTCTGCCGTTAATTATCTAAAATCATACAACAAGTTGTGCAAATAAAACAGTAGGTAGGTACGGGATAACACAGGAGCTTATTCTAACAAATTCACTTACAAATAAACTTAACATAATTAATGACAATATAGGCAATAATGCTTTTTTGTATAATCTCAAGGTACTTTATGCGTATTATTTGGAAATATTATGTATTTCTTCGATCGTTTTTTTTTATCAAAACATTAATTGGTAGTGGAAGTATATGGTTGGGTAATGAAACAAAAAGTGTTTGGCTTTAAAATAAAAGTGAAAGAAATTAACATGAGACTTGGTCAGGACAAAGTTACAACACGGTCAACTTAACAGTGCTCGCTGGAATGCGACCCCACTCCCGCCTACCCGCGCGGCACCCCGCGTTCTCCTCGAGCGCCAATAGCGAGAGTCGAACGTCAGAGAACGCCAGGTGCACAGTTAAGTTGACTGTGTTATACTATCAAATTTTAAAGTATAAGTAGTGTGAATCAAGTCATTATTCTGTAGTATAGACATTGTTTACTCTTACTAAAATAAATAAATACAACATAAAAACTAACATGAACACAACTGAACTCTTGGTTTGTAAACCTTTTTACCGACTGCCCAAAAAGAGGCTCTATGTTCAACTGTTTGATGTTATCATTTGACACAATTTTCGGTATCAGCAAGTTAAACATGTAAATCGAAATTTTTAACTGACATTGTACGTTGATAAATAAGGATTACTGGTGGACATCTTTAGACATCGAACATCGTAGGTATTCTTATTAATGCAATAACATTTTATTCGAAAAGACTAAACAAGCTCTCTCTCTTACCATGTCCCCACTTGAATCTTTGACACAAGTGACTGAAATTTAAATAGAACATTGTGTTCAAATCGTTATTGTTGTGTTGTTTTTGGAAGATGTATATTTGCATCCTCCAAGATATGAATACTATTTTCTGTACGTATTAGTTAGTACATTTGCTCTGTTCGTATTTTAATTATCCAGCAATGAACATAAAAAGCCAGTGCGGCTTTTTTATTATGGCTACACACGCTGAGATAGGAGCCTTTTTACAGGGAATATATATTTTTTAATTCTTGTTTTGTATTAACTGTGTATGTATTGTCTTTCTTTGTGTAAGCGGCTTATAAAAGTTACAAATCAAGAGTCAATACACCATACTACTATCACACGCACAACTCTATACATAACGAATATAAATAATACAATTTAATGGCAAATACAAGACATCTAGCAGCTAACAATTACGCTCAAATTCATTCATGTAAAAGCAACAACAACACATAGGAAAAATATTCAAAAAATATTACATCTGTGTATAAAAAATATTATTTTAAAGTAGAAACATTGACAGTAAATGCATAGAACTAGTAAGTATGTACATTTTTTTTTGTAAAATAAGGCACGTGATGTGTTTGTTTCACGTTCATACCTTACACAACTATCAAGCCTACTTGCACCACAAATCACAAAAATTATTAAGTGATAACGATATTCAAAACAACATTCTGTCTTCTTCAAACGATTGAAGAAGTATCCTTATTGGAACAAGAGTTCCTTAACGAAGTTTGTAGTAGGAGTTGCCTAATAGAAATCAGGAACCGTCACGTAACAAAAAAGCGTTATCTCCTCTCGAGACGTTAGGTTCCGTCCGGCGTAGTTCGGATATTATCGTCAAGCGCTGGCCGTAATAATTGTTTACGTCATGTGTCAGTTAAGTGTACTTTCTTTCTGATGGTCAAAGTCTTCTCAAAAATGTGTAAATATTAACAATCCAATTAACCCATATCAAATTACATTCGGAGTTTAAGAAAAGGGGTGAGGAACTGCGTTCCTAACAACAAAATATTTAAAACATAGGTTTACAGTTTACTGACCGATGACACGGGCACTCAACGCGAAGAAAGAAAATTTGGTTCAAATAAATTTCACTAGATGGCGTGATAAGCTTCTATTTGTTATTGAGTTTTGTGAAATATTAAGATTTTCTAGAGACGATCATAAAAAAATGTGTGTACTTGTTTAGTTAACTCTTCTAAGCGCAAAATTTAGGATTATTGGGCTCACACATTTCAAAGATTTTTTGAATGGATCATTTAAAATCGATACCAATAGATGGCGCGGTTTTAAATTTCTGAGGCAGCTACTCGGTTTTTAAATTAATTTTGTAATACATTTTGGTACAATTAAACTGTAAAAACGTGCAAAAAAATACTATAAAACAAGTCGGGGCTGTATTTAAAAAAAATGTATTTACGACCAAGTAAATCCTTTTACTTGCAAGTCGCTGCTAACACCATCTGTATCCGTGTAACGAAGAACATCGCTCGCGTTCTCTACGATGTTCTTAGAAAAATAATCAGTATAATCAGACGAAAAACGGTAGTTATGTTGGCACGGTTTCTTTGTATGGGATGAGGCATCTGTATGCTAGTATTATATTATCTGTGCCGATGATGTTTTATATACGTGAGCCACAGATAATATGTATAGAACTAGCATAACGTGAGCAGAAAGTAAATAGCGATTTGTGGTGCAAGCCTGCCTTAGGATTAAATATACACGCTTTGAAAAGTATTTTAAAACTAATGTGACATTTGTGCTTCTTTGAAGTTTACGGAAATATAATTCAAAGTTAGTTTTAGGAACAAATTGAAGGAAAAATTGACTATAGAAAGTCATAATGTCTGTGCGTTCTGAATTGACTAATTTACAAATATAATCACACCGACCCTTTATTTTTAGCGATAAAGGTCTGCAGCGAGAAATATAAATGTTCCTAGCAGCACTTATATTAGAGAAACGTAAGCAAAGATACGTAATTATGTATTTAAATATAATTCGTAGGATAATACTCTTTCAGGCTCCCTTTTAAACTCATTTTATACATTCTAAATCCTTCAGAAGGGTGCGCAATATTATGAAGAGGTAAAACTTGACTCTATATTTATATATATATTATGTTTGAAAATGGTTATCTCTCTGAAAGTACATATCATCAGATTACATGAAGTAAATTATGTCACTGATATATCGCAGTAAACTGCTTGGTTCTTGTAGCATAGGCCACGGGGGCGAAGACGCGGGATTAAAGTTGGTAGTTTGGAACGCTTTGAAAGCATACATTTTCTTTATTTTGCAGTAGGTATCTGACAATTTATACGCACCCTTAAAGACTGGAACACAAACATTGCCACCAAAGCATTGGCGCCAAATGTTACGCCCAATGTAGGTTTTACTGAAGCAACATTTGAACCAACATTTGAGCCAAGTGGTGTTCTTTTCTTAGATCACCAAAGCTAGCATAGTACCAATAGTTCGATTAATATATCTCCTTGTAAACAAGTATTGACATTCCTACAACTATTTACATACAAGAAAAGCTAATTTCTAGCTTAGTATCGTTTCTATGGCAACGCTACAGGACGGCACAGAACAATACTGCATTAACAATACTGTACAATGACATTATAGTCGTTACATTTCACGAACGCGCGTCAGTCATTGCAATTTGTACCTTATTACAACAATCCAAAACAAAAAATCCTAAAAGCAAACATTCGAGGACTTGTGACAGCTATAAACCAGCAATTGGTGAATTATGACCTTGAATATACAGGTACCCTGTGTCCCAGCAGTGAAAATGCTATAAGAAATATATGACGCGCGTTCGTGGACTGCAAGGACTATATGTACGGTGATATCACATCACAATCCACAAATAATAAGTATTTTTTGTGTTTTCGTAAATATACCAGGAGAGAGAAAAAATTACGTACAAAAATACAGGCATGCTTATACAAAAGGAATCCTTTAAAATCTATTTACAGTTGATACCCAAAAGGCACTATCTATTTATTATTATTAATATGCAAAGGCAGTACTTTGAATGGTTTTTATATAGATTGTAAAAAGAAGTCCTATTTTATTTGAAAAAAATCGTTTACATACAAAATTCGATACATTGATGCGTTGTAACTGTTTGTTCGATAATTATTTAAAAATTGGATCTAGTCAAATTCAGCTTAAAAACTTGAGTTTTAACTATCTAATTGTTAAATCTGTATATTAATTGAAACATCGTGTAGGTAGAAAAATAGAAAGACACCCAATAATATTAGTAAAGGAATGGCCTCTTACGTTATCTATAAAGTTCACTATATTATGCTAAATACAAGGGGCATACTACACAATACCTATTTAATAATTTACTAATAGAAAGCTCCAAAAATAGCAATATTACTACATAAATAGGCCACATTGTTCAAGTTCAGAATAAAGGAAAAAAATATTCAATCCATAGAGCGATTGCTCCTCTTTTGGTACTTTCGTTATGTGGGCCATAGACATTTTATAACAGTTTTTAAATATCGCCAAGAGAGCAAAATATAATGCCTGCCCTAATCGTTTTCTAAAGTTTTATTCGTATCAATACATTTTTGTTTTCAATCAGCACTGTACTAAAAAGCCAGGTATTCAAACCGTAAATACATTCGATGGGTCATAGTCATACCAGAAAGGCCTCATTTGCTTTAGGCTCGTTTGAAATTGGAACATTCATTCCATAGTATAAATAACAAAATTAAAGAACAACACTTCTTACAGCTCCTTCAAAACCATGCCTTAAGCCCTTAGAGTAAAAGCCACTTCACATAAACACAAGAAGTCATCGATCCTCAGGTAAACAGTAGGTTCAATTCAAATAGAGAACGGTGACGTCACTAAACCTTTTGAATAGGCTGGAATCTCTCTGTCCAGAAGATGTTGGCTAGAATGCCTGCGAGCATCAGAGAGCAATACAGTAGGACCGCCGCCCACCATAATCTCTTCTCCCATTTCCTCTTCTCTAGGTTACGGAGTACACCGATACCCACTAGGAGCCCTGAAAACAGATAATAAAATGATAGAGTAATAAATCTATAACTGGGTAACAGGAATATAACACGGCCCAGTTACTCGGTAACAGGAATCATCAACATTATTGCAGCCGTGAGTTCCACTGCTGAACATAGGCACAGGATCCCAGCGTTAATAAAGAAAATTTGGTACAAATAAATATTACTAGATGGCGCGATATGCATCGATTTGTTATTTAATTGTGTGTATAATTAACATTTTCTAGAATTGATCATAAAATTTTTATGTTCTTGTTTAATCAACTCTCCTAAGCACAAAATTATGGCATAATTATGTGGTTCTTATTTCACATTTCAAAGATTATTTGCACGGATCATTTAAAATTGATTCCAATAGATGGCGCGGTTTTAAATTTCTGAGTCAAATATGCCACTCGATTTTTAACCGACTTCAAAAATCGCATCGGAAAGCTTACTTCAGAGCGACCCAGAAGTTAGGCGATAACAATACTTTGTGCACATGGTTTCGTCATCATCATTATCATCAGCCTATTAAAGTTCCCACTGCTGGGTGACAGGCCTCCTCTCTGTGAGAGGGGATGGGCCGTAAACCACCACGCGGGCCCAGTGCGGGTTGGTGGATGTCACATGCCTTCGAATTTTTGGTTCTAGGACATGCCGAAACCGGCACTCACGTTGTTTTCCTTCACCGTTTTTGAGAGCAGTTGTGATGAAATCATTTACACAAAGTAAAGCGCCTGCCTGGGTTTGAACCCACGATCTACAACTTGTAAGTCGCGGCCAATACCACTGCTATCTGGTTTCGTAGGAATAATGAATACATCTCGGGGGAGGCGCTTTTCAGTCTCTCTAGAGATGTGGGTACATGACAGGCCTTACACGGTGCCCCTTCTACATGCTGTGGGTGATCACCGGGGTGGTTTTAGTGAGACATATCTTCTCTGGCATTTTCCCAAAAAGCCAGATGCTTTTTGAAAGTTTCCCTACTTTTACAAAAAAAAAAGGGTAGTGAATACATACCGGCAACAGCGCCAGCCAAATGAGCAACATATCCGATGTTCTGATCCAGTTCGCGCCAGTAGCGGTCATACACCGCGGTCCCGATGTCCACCGCGGCCAGGAGAAGGAACACCAGCAGCTGGATGATCGCGAACTCCATCTCTGACCAGTTCTGGAATGTTACAGTGGAAATTAGCGTACTCTCAACTCAAATTCAAAGCATTTATTTTATGTACTTTAACCACTTAAATGAGGCAGGACATGTTTGCATCATGCGGGACAAACTAGTGCCCTGTGACTGAGACGGGGTTTTAGCAGTCCACGAAGGAGATGGCAGGACGAACTAAACAGATTTCGACAGAACTGGAAGGAGGAAGCGTGGGCTCGAGAAAGTTGGGAGCCATGGAAGAAGGCCTTTGCCCAGGAATGGAAGATAGATGAGACTACAAAAAATAGTAGATTGTTAACCTGGGGAGCAAACAGCTATTTTAAAGGCGAGAGTGTTTCTTTTCATAGCGGAGCGAAGGATTGGCGCTCGCAATTTTTCAGCCAGTCTCTTATTCAATACATTGTTTCCGCATGGTTAGTGATTCATCTCTTAGCTGATTGGAACATTTCTGTCCCTGTTTACAAGGAATAAACTAGCTCTTTTTGAATAGATGTGATAAAAAAAACATTTAAGGTCACTTTCGTATTGTCATGTCGCGGATAAATTTGAACGCCCTAACGAAAATAAAAGCTGAAAATTTACATACCTATTGACCCCTATCTCCACAACGTAAGGGCACGGTTCAATTTACCTACTTTACGGTACTTATTAACTACGAGTAGCAAATTATTATATTTCCATTTGTTGTATAACCTTGTAGATCTATTTGCAATGTAGCTCTTCTTAAACAATAAATCTACTAGTCAATAGCTCTCAATGGGACTACGGGTCATAGCAAATTGTCACAGAGTGGAAGTCGAACGCTGAAAATGTAACATCCTATCTTCACAACGTCATGCACACATCTCACATTTTTATCCTCATGAAAAGGAAGATCGCATTCGAAGATCGAATTAATTGTTATTAACTGTTTACTACTGAGGTCCCGTCGCGATCGTTGAGGTAAAATGACTAATAAAATACTCCCATATTTTATTCAACAAAAAATTAAAGAAAGAAGGTAGACAAATTAATAGAAGATAGAATTATTTAGAGAATAATTTGCCTCAATTTGCTTCATGGTCAACATCATCGTGGATGTTTGCGTACAAGCTCTTAAGGTCCTACATACGCTTTAGTGCCGTAAAACGGTAACTTTCTAAAGCATACTCCTTAGTAACGGCTAGGTTAAAAGGTTTGAAAAAAATATATGTTTATTATTGGTTCATGTACATTATTTTTTTTACACATGGTTTTTTCTTATAACAAATAGTTTTGCTTTAAAAAAATAATTAGCAACACGATATTTTTCGCAAGTTTTGGATACTCCTCGAAAACGACTTGGATGTTTAAAAATATTTTTACACAGAAAAATTGATGCCTGGAATTTCTCCATAACTAACATAGCATATGTAAATCAAATAATATTTTGCAAACAAAACAGTTGAAAAGGAGGATCAATATTGATATTTTGGCATGGAGCGGGCGCAAGGCCAGTACTGCGTTTACACTGGGGCGTATGTATTGCCTTAATACAAACACTTATTATATTATTTAATGAGTACGTAAACAGTTAAGACAGGGAAATTTCAAGGTAGGAACTACTAGAGTTCACCAGCAAATATTTTGAAAGTAAACCAACCGCAGCATCGATATATTTTTATTTGTTTTTACTGAATATTATTTAAGTATGTAATTTTGTACACTGACAGCCCTAAATTCTTCTCCTATCTTTCAGTCCATCCAAATATTGTGTGTAAGAGCTTGCCCTGTGCGATAAGACCGCCAATTGTACATTTGTTTTTGTGAATGTTTGTCTTGTACATATTTTTGTGGTGTACAATAAAGTATATAATAAATAAATAGACTGACTACACAACAAAATTCTAATCCCGACTTAAGATATTTTAGATAATATTCCGAGATGCAATACCCTCAAAAAAAAATTACCACTCTGTACAAAGAGACAAAATGTCTGTGCGCCCAATAGCCGTCTTTAGGTAGTATTGTGCCGAAGATATTACTGGCCCTATCAGAATTATATAAACGACTATTACCGAGTCGCACTATCGCTTTATCTCTTTCACACTTTTCTGCCTGTAATCACTTTATACCACAGAGTTCGATTCCAACTCAGTTCATTTTTTGTGACAACTCTAAATCAATGTATATGTTATGGCTATTATTTATTCTGTGGTTATGGACCAAGTGATTAATAAGGCATTATTCATAATGCCCGGACAATCCGAAAAATGAGTAGGCGATAAAATAAAAACTATTGAAATGATTGAATTAACCGGGCTTTCTTAATAATGCCGATCACTTAATGGGCAGGGTAATGAAAATATGTGTTTTACTAATTTAATTTAATGTTTACATTGATTTTAATAAAATCAACCATTAAAAAAACTTTTTTAACACGCTTTTATTAGCTTGGTATGTATGTATCTATGTAAGGGAATCTTTGAACGTGATTTTCACCCCCTTCAAAACGTCGGATTAATTTGAAACTTTGTTCACTTATCAAGGACCGATGACAATGCAATAATTAAAATAGTTTGTCCAATTATCCTTACCACGATCTTCAGGTTTATCGATTGAAAATAATTTTCAATAAATTTAAATTAAGAATAGTGAGACTAAAAAAAATATTTTATTGTAAAAAAGCGTGGGGTGCTTTTGAAGTTATTTTTGACTCTACCTTTACCAATATCTGTCCATAAAATATTATAACAATTGACAACAAGCACCCCACTCTGTTTTACAATAAAATATTTTTTTGTTAGTCAGTCTTGTCTTGTTTTGTTAGTAGTCATCTCCTTCTAACCATCCCCTATTGGGGTGCCCTAAGCTACCGAGCTAGCTTCGCTCGCTCTTGGACTAATTCATTGACTATCATTATCGAATTGCCCAACCAATACGTAGCAATATTCATAATGACCAGACAATGTGATAAAATAGAAGGTTAAATCAATATTCATTACATTGCCCGATTTGATTTGAGACTTGACTAGATTTATAATCCCCGAGCATTATACATAGTGCACATATTAAACATTTGGTCTATGACATTTATTCTTCAAAAACTTACCATGATAATAGTAGCTACATGAGCAGCGATCAACGCATACACTCCTCCTGAAGCCCCCGCTAGGTACACCTTAGGGTCTGTCAGACTGGTTGCCAAGGAACCTGCGGCCACCCCAGCCAGGTACACCAGGGTGACTCGCCACCATCGATGGACCATTTCGAGGGGTACTCCGAGGAAGAGTTGCACGAGGAGATTGACGAGAAGGTGGACCACTCTGGAATAGAAATTGGTAGGGTTGATATATTTGTGACGCAAAAGGTGTGTAAGGATCGTAGCGATCGTAGCAGATGGAATTCTGTTGCTTCTGCCTGCAACTATGGGATAAGGGCGTTTATGTACGAGAATGTATGTTGCATACATCATACATATATAAACGTCTTTTCCAACCTTACCTACACTTACATAGGAATCTATTCATACATTATGAATACCTACCTAGTATGGAAATTATTGTACTCCCATTGACGTCAATATGGACATAAATTTTACTGAAAATGGTTAATTCATAAGGACGAGTTAAAAATCATAAATTATACAGTAAGTACTAGCTTCTGAAAATTTTGGTTCAAATTAATGTCACTAGATGGCGCGATATTATATATCGATTTGTAATTGAATTGTGTGTAAAATTAATATTTTCTAGAATTGATCATAAACATTGTATGTTCTTGTTTAATCAAATTTCCTAAGCACAAAATTATGGAATACTCTTAATTCACATTTCAAAGATTATTTCAACGGATCATTTAAAATTGAATCCAATAGATGGCGCGGTTTTAAATTTCTGAGGCATGCACATCGATTTTTAAATTTGTATTGTAACACATTTTTGTACAATCAAATTGTAAAAAAGTGAAAAATATACTATAAAACAAATCGTCGTATTAAAAAAAAAAAGTCACGAACCGAGAAAACCCTCTTACTTGCAAGTCGCTGCTAACACCATCTATAGCCATGGAACGGAACCGAACGCGATCGAAGTGCTTATAATAATAATCATCTTAATCAGACAAAAAACGCTAGTTACGTCGGCACGGTTTCTTAGTATGGGATGAGGCGTCTGTATGCCAGTATTATATTATCTGTGGTATTAGTATATTAAGTGAGAAGTAAGATTGTAGTCAAATAAAGAAACCATGCTGTTTGTTCACAATGCATTTAGCATCTACACAATGTCAAGGTCTGGACAAATATGTACATACTAGTTTCTGCCAGCGGCTTCACCCGCGTGAAATGTGTTTTCTTATCCTAAGGCAACGTTATACCGGAATGAAAAGTCTATGTGCTATTCCAGACTATAATCTATCTCTGTGTCAAATTTCATCCAGATCCGTTCAGCCGTTTTGAAGTGATTGAGTAACAAACATACATAAATCCAAACTTTCACATTTATAATATTAGTAAGATTTGCAAAAATATAACAGTTTATACATAAAGAGCGCAATGAAGCACTTCCCGACTGCCCGAGTCTGGGAATTTGATTAAATTACCCTCCACATTTCCCGTCTGTAACTAACAAAGCAACGTCTATAAAAAGCAATCTCATTATTTCTGAAACAAAATTCAACAGATGATTTTGACAGAGTAAGAGTCCTGAACGCATGTTTACTGCCGTGATTGATTGAATTATTTTATCACACATGTCAAAATCTGAAACCAATCTTGCCAAATAGCATACTGGTATTCAGCAGGAGCCGACCTTAACATACACATAACGTCTCAAAAATCGCACCTTTTAAAAATGGTTTTCAAGCCTGTCCTGCCATAAATACATGCAATCAGCTTCATCATCGGGACACAGGCCTCCTCTCTGTGAGAGTGATGAAATAATTTACACGAAGGAAAGCAAGTTGTAAGTCTTAGGTGCAAACCCCGGCAGGCGTTCGCACCTACGACTTACAAGTTGTAAGCCTGTACGGGGTCCCAGCACTCCCAGCTCCCAGCGCTAAGAAAGAAAATTCGGTTCAAATAAATATCACTAGATGGCGCAATATGCACAGATCTTTTAAGCACATTATTATGAAATAATGGGCTCTTAATTCATATTTCAAAAATTATTAGAACGGTTCATTTAAAATTGATGCCAATAGATATTTGGCGCGGTTTTAAATTTCTGAGATTCCACTCGATTGTTTAAATTTGTATTGTAACACATTTTGGTGCAATGAAACTGTAAAAACGTGCAAAAAATACCATAAAACAAATCGTCACTGTATTTAAAGAAAAATATATTCACGAACCGAGTAAACTATTTACTTGCAAGTCACTGCTAACACCATCTATCGACGTGGAACGGAACCGAACGCGATCGATGTACAAAAAATAATCAGACATAATCAGACGAAAAACGCTAGTTCTGTCGGCACGGTTTCTTTGTATGGGATGGAACATCTGTGTGCTAGTATCTATATTACATTATCTGTGCCCTGAGCCACTGCTCTCTTCAACACATTCATTAACCCCAGCTAATGTTGGTATCTGCTGAAAGTATGTTAAATAACCTTATATCCCAAGAGACTGCGACGATCTGAAATTCATAATTTTATAAAAGTTTCTCTGCGTACCCTATACAGGTAAGAACGATGCCCGAATATGAAGTTTGGATCATGGTGGCTTTAGGAGATATTAGGTACCAAAGGTTTATTAAATTGCACCTCATTTTCGTCAAAGTATAAAGCTCAGTTTTATATATTTTAATTGGAATAACATTAGAAATCACGTTGTTCATTGTCAGACACTTAGTACGGTGGCAACCCCCTGTCAGACACCCTCAAAGTATGATAAATTGTGGTGAAACCTACTACTTATGGAACTATCAAAAGATGTTTCGTCAGCAGTCAGACGGTTTCGATGGTTCTTAAGTCTTGACAGACATTGGTCTGCCATAGTAGCCCAAAAAATACCCCACACAATGGGATTGAAAGAAAAAAAAATTGAGCCCCCACTGTATGGTGCCCAAAAGTTTTTCTATTTTCCAATTTTAATGTAGCCAGAGACACTTGCAGGGTTAAGACGAATCGATTGACGTAAGAATCATCAAAATCGGCCAACGCGTTCGTCTCTAGAACGCCACATAGGAACAAACATACATACATAAACTGATTAACACATTACCCTCCTTCGGAAGTCGGGTAAAAAGGTGCGATTTTTGTGACGCTGAGTGTAGTTAGTATAATAATATATTACTAACCATCTAAGGCTCGATTATAGTTGGCAAGATGCTAGGCTGATTGACGGATTCAGTTCATACCTAGAGAGGTAATGCTCAGTCCGTTCTCCATGTCTGGTATAGATTCGTTAAAGTTATCATCATTAAGACCATCTCGTGTTCTTAATTCACGGCGGATATCTAAGATCCGGTGCACATAATTGACAGGATGATGCTGGCTATCTATCTAGTGTCCATTCTCTCAAACATTATGCCCTATTTACATACTAAAAGACGAAAAGGCTACATGCAGTTTCTTATAGTCCATTTTCTTTTAATTCATTGTTTTACCAGATGGGTTTCATTCGTTAAGATTAATCCAGTGGTCGTTCAAAAAAGGAGAGTACATAAGTGGTAATAAATATCAGTTCCCTAAAACCAAATTTTATTTATTTATTTAAACTTCATGTACAATAGTGGTACATAGGCGGACTTAAAGCCACAAAGCATTCTCTACCAGTCAACCTTTGGGTTAAAAAGGACAATGTTGTGAAGCGTAGTACAAAAGGAGTTGTACAAAATAACATCTAAAATATCAACTTTTATACGAAAATGTATATACTTAAATATATATACTTATAAAACACATTTTTTTTTTTTTTTTTTTTTTTTTTATTTGTTATAGGCTCGCGTTTGACCACTATCTCGCCTGATGTTAAGTGATGATGTAGTCGAAGGTGAAGCACGCTTGCCTAGAAGTAACCTATTCACTCTTGACTTGAAGACCCCTAGGTTGTAGCTATCAGGAAACAAAGACGCCGGCAGGGAATTCCACTCCTTAGCTGTACGCACAATGAAAGTATTTTCGATATATACAAATAAAATAGACTAATAAATACCAATAAAGAAAAAAACGAGAAACCTGTTCATAATTATTATGACTAGACTTCTGTCTCTAGATGAGAGCTATTTAGTCTGACTCAAATAGTGGTCACGAACTTTTCTTTTAAAAGTGTATTTGCTTTCAGCCTTTTTAATGCCAAAGGGTAGCGCGTTCCACAGCTTTATTATTGAGACAGCTTAAGAATTAAATTACGGGTAAATTTTGATTTGTGTTTCAACGTAAGCGAAGCTGAACGATCCTCGCGAAAGAAACATTTAAAAAGTTACCCGGAATATTGAAAAAAAAATCTTTATTTTGGCATTTTAAATTAATTATTTGGGCAGGAAAATGTCTGTATATCCTAATATTCAATAATACAAAAAATATTTATAATTGTATTTCTTTTAACTCACCCAACATGCACCAGCATATAAGTAATAAACCTCCACGCCTCCTGCCTCTTGTGTGGGTCATAGATGAACAGCTTGGCCATGGTTCCATTGGCCTTCGTGTGACCTTCAGCAGCATCAAAGCAGAACAGCACGATCTCGACCAGAGAGATGAGGATCATGCAGACAGCTGGTGGCCAACAGCTGTATTCTTCTTCGTAGGTTCCGTCTATCGAGCACCGGAAGTATGATTTGCTAGAGGCGACTGGATAACGCAACAAATAGGGGCAAAAGGGCGGGGGAAAAGGTACAAGAAGGACAGGTTTTTTTTTGGGAAATATTTTCAAGAATCGGTAAATATTGTGATAATGCCATTTTCCAAATTAGATTTATTTGGGAATTTTTGTATACGGAATTAAATTATGATGATAATTAAGTATCATCACGAAAAAAAAAATGTGTAATCCAAAATAATCATGATTTGCCCAGACAACAAATAGTAATTCATTCAAACATTATTCAATGAGCGAATGCACAAACCAAATTTATTTTTAAGATAAAATTAGTTATTAACAATGATTTGGCGACAATAGACCAGAAATAGAGCACGCAACGGCCGAGTGACAGCCATTACATATTGCGACAGCAGCGGGATGTATTAACCAATTAAGGAGACGACTTACGGTAAAGGGCAAATTGTTTTTAATTTATCGGTCAACAGTTTGGTCATTTATTTTTTTAGAATGGAAATTATTTGGTATTTTTTAATGGAATAGGAAAGACAAACAATAACATAAAGGAAAGGAAAAAAAACATAGAAAAATATTGTGTTAGTAAATTGCATTCCAACTTATAACTAAAGTTATTTACTTAGCATAGAAGCAGATACAAGAAAGCTATGACACAGATTAAAAATAAAAAAAAAACTGATTCACTTGCTAATATTTGAAAAAAGAATGGTTAAGTAAAATCTGTTCTGGCCAGTACTGACTTCTTATTTTAAATAATTAACATCTATAGAATGTCACATCACAAGTCGTATACATTTTTTCTGTGTATCATTGCAATCTTAGTACCATTCAAGTTTATAATAAAGCATTGAATTAAAAGCATTTGTGCAATAAGCTAACAACCATAATCCCTTCACCTTGGTAAACACAAGCATGCAATGGTGATGGTATATAGAACATATGATCTAGGCGCCGATAAAACCCAAGGGCGCCAGAATGAACGGAATCCTTGTCTGAATGGGCGCTAATGCGAAAAATATACAATCTACTGAACTGATTATGAGGGCGATAATTGATAGATTATACTGAACTAAAAGATTTAGAACATGTGCTTATGTTTCTATGCGTTAGTAACAAGAGGAAAATCTATCGTTTCATATAAATTTTTTTACGAAAATATATTTTCTAATTAAGCAGGTTTTTCTACATTCTACTAAAGAAGATAAACGTGCAACGTATACGAGTTTAAAGAACGTTACTTTTGTTATTATATTAGTTGGTAACATACCAAAGTACTCAACAATCTGTTTTATGTATTTTAATGTCCTATCCCACGAATATTTACACACACTGAACCCACAATTCTTTTGTTCACTCAAAACTTTACAACTACACCTATCAGTCTTTTTACAAATTCTGTGGCACATTTTTGTGAACCCCACTAACACCTCGCTTCGACTGATAGTCCGAACGTCTACATAATTGCAAATGCATTTAAAAAATAATTAAACTACTTTTTTGTTTATTTCTAACAAGGTCCCAATACACGGAAACACAAATTGTACACTTCACCTTGAAATCCCCGGCTTCCCCTTCATTTTGTTTACTTATTTTGGTATGGCTGAAAAGTTTTCTTAGTTGACCTCTCGTTAGATTTAAAAAACGAACGCAATATGGCGACACAGCCGTGCACCTGAATGCGACGTGTATGACATACTATGGAAAAACCTTCGGAGTGCGGTCCACGCAATGCACGGAACTGTGACTCAGTGACGTAACATTCGAATGGACCACTAACTTGGGCTCTAAGTGGACACTGGCTGGAATTGTATGATTTGAGACATTTCCATAATGACTGACTGCTCTGAATGGGTCTAATTTAGGATCATAAATTGAGCTGTATATATTCGTTAGAATGTTGACGCAGCTCTGGAGATCTTTTCTCTTCTGTAACATCATGTCTCAATAGGAATAATTTCAATGAATGTATACACTCAATTATTAAATCATCACGAATTAGCACGACATTTGACAGGACAGAATCTAGAAGATAAAATGGAAGAAGAAAACTTATTGAGTCGATCCCAAGTAACATGGGACACAGGCAGAAAGAATACGACGAATAATTATAACAAATTTTAACATAATTACCAACCACGGGAACGTCAAAAACAATTGATAAAAACAGACGCATGATTATTTTTTAAACTACGAACTTTGATTATTAGGAAAACGAATACATAATTCCCCATGACTTAAATACCCTTCAGTCTAAAAAGCTAAATGTATATTTTTTTATGTCTTACAAGATTCCCCATGACTTAAATACCCTTCAGTCTAACAAGCTAAATGTATATTTTTTTATGTCTTACAAGATATGATAACCTCTTCAATTGTGTGCGTCTTTTTTCCTGTTAAAGAAACGAATGTTTAGGTCATCGACATTGTCATCTTTATAGCTGAAGTTCTATAGTTTAATGACCAGATAGGAGTGACTGTCTATTGGTTGCGAGTTGCAGTTTTCCTAGCCTATCATTTATTGTAATAAAATTAATTAATTGTTATTAACAGTAGGTATTTATTTGGTACATGTGAGTGGAAGGAGAGTTGAATACCCTTCAGCCTAACAAGCTAAATGGATATTTTTTTATGTTCTACAAGACATGATAACCTCTTCAATTGTGTGTGTCATATATAATTTACCTGTTAAAGAAACAAATGGTTAGCTTTATGAGTTCTGTGACATTGTCATCTTTGTAGCTGAAGTTATATGGTTTAATGACCGGATAAGAGTGAGTGTGTTTTGGTTGTGAGTTGCGGTTTTTCTATACTATCATTTATTGTAATACAATTAATTAGTTGTTACTAGTAGTAGGCATTTCTTTGGTGTACATGTGGATGGGAGGAGAGGAAGAGGAAGACCAAAGAAAAGAGGTTTTATGGAATAAAAAGGAATGTAAGGTAGCGTGACGGTTGTCAGAACGTCTCGTCAATGTAACATGAGACAAGGAACACAGACATAAATCTAACTAGATGACGCGATTGTATGTACTTCGCGTGCCTAAAAACGGACTAAAGTTACGAAAAATAATCGTAATCTAAGTTTTTCATTTAGCATTATCGGCACCGGACATCCACCAAAATCTAGAAAAATGCCTTTTTACGCAATAATGAGCTATGAAGAATGTATAGTTGGCCAAAGCATTGGAAAAGTTTTCTTTCACTGGTAAGCAAATTTGTTTTTTAATTGTTTGTGAAAAAATGGCACGCTTGGTTTTCATACAGATGGAGGAACTTGCGTTATCTATTCAGATATATGTCTGTGGGCAGGAAGATGATGAGTGAAGTCATCGCCAGATAACAAAAAAATAAAAGTCGTCTACCAATGTACGCTAATATTTCAAAACGATACGAAAAAAATGTAAAGGCAGTGTCGCTAACACGATCAAAATAAACGTATCGCAGTAAAGGGGCGTCCTTGACCGTTTCACTTGGCATTCACCATGGTAATTATACTTTTTGGTACAAGTCGGATCAATGACTTTAATTTTTCAGGGTTCCGTACCGAAAGGGTAAAAACGGGACCCACTGTCCGTCAGTCTATCACCAGGCTGTATCTCATGAACCGTGATAGCTAGACAGTTGAATTTTTTTACAGATGTTGTATTTCTGTTGCCGCTATAACAACAAATACTAAAAACAGAATAAAATAAATATTTAAGTGGGTCTTCTATACAACAAAAGTGTTCTGTTTTTGCCGTTTTTGCGATAATGGTATTGCACCCTTCGTACGCGAGTCCGACTCGCACTTGTTTTAATTTTTTTTTTAACCGACTTCCCAAAAAGAAGGAGGTTTTCAATTCGACTGTATTTTTTTTTTTTTTTTGTTTGTTACCTCAGAACTTTTTATTGGGCGAACCGATTTTGATGATTCTTTTTTAATTTGAAAGCGGGTGCTTGTCATGTGGTCCCATTTAATTTTCATGAAGATCTGATGAAGAACTTCGGAGAAATACATCAGAACTCTTCAATAAATGACGGCAAATCACTCTGGATAGATCCAATCGCATGTCTGTTTATTGTTTACACCATTTCATAACATAACATCACACTGGTACGTTGTTAAGGGGTACGCAGGTGTGAACAGTTCACCCTGGTATACTCTCATTGCACTGGTTTCGTTTAAGTTTCATGTTATTGGGTTAATCTATTCTAGCTTCACTGTGGGCACTATACGCGTAGGTACCTAGCCTATAGAACTGGTCCATTATGTACCACAACTAAAAAGTGAAAAATAAAAAACTTTTTTACAAAAATTACAACCGACTTCCAAACAAAAACACTACAAAGTGAAAAATAACTTCAATTTCGGAAGTCGGTGTCAAAAAATGAAGAAACGTAAACAGGAACACCGACTTCCGAAATTGAAGTTATTTTTCACTTTGTAGTGTTTTTGTTTGGAAGTCGGTTGTTTGTTATCTGGCGGAGACTTTAGTTGTTATTTCTTTATAAACAGTTGTCTTTTTATTTATGAGCATAATTAAAGAGCAATCCAATTTTGAATTATTTCAATAATTGTGTCAAGACTATCTTGTGGTTTCCTATAAGAGTTTCTTTTGAAATCGTCAGAGTTTCAATGAAATAACGCAGTGATGCTTAATTTAGTACCGTAAAGTTGTTGTTTTCTTTCAACTTTGTGGTTTGGTATTTTACGCAAAAATAAATAAATAGAATTAATTGCAAGTATTGTTACACTTTATGAATTACGGGCATTTTATTAATAATACCTATTTTTCCTTTTGTTACATTAATTAAGAAATCGGTATTATAGTCATTGATTCATCATTTTTGTTTGATAATTAGGTCATAACGAAACCTGTATAACAATTAACAGTTTATATTCGAAAGATGTCCACTGCTGGACATAGGGCTTCTCCAACGATATAAAATTATATATGGAGACATGGATGGAAACGGGAGAGGTTAATGAGTTGAAAAAACTTTTATACATATATCTATTGAACATAAGCGAAGTCTTAGATTTATCAATTATGACTAAACTCCATTTGAATTAACATAAGACATGTTTCCAAAACTGTTTACAGTCCGTCCAACCGATTTTGAGTTCTATCCCATAAACATAAAGAAGATGATGTTGCTACATGAAACAAAAATACAATAAAAAGAAATAAAAAAATCAAAATCAATGATCAAAATAATTTGCCTAGTCTTTTTCCCAACTATATTGGGGTCGGCTTCCAGTCTTACTGGATTCAGCTGAGCACTAGTATTTTACATGGAGCGACTGCCTATCTGATCTCCACAACCCAGTAACTGGGTAACACGATACAACTTGGCAAGACTGGTGTCAGATCTCAAGCTACTGACTGTCCGTAAAGACTGTCAAAGATCTTCAAATGACAGCCGGGACCAACGGCTTAACGTGCTTTCCGAGGCACGGAGGAAACTCAGTATGTTGAAAATTGTCACCCATCCACGGACCGACCTCGTCAAGCGTTGCTTAACCTTGAAGATCGATCCGTGCGGCTTTTATTATTTAGACACGAGCTCCACAAGAAATAAAAAAATCAATGATATTTTATAATAATAAAGAAATAGAAGTAGCCTTTTTTCTTCTGTCTATTTATTGTGGCACATTAATAAGATGTAAGACTTATTTATTTTTTTAACAAATAGTGGACTAGGATACTCTTAGAAGTCTCGGGCCCATTTTGTTTTTTACTAAACACTTTTTAAGTTTTTCTAGTTTGCTCAAAGAATCTGACTGCTCAATGGGTACCTAACTCTATAAAAATCGAACATAAATAATTGCAGTTAGACTACACTTTGCTGCACGATTTTATCAGGCGAATCGTACGAAGCAATTGATATAACCTTAGAGAAACGATTAAATTACATAATAACAAGCTGACCCGGCAAACGTTGTTTTGCCATAAAAACAACCCTATCCTACCTAGGGGTTTCAAAAATAGTTTACGACCGATTCTCAGACTTACCAAATATGTAGAAAAAATTTCATAAGAATCGGTCAAGTCGTTTCGGAGGAGTTTGCAGACAAACATAGTGACAGGAAAATTTTATATATAAGAAGATATTGTTGCCAACATCAGTGTGATAACATTTAATTTTATCTTTGTTTGTCTTAGGTGAGTAAGAAAGTAAAAACTTTTACATGGCAATCAGTATTAGTCATTAAGTGCTTTTCAGTTTAATAATACCTAATCTATCTGTGGTTTACTTTAAAAATAAATAAAAATATATTTGAGTTAGGGAATTCCCAAGGAAATAATACTTTGGACTATCATTCATTAGTCACAGATTATTGACAAACCATCCATTGTGTTCGTCCAGGCGAAATCGAAGTCAATAGTGAAAAAAATTATAAGTACTAACTAATGTTATAAAACTGACGAATTTGTTTGTTTTTTGTTTGAATGTGCAAATCTGTGGATTTTTTTGCATTTTATAGCATAATTCTTTAGGCAGATGTTGAGTAAAACGTAAAATAAGTCAGAAAGTACGCTAGTATAATTCTCGCCCCATTTCTTGGCCACCCTGAAGTTGGCTACAATAGCTACGCAGTAGTAAATCTCATACAAAAACAGCACCGTTTCGTGACTCGCGCATCCGGTAAACCAACTTCAGGGCAGCCCAGAAGTTTGCCTAAGAATTTATCTGTATCTTTACTTATGTGCTAGTATTAAATTAAACTAAAATGAAAAATTATGACATTGCTGCTGCCAAATGACTATTTGACGTTACATGTGCTTCAAAAACATAACTTCTGTTAATAATATTCGTTCAAAATCTTTTGTTTTACAACCGTCTATTGTTATATAAATCTTGCCGTGGAATTCAGTTCAGTGTAATAAACAGAACAATTAGTTATGTCCCAATTAAATTCTCTTTCCTGTGTTTATTTAAGAGCCAGATCTTGCCAATTTTTTTTTTCTGACTCAAAATTTGTCTGCTCGGTTGATTGCAAAAAGCCTCTTTTACACTAGGTAGAGTTGAACATAACTGGCAAAATGTGGGTGAATAGTAGTCACAGTGGATCTTTGTGTCTCTGAAGTTGGCTGCAAGACCCTGCGCAGTAGCAATTTTTGTGTCAATGTTGACGTAGAAGATAGCATTGTATAACTGTCTCTTTCACTCGCTTACGTTTGTTGCATCGTCCTATCTCGCTTATACTATGCAGTATACTCGAAGACAAACTGTTTCTTGCGCAATGGTTCGCAGAACCAACTTAAGAGACGCAAAGAGCCACTGTAACTGCTATACTATAGCATTTTGCAATTCTGTTTAACCCTTTGGAGAATACAGGCGTGTTTTTTATGTAAATTTCGTACGTAATTTTAAAGTCGGTAGCTCTGAGAATACTCGGTGCCTCGTTAACTGATTTATTTCACATCAATCATCACAAATGCTGGAAAGAAGTGCGATACATTATGATTGATTGATAAAACAATTAACAATAAATTATGTAAGTGTTTCTGTTATGTGAGATAATAATAAAGAAAGTTACGTATAATGTGCTATGCTACATTTCTTAGCTGGATAATTACAACAATAATTAATGAAATACCCAACATACCTACTTATTCAAGACTACAAATACGCTTTTAAAACATCAATGTTGTTATTTTATAACAACATCATTGTTATTTTATAACAACAAAACTATTATATTATAACAATAAAAAAAAACTATAACAACAGAAGAAAATCATTTACCTACACCTTGGTACGGCTACAGTTTGCATAGATCTTGATTTGAGCCAAATATCGTCGGTATAAGTCGATTTGTTACGATTACGACCAGGTGATCGGTATCTTATTTCACCTTTTACGTGGAATATTTGACTATGATATGGCTGCCGATGTCTCCCGTTTCCTATGGGAGATACATAACGTTATCAGCCTATAATGTTGGTACTACTGGCTCTTAGGTTAATTCTCTATTAGAGGGAGCGGCATTTAAGACACCACGCCAGTCTGTGGGTTGGTGGATGTAACATGAATTCGAATTAAAAAAAAAAACGATTATTCTTATTTCTTTTTTTGATTTAGAACATGACAATTTCAATACGATGTTTTTCTCCACCGTTTTAGAGCTGGGACACATTACCCGCACCCGAGAGATGCAATAGATTTTATTTTTGGCGCCAGACTTATCGATCTTATTCAATTGACGGCACTTACAGGCGGCAATGTGGAACGAAGTGTCAATTAATGTGACTTATGATTACTCCAATCAATTTGATGAGATAATTGATAAACTATGAACTATCACATTTAGGTTTCCGAATGGATTGAATTTCTGAGTTCTTCCTGTATAGGATGGCTACATAGGTATGTCTGTTTCCATATAAAAGAAGATGTATAATAAATAGTAGACTTTAATCCGGCCTACCAACTCTATGAACGAAAATTTGGTTCAAATAAATTTCACTAGATGGCGCGATATGCTTCGATTTATTATTGAATTTTGTGTAAAATTAACATGATCTAGAAATGATCATATTTTTTTTTGTTCTGGTTTAACTCAACACTCCTAAGAACAAAATTATTGAATTTTGGGCTTCTATTTTACATTTCAAAAAATATTTGAACGGATCATTTAAAATCAAAACGAACAGCGGGCGCGGATTATAATTTCTGAGGCATGCCACTCGATTTTCTAAATTTGTATTGTAACACATTTTGGTACAATAAAAATGTAAAAACGTGCAAGAAAAATAATATAAAACAAATCGTCATTGTATTTAAAGAAAAAAATTCACGAACCGAGCACACCCTTTCACTTGGAAGTTACTCCTAACACCATCTATCGTTTGAGGCGAATACGACCGCGTTCGATGTACTTTTAGTAAAATAATCAGTTTAGTCAGACGAAAAACACTAGTTACCTACGTCGCGTCATATGGGATGAGGCATCTGTATGCTAGCATTATATTATCTATGCTTTGATCAATAAAGAGACTAGTCTGCCTCGTTGGTTTAGTAATCGCAAACACTAATTCTGAACATGAGATCTGTGCCCAGGGCAATAGGGTCACCCCACAGACATATATCTAAATAGATAACGCAAGTTCCTCCATCTGTATGAAAACCAAGCGTGCCACTTTTTCACAAACAATTAAAAAACAAATTTGCTTACCAATGAAAGAAAACATTTCCAACTTTTTCTATACATTCTTTATAGCTCAATATGGCATAAAAAGGCATTTTTCTAGATATCGGTGGTTATCCGGTGCCGATAATGCTGAACGAAAAACTCAGATTACGATTATATGTCGTAACTTTAGTCCGTTTTATGGCACGCGAAGTAATACAATCGCGTCATCTAGTTAGATTTATGTCTGTGGTCGTCCCCTATTTCATGGGACTGAAAAAATAACTGGCGAAATGTGGATATTATGTAGCACCACCTCTGCCTAACCATTCGGGTAAGAAGGGTAAAGCTAATTTAGGAGAACGTTCTCTGTGTATGAAAAAGTCTCCGTGGAAATGTACTAAATAAGGTTGGCGCTGCAGTAGCCACGGGGTAAACTTTTGTAACAATATTTTGAAATAATTACATTAGGTTATATTTACAAACTAGTCACCATACAAATCACTTATCATATAACATTTTCTAACTCGGCACACTTCAATCCGTTAACAAATGCTACATTCATACCACACCAGTTGCCTACGCTAGCGCCATTTTGGAGGGTTTTTGAACTATTATTTAGTGTATAAAGCTGGACATCTTTTCAACTTTCGCCCAAATTAGATCGTTCTCCTTACCTGAACTCTTCATAATGTCGTAATGTTATGTTATGTGTTTAAGCAATAAATATAAGTTTTAATAAAACATGATATTATAATGAGTTCATTGTGTCCATTTGACCCCAATATACCCACACACAAACTGGACAATCAACAGTGGGTCTGTATAAATCTGGACACCATGTCTTAAGTACTGAATTTTGTACCACTCTAAAATCCTTAGGTAATGAATTTCACACTACATAACACTATATAATAATAGTCTTTATTTACACTACAATAAAGAACATTTCTACGTAACATAATTTGGTGTAAAATTCACACATATTTCCTCGTTACTACGCGTAATCTTTCAAAAATCTCTGTGTTTCAAAGCATTTTTATTTTTATAAATAAACATTACGTGCCTAACGTATCTGAATTATTTCTAGGCAGGGTGTGGTGACTAACAGACGGACAAGGTCGAGATAAGACTGAGTAGGATACGAGTCGGATAGGAGTGCATTTTTATCAAGGAGATTAATATCTCGTTCATCAGAAATACCGATATTTGGATAAAAATTATTTTGGTGTAAAACTGCAATTTTTTTCCGACATCATAATTTGAACAATTAAATAAATGGCGCGAGATTTAAAAACAATACCGTTTCTTTAGTCCTACGTTTCTGGAAAGAAAATTATAGGAAAAATAATATGGCAAATATCGTGTTATTGTGATTGGCTGTTGACAATTAATTCTGACTTTTTAGATTATTTTTTTTTAGATTTATTTCCAATATTTTTCGTTCCTAAAACTGGGCATAAGATTTGTCGCATAAGCAATACGTACTCTATAACAACTTTTTTTTTACCAATGGCTTGGTAAGGTATCTCAGTCTTATAGATAAGAACTGACTAACTTCAGTACCTATCTAAACCCTAGTTTAAGTTATCTTAAAAAATGATTGCAATGCTTATACTAGGAAATAACCGTACAAATTATTACACGCAAAGATATACACAGAATGTCCTAAAAACGCGTGAACCCAACCAAGCTGAAAGAACGCGTAACGAAATGAAAATTCTTTACAGTAATGACACTGATTGATGTCTTTATCATTGAAACACCGTAACCGATCGATATGTTACGACTGTTAATCGAGGTTTGTGCTGCATCAGTCTTTTTAGTAAAAAAAATCTGACGTATTGAGAACCTCCTCCATTTTTTGAAGTCGTTTAAAAAACAATACCGCCAACTCTTGGCGTACAATGGCAAAGGTGCCCCACAATTCGATTCCAACCGGCTTTCCAATGAAATATTTCACAGCCTGTGGTTAACAATATTACAATCTAATACACTACACACTAAAAAAAAATCTACTTTTATTTTACGAAATCTCAGTCTTCGCCAATGTGGCTCACGATACACCCTGTATATTTAATATTGGGGATATAAAAGCTATCAATGCGATATGTAAAGATACGCCAAGTAAATAATATCGATATTTATCTACGATAGGAGATTCGAATGAATCAAGGGCACAAGGGACGAGAAAAAAGTATCAAGGTTTTTCCAACACTACTTAATTTTGGGCCGTTCAGAAAATCAGATTTTAGTTTTTTATCGTAAATCTGTAAAAAAATGATTAAATGACGTCATGATTATAAACATTTTCGATGATCAGAATATTTTTTCTCTTTTAAGAATTTCCGATTTTTTTTAAAGATTCCACAAATTAATATAGGTGCCTAAGAGTATTTTCGAAACAAACGTATAGTTACTCCGAGTTTCCCTAAGCATGATAAAAGAATATTTTTCATAGATAGCCTACCCAAATTATTTTTAACAATACAGGAAAAATTTAAAACAAATTTCATTTCATGTAATTTAGGTGCATTCATGTCAAGGTTTTTGTATTTATAATAATAAATATTTTTATGACATTGCAGGGTAGGCACGTATTGTGAGATAGCGTCAATAAATAATAATGAGGCATGTGTCGTATTGTTTTCTTTAAATAACTAGAAACTATTATCTTTACGCTGGCGTGCCTCGGTTGTAAATGACCACAAACCGGTAAAAAAGGAAATATTTAAAGTCTAAAAAACAAACTTATTATTTTTAATTGAATTTTTAGGCACTTTGTAGTGCTCCATTGTTCCGATATGGTCTAGAGACTATGTATTAGATTTATCTTCGAATCCTAATGTGGTATACTTTCGGTAACTAACTGTGGTAGACGTTAGGTAAGTTATAATGTACTAACCTAATTATTGTATGTAGAGTCAAATTATTATTAAAACGGATGCAGTCTAACTGCTTACAACATTTACATGTGTAGAATTATATATATACTCAATTTCCCACAGACAAATCGTGAAAACGGTTTTGTGGGGCATAGTTCTTAAGTTAAGATTTTGTTAACTTGTACTTTAATAAATAAATAAATAATAAAATAATTAATTAAAAATATGAATGTATATTAGATTAAAATATAGGTACAAATAGTTAACTAAACTATCAGTACAAGCCAAGTTTGTAGAAAGGAGAACTGATATATATTTTATAGGTATGATGTCCCATTGTATGATAGGTATCCTCTGCCCGTTGAGGTATGATGAGAAACAAATGATCGACAACATTGATAGAAAACCATGAATTTGGAATGAATTTTGAAGCCAATTTTGAATTAAAACAGCAGACCCCCATTGCTGTTTAAAATAAGTTTTAAATATACATGCTCTATGGTTGTTAACCTGCTAGGAAAAACTGAATAAATTTAATATATTTTTTAAAGAACAGTTATTCAAACAGCATGTATATTTAAACTCCAAAGCCGAATGATAATTAAAAAAGAAACAAACAAAAAAAAAACATTTGAAAAAAGTACCGCCGCGATCACTTGTTGTAACAGCCCGGAAACCTGTCCATGTTCCTAGCAAACAAAGTTAGTTGTTATTTTGTTATCTTAAAATAACAATATAATACACTATTGTTAGGTTAGTTAGGTACCTAAGCTCATTAAATTACACATTTTTCAGCAGAAAATATTTACATAATATACAAATATAATTTTGTCTATGGCTGTATGGATAATTTGTCAATTTTGTAGCCAGTTACAAAATAAAAGGACCGATCCTTATCGTGCAATGTTTCTCCCTTTAAAAGGAAAACACAAAAGGTGAAGTGTCTTATTAATTTTAACCTCAGCCAAGATAATATTCTTTGATAAGGCTAAATGAAAATCAGGTTGTCATGGAAACATGGAGCCAGGATGTTGTAGAGTTGATGCTCCTTTGTGTTTTAAAAATAGAACTCAATGGCCAGTTATATTGTACATCATAGCCAACTAGATCTTGGTAATACGATCGGTCCCACACTTCAGTTTTCAGGTTTCATTTGTATATTTTAGTCGGCTCACAAAAAAATAAAATAATTTTTATAATATGGCATCTAACTATAAACATTATTCCATTAAAAATATACAATTGCATAATTATTTACAATTCTGCACATTGCCTGTAACCTTAAAGAACCATGTTATATCTACGCAAGCTGGGATGTTCACATTCCGCAATCAAAGTCAACTAAATAGGTCTATTAATAATACAGCTGTTTACATTTTAATTAGTACAAGAGATAAGTGAATTAAAGAAGAACACGCACACGCATCAGGTGCATAGAATTTCGAAACATTCTGCCCTATACAGTGAGAATCCAATAAATATTTGTACTGCTTATGATACAGTGTATTTTCCATACCGTTTATATCTAATTTGGTAAACAAAACACAGTACAAAATTACGACTTATTTCATCAATCAAAGACTTGGTATACAAATCAAATCATTGTTTATTTACTCAAACATGAGTAAATAAACAATGATACATACAAATTGCAATATATGAACATCATAATCTTTGTAAGACACACAGGTATGAATTACATTTTAAAAACGGCTTTAATCAAGCCTTTCCACGTTCCCACTACTTGGGACACAAGTCTCCTCTTTGCGAGGGGATGGGCCTTAATTCACCACGCGGGCGCAGTTCGGCAACCATTTTGCGTAAGTGAATACGGCAACCCAAGGAGTTTGACCGCTATCCAATCGACCAATCACATGCGAGATGTATGACGCGATGTGGATTTCCGTCGTGTGATTAGCCGATTTGGTCGATTGGATAACGGTCAAACTCTCTGCGTTGCCGTATTCACTTACGCAATACGGCTGCTGGTTGGTGGTTGTTACATGTCTTCGAATTTCTAGTTATAGATCATGCCGGTTTCCTCACGATATTAAGTGCTTGAAAACAAATAAATGCCTTTATACTACCAAATGCGACAAGGCAAGAAAACACACTTTATAATGTTTTTTTTAAAGGGATAGAATAAAATGTGATGAACAATTTTACTAATTTATCTCTTGCACTAATAACGCTGTAAACAGATCTACAAAATAAGTACATGCTGTGCAAAACGAAGGTGTAACTCGGAACGAACAAACCATGGTGCCAGTGAAAATGATGAAAACCTTTAGAACGCGCCTAAGTCACTTTGCCAAAGTACACGTGCACTTCATTCTTGTGAATTTACCGCGCAAACAATTGAAGAGTGATAAAACACGTGCCGTGTTGATTGTTTATATTATGATAGTTACTGCCGTGGAACTGCTAAAATACGAATGTACTAAATAACAATACAGAAGTGAAAAGGTTTATGGTGCATGAGACAAATTTGATCATACTGGACCATACAGTAAAAACTATTTTGCCATGCACACTCATAAGAGAAATTTTATCAACTAATAAAACAAATGAAGACCACTCTTTTTAGTTATAGTCGTAAGAGGGTTTCCTGCTACAAAAAAAAAAAATGATCAGCACTTATAACAGGACTGGCCAAATTCCATCTATGAAGTGCAATATCTTACGGCAGTTTCGTCGTCCTTCTTACGGCTTTGTGGCATGTAAGTATGTGTTCAGCACTTCAGGCTACCATTTGGGAGAATTAATTATTAATTTATTTGCACCGTGCAATAAACTGTGTGGCATGCATACCAAAACAGTTACACCTCCGTTTGTCAAACAAACCTACTCAAAATCCACTACTTATTCTAGGTGGCCAGTATATTTTGGCAGTTCATGAATTTTTAATAAGCCTTACAATATTTTTTTGCTACCTTCTGCCAAAATATCTAGACACCGTATATTTATTTCTACATATCTGATAGTCTATTCTGTTTAAATGTCACCGTGAAAACTTAGGTGAAGTGATGAAGTATAAGGTCATGCCACCCCAAAGCCAGCAGACAGCTCACTTCAATTAAAGTTTTATGGTGAGATGTTTAACACAGAATAGCACTACAGAGTCTGTAGAAGTCACCTTAGTCCTAGAGAAGTCAAGAATGGACGTTCGAAAAAAAAATGTATTCGAAACCAATTTTGACAGTTCCAAACGAAAATGTGACTGAATCTACAGATCCTGTTCATCATATTACCTGTAGTATCCACTGGTCCTCGATGGGGAATTATAGAGTGTACATATCTGGCCACGAAATGTCCAAACACTGCCTTCAGGTCAGGGTTATGCATCATCGCGACAAACTCGTTAAAGTCGAGGTATCCAGAGTTGTCTCGATCTGCGAGACCCATGATTTTGTCTACCACGTTGTCAGGTAGATCGTGTTCGTACTCTCTTGAGTTGATGATCTCCTTGAGTTCCACGTAGGAGATCCGCCCATCTTTGTCTTTGTCGTACTGGAAATAAATGAAAGAAATCTTTTTAGTACATTGCGATTTTGTATTTTCATCAAAGTCACAGGGGAAGTGTCCAGATTAGGGTATTCGGAGCTCCGGGTGGGACATCTGAACACGTAAGTGTTTTGGAGCATGCTCTGATCCGAGAAAGTCCTGATTCTGAACTGTTGAGTAGTGCTTTAGACCTTTTAAAATTCGAAAATCATACGGTTCTTTTGAAGTTTTAGTTTCTGAGAGAGGATACATCTTCTGCCATCACGTCACTGCTTCTAGACACAAATTCAACATTATTAGTAATCCTCAAAGCGTTTTTAATGGTAATGTGGCATTGTTATCAAACGGATGCATGGATAACGATTCATTCTACAAAACCGTCTGTAGTCATTTATATTACAAAAAATCTTAAATAAAGTCCTTGAAAGCTACATCAGTGACTGCATATTTCGTGAGAGCTGAAAATGGAACACACACCATCAATACAACGTAGGGCAAGTTTTGTATACAAATATCTAATAACAGAACACGGAATAATAACAAAGATTCGGTAAAGAAAACAAACGAGAAGTGTGTTAATATGTAACAATGTCGGTTACCAACCGCGACATAGAATCTCCGCTGGTTTTAACAATGGTTTGTTAAATAGGTATCGGATTTTACTAGGAAACAGTCCTAAATAAGCGTAATCTATTTCTACGTGATTAACTAAACATTTCATCTTCCTTGTATTTAATGAAAAACTGAATTCCACTTCCTCGATGTTATCAATAAAAATGCTGTAGAAACAATGCAATAAATTTAGGTACTGATTGATTTTCCTGCAAATCTAAATTTCGTTTTCTGTTTTTTTGAGCTGCAGGCCTGCAAAACCAAGCAGCTTGGATCTCATTAATTTTATTCACATTCTTATAAAATTCCACAAAATGGGATCGGATTGTGGATACGAATAAGCCATTGCAGATAGATATAAACATCACCCTCATTATTCTCTTGCCCTTCATCATCAGCCTTTTAATGTTTCCACTGCTGGGACAGAGACCTCCTCTCTGTGAGAGAGGAAATGGGCCGTAATCCACCACGCGGGTCCAGTGCGGGTTGGTGAATGTCATATGTCGTCGAAATTTTGGTTCTAGGACAGGGATGGCGAACCTTTATTAGAAAACGTCCCATTAAATTATATATATTTCATAAATGTGAAAATACCTTGCCGCCAAAGAATCTTGAATTGGTGACTTAATAAAAACAATGCTACATAATAACTCTTTATTAGCAACCCGAAAATCGTAAAGCAACAATATTATTTACAGATTTATGTTTTGTCGATATAAAAGTAGAAGTCGATGACTATCCGGCAATTTCAAATTATCTAGACCTTATAATGGAAAAATGTTGTCGTGTGCCACCTCTAGCACGCGTGCCGTAGGTTCGCCATCCCTGTTCTAGGACATTCCGGTTTCCTAATGCCCGTATCACAATTTATTTGGAGTCGGGTCAACATATCTTCTTCCATACTTCTTTATTTGTCGTTATATCAGTGGTCACCTACTTTCTTGTCATAATATCATCTTCTAACTCCCCCGAATCATACAGCTCATTCATATTAATCAAAATATTCCTCACGACATGTCCCTCATATTCATCAGGCAATTCTGAATTATTTCTATCATCATATTCATCAAGTCCTAGATGTTCTAACCTTGTCCTCTCAAAGTTCAATATTACAAGGTTATTTGCTACTTGTTTTAACATTATTTTGTTTTCAGCACGCATCGATCGCGATTCTGTGTCGATTGGTATTGTACCGCGACCTCGTTAAGGTACAAAAGCGGTAAGCGATGACAGTTTTGGAAAGTTAGTGATAATTCGTTCTACTGTACCGATATCTGTATGCTCTCGATACGTTATTTTGAAATTGACTGTTTTATGGCCAGTTTCACTTCCGGTTAATCTGATAGGTAATTTCATACAAATTCTGTTAAGTTTTTAAATTATTTAAGCGTCTTTGCTCCACCCTGGGTTATCTTACTAATCCCGAGTTAGTAGCTAACTCGGCCAATTATGTTACATGACATACCTATTTGTTTATTTAACCATTGTTTAAACTCTTGTTACTACTAGCTCTGAGATACATCTTTGGTGCAAATGGGCTTTAGCGGATAGTGTGGTGTCTCGAAAACTCTCAAACAGGCCCTGAATGTAGTATGTCAACATAGTAATATAGATTCGAGAAAGTCGAGACTCAAGAGTCAAGCTATGAGATCGTGCAGTGCGAAAAATAAAATTGCGCTTTATTTTTACCCAACTGCCGAAGGAGGGTAATGTGTTTATCAGTCTATGTATGTATGTTTGTTCCTATGTGCCGTTCTAGAGACCAAACGCGTTGTCAGATTTTGATGATTCTCACGTCAATTGATTCGTCTGAGCCCTGCGAGTCACTGGTTACATTAAAATTGGAAAATAGAAAAATGGCGGATTTTGGGCGCCATATTGTGGGGCCCAATTTTTTTTTTCTTCCATACTATTCGTGCCAAAGCAACAACTTTCAACTCTTCTATCAAAATAAAGGATTTTAAGAGGTGATTCCAAAAATATATAACAGGTATATGTTTAAATGTACCTAATTAAAAAAAAAACATAACTAACAATTATTCGTAAAAAAATACAAAAAACCCGACTGCTTAAAAAGCGATCTAAAAATACGGAAACAAGAAGAAAATCATGCTGTGCAATCGGAGGATACATCTGGTTTTGGTCAGCCAGCTCGCGCATACATGTATCCTCCGACTGCACAGCATGATTGTCTTCTTGTTTCCGTCTTTTTAATTCGCTTTTTAAGCAGTCGGGTTTTTTGTTATTTTTAATTATTTTTTTTAATTTATCAGTCACATATCGGTCAGTCAGTCAAAATACGGAAAGCTGATGCAGAATAACACAATGATTACGTTGATAATATACAGTGTTATGTAATTAATTAATTTTGTTATGCAACGAAATCATATGCTGCAGTTGTTATTTTTATTTAAACAAAATTATTGTTGCTAGGTTTTGTTTACTTGTGTTTTTTGTCTACTTCAACTATATTATTAAATTATGTACTAGGTATTACCTATATTGTGAAATTTCAACCTATATGTATGTATATGTATGTACAGGTTGATTGAAAGTTCTCTTAATAAAAAATAGATCAAAAATATATATTAATAGGTAGAGCAGCTTAACAGTAGTGGCTTTTTTTATTATCAATAGGCTCGCGCTTGACCACTATGTCACCTGATGGTAAGCGATGATGTGGTCGAAGGTGAAGCACGCTTGCCTAGAAGTAACCTATTCACTCTTGACTTAAAGACCCCTAGATTGTAGCTATCGGGAAACACAGACTCCGCTAGGGAAATCCACTCCTTAGCTGTACGCATAATAAAAGTGTCCCCAAAACGTTTAGCAATTAACGCTGCGCTAGTGGCAACGACCGTGTGTGGTCGATGCCTAGTGGTAACAGCCGCGACTTACAAGTTGTAGATCGTGGGTTCGAACCCAGGCAGGCGCTTTATTTCAAATGGGAGTCTAAATGCGGCAGAGGGGGTCTATCTATCCTATCCTAGCGACTTCCAATTAGATTTCACATTATCTAACACTGTTATGCTAGATGTTACTAGTTTTTGCTTAAAACTCTAGCACTCTATGATTATGTAGATATAGAAGAATAACAAATAGGGGCATATATAAGCACGAGAGAATGATAATGTTAGAAATTGTGTCATGAAATCACTGTTCAATATTTATGCAATAAGTTTACTACTTACTAGCGGACGCTTCGCGGTTTCACTTGCGTAGTTCCCGTTCCCGTGGGAATACAGGGATAAAAAGTAGCCTATGTGACCTGGGGATAGTGTAGCTTCTCAACGGTGAAAGAATTTTCGAAATCGGTCCAGTAGTTTTTAAGTTTATTCGTTACATACAAAAATACAAATCTTTCCTGTTTGTAATATTAGTACTTATAGATATCCGGACCACCGATAAACGGAATGTGATTCATAAGAATTTATAAAACCTTGAAATTATTCATCGTAAAATTGAAAAAAAGCACATATCGCATCTACGAGTTATCAATCAATGTAAATAGGATCATCGAAGTACCTAACGATAGCTTCACTTTACTTAAATGCGTATCGTATCTACAAAGTAATACTCAATACTTCATGAATCATTCTTTCTTGAGTCAACCTGAAACGTTTTTACAGCTGAATACAATATACAGTAATTATGTCAAACGTATTCTTTGCTTAATAAGCTAGCTAACTTCTTGCAGACTTTGGACGGAACAAAACGTTCTTTGTTGTGGATAGTTAGGCGACAGCAGCTCAACAGGTAAAGTTTTCTCTAAAACACAAGGCTGGAGTTCAAACATATGACCATGACCTTCTAGTTTTATCTGATGAAAGTCTAACCGGATTCAGCTGGATATCCATATTGAACATGGAGCGACTGCCTATGTGACGTCTGCAACCCAGTACCTATAGTGCGCGGCACGTAAGTTGGCCCAAAATGTATTAACAATATACAAATTAAAATTATCAACGTTTAAGACGTATAAAAGGGATTCATTTCGGTTTAAATCGTTTAATTTCAATAAAACGTTAGAAGCTAAAACGTTAGCTTGCCCCCTTAGCAAGCCTGCTGGCAGATTTCAGGCTTCTGACTACCCGTAACTTCTGTCAAAAAACTACAAATGACAGCCGGGACCAACAGCTTAAAGTGCGTTCCGAGGAGTCTCGGTACCTATTTAATGAATGGCTGGTTACCCATCCACGGAAGACCTTGGCAAGCGTTGCTTAACCTCGACCCCGAATCGAACGGCTGAAAGTAAACAGATTGGCATTTCCTCTATATCGATAAATCATAATTATGATGCTCTTCATCTACTTATAGCAATCCTCATATCCGAGAATAGTAAGGAAATAACACGTTCCAAACTATTACTTACAAGTCAGTTAAATCTAGGTCAAAATCATGATCATGGAACACTGAAAATACCAAGGAAGACATGACTCATTTAAAAGGGGAATGATTCCTAGATGTCACTAATATGAATTGAAACAATTGGTGACACAGTGCTAACACAAATGGACAATGACTAACCCGTCTAGACAAATTTTACGAACATTTTATAATAGGATGCGTAACGGTGACTATTTGTAACAGAATTGTGACAAGCTTATAAAAGAGGGCAGATGTTTAGTGCTTAAAGCAACACATATTAAACGAAATAAGGTACAAGGTCCATCAGACATCAAACTATACATTTTCAGTATAAGTCCAGCTAGCATTGTATAGATTTTCCGTACAATGAGAGATCAACTTATACCGGTTATGTAAACATAGCTTGATATGTCGCATTTTCCAATCTCTATCGTAATCTTTCATCTAATCTTCTTGATTCAGATACGACTGCACTTTTGTATTAACATTGTTATATTGTACGAGAAAAATTAACTTCTGCAACATATCAGCGTCTTTTTTTGCAAAGAAAATCGGTAAAGTATAAACGTCTAAAAACAAAAGAAAATGTACTAAATGGCATTATTATAATACCTACATGGGAATAATTAACAACACTACATGTTGATAATATTATAATAACAAAATCAATCAAAATCAAAAATCAGAATAGTTTATTTCAAATAAACCTTAAAGGTACTTTTGAATTGTCAAACAAAAAAAAAATATGACTCTAGTTGCAAATTCGCAAACGTCAGTAGATCTCAATGGAGAAGAATTTGCAAGAAACTCCACGGACACTCTTTTCCATCAGTACTATACATAATGCTTGCCATGCTTCACAATTAAAATAATTATTTTTAACAGCCATTTCAGTTGTAAAGTGATAAAATGCTGTAACCCTGTTAACCTGAAGACAAAACATAGTCTTAAGTTTCATTGTTGATGGATAGCTGTATGACACTAGGTAATTAATTCTCTAATAATGTGTGTTTCTGCACGAGGATCGTTAAAACATCAGCGTCTATTAAAGTAAAATACTGTGCAACATGCTTGAAACTCTAAACCATACGAGTCATAGTCCTTTGACTAAAACTAAGTTTAAACAGTAAGTTAATTGTTGCGATTATTGTATCCAAAATTGAAACGGAAACGGTCCTAAATTAGATCCTTGGGGAAGCCAACTTAAATTTTTATGAGAGATATCATAATCTTTTTCCAATTTTACTGAAAGCATATCAGCGACGATAGATAATTATCAAATCGTATATTATTTTTAACTCGGGATATCGTCTGTGATTTATAAAGTCGAACGCTTTAGTAAAGTCACATAAAAAATAATGGAAGAAAAGTTGACATCAAATGCTATCAAAAATATGCAAAGAGTACTTCAAATTGTGACTTGTGTGTTATGTTGGTATGTGATAAAGAATTACAAATGCGTGTAACTAAATGAGAGTTAATGGATGATATTATGATATTAAGTTCGTAATCTGTCCATAAAAGCATTGTTAACGCGTAATTACACTATTTCCCGACGTTATATCACTAATTACTGTTACTGATGCAGCTGAGCTGAAAATGAAACCGACTCGCATTATTTTATACGCTTTCTAAATGTTTTATGGTGTTTATTTACACAAACTGAAAATAGTTTCGTCATTTGCATGGAATCCATCAAGTGATCGATTTGATTATTTAAGGAATTTATAGAAGTTGAATTATTGCCAATAGACATGTTAATTTTTTGTTTATGTTAGAGCCATCTTCTCCAGCATTGGTTTATGCTGGCGGAGAGACTCGAAGATTAAACAGTATGCCTAGTCTTTCACGCAGACCAGTTGGGGTCGGCTTCCACCCTAAACCACTACTTAATATCACTATTAAACTTGGCAACACGATACCCCTTGGCAAGACTGGTGTAAGATTTTCTGGCTTCTGACTACTCGTCGTAACGACTGCGAATAACTAGAGGTGACAGCGAGGATGTGCTTGCCGAGATATGAAGGAGTCTCGGTATGTAATTAGTGGTCACCTATCCACAGGATCAACCTCGGCAATAGTACAGTCCCGAATACTCACTTTCTTCGGACACGTTCTAAAGAGAGACTGTCAGGCCATAGAGCGATTAGTCTTCCAAAGAAAAGTGGAAGGCATAAGACCGCGTCAAAGATATGGGTATGCGTTGGACCGACCAGCTGAAGTCTGCTATGGGCGGACCCGTGCACGAATGTACCCGGATGACTTCTACGGGAATGGTGGCGAGACATTGTGAGCCGCATTACATCTGCCGCAAACAGTAACAAAACTTCATGATGACCACGACTGCTCTGTTAAGAACGTATTGACTAAGAAGAAGAAACTCGGCAAGCGTTGCTTACCTTCAGTTTCCCAACTCAAAATTATCGCAGAATTAATGTGACAAATTGTCAAGCACGCGTTAGCTGCTGTGATTGGCTGTTGAAAATTCATTCAACCAATCACAGCAGATAACGCGTGCTTGACAATTTGTCATACCAATTCTGCGATAATTTTGAGCTGGGAAACTGAGGGTTACCCTTGTAGATCGACCCAAGCGGTTGTTATTGTTTAGTCACGCCTACGAGCTCCGAAACTCAAAGATCATTTACTATAAATTATAAAACGTATTGTATAACATAACTAACCGGGAATCTTCGCAAAACCACAGTAATCTACTAAAAATCAATTTCACACCTTTCAGTACGAAAGTAATTTAGTTTGACCCAAATGGTTGTTTGGCTAGTAACTAGTTGATTGTGTAAATTATTGCCGCTGAACAAGTTTGCTGTAAGTCATCGTGTTTGGTTTGTGACATCACGCATTCCGCTGTAATTACCGCGTGCTCTACCTGGTTCCTAAGTAGATTAGTAAAAAAATCTTACATGAAATTAATCGTAGCACCAAGTAAAAATTTCCAGAACTCCTTTTAAACTACATAATTTATCTAGTAGTAGACTCGCTTCGATTTAAAATCTATCGAATACGTAATTATGACACGATATCTTGCGAAAACACTCCGAGTCAAACAGCAAAACACCCTTAACTTCAGAACGGCTGCACCGATTTTCATCACACATAGCTAAAACAATCTCTATAAAGTCATCTTTCAAACAAAAAAGAAATCATTATCGGTTAAACCGTTTAGGAGCTATGAGCCACAGACAGATACACAAATACACAGGTCAGACTTATAACACCACTCTTTTTCCTTCGGAGGTTAAAAATAATCTACTCTATTACTTTCTAGTTCCCTAGCTTAATCTCTACTCGTAAGATAAAGTTTATTATCTAACATGCAATAAAACATTATTACTGCACCTATTAATTAGCAATTATGCTTGTAACAGATATAAACCCTGTAATGAAAATACCCCGATTCCTAGGGGTTAAAAAGTAATACCTAAGTAGAAATCTGGTAACAAAAGGTTTCCCTAATTTCGCATTCTTCTTGTCTTTGAGCCAACGGTAAATGAACATTACATATTTAATTAAATGATTTGAGCCCATTAGTACGCCATATCAATCGCATAACTCCCTTGAACCTTGGTGCAAAACTGAAATGCTACTTTACCAAGGACTTTAAAATTGAGAGAGTTGCCTAAGGCATTAAGTCCGCCTTTGTACTTATGCATAAAGTTTTAATAAATAAATAATTATCTACTATTCACATTATACCATACCTACTTAGATACAAAATCCTGTCAATCTCTTGCGTTTGCAAATACTCTGCAAATTCTCCGACCCGATTTTGAGGACAATTTTTTTTCCAGAAAATTATACGTTAAACTTACTTTTGATATAATTTTAATTCACCATTGCGACCATTAATAGATGCGGAGCAACAAGGAAAAATACGTTAAATCTATACATGTACTTAATTGGGCACAAATTGTATGATTAATTACTACTTCATCATGATCTTGAAAATCTGCACTAAATAAGAGGTAAACATAAAGTTGAAGTTTGCTTTATCATAATTAACATTCACCGTCGTCATTCGCATGACTCAACTGGGGAAAAGGTTTATACGTAACGTACGGACACCAATCACTTTTGTCTTTAACACCAATAATGACACGAACGTGTCTTGGCATACAACCAAGATCAATGTGGGATGATGTCTCTTTAACATCGTCACCTTAAAGTTTAGTGACCTCTTTATGACTAAAGTAGGTAAAAACTTGATTAAGGTTGCTTTAGTCGATCATTCTTCCATAAAAACATAGTCTGGCGATTACTCCACTGTTTGTCGGTGTACGTTCAAAATAAAAAATGATATTAATTTTTCTCATCATGACCTAGCCCTGTATGGAAATAAAAAAGTAAAAAAATATATATTTGAAAGTTATGAGCGTCGAAAGTTCCATATTTCAAAACTAATTTAAACGCATCTTTGGGAGCAAATAGATACCATAATAAGAAGGAAAATTGCAAAACAGCCACCATACAGGGATAGATTAGTAGTTCAACAATGAAGATAATTTTATTTTGAACAAATACATTTAGTCGCTTTTCATGATATCCATATTCCCAAAGGTCTGTTTATAAAATATCGCGCTCTCATTTTCGTTCTAAATCATCATACATTTCGCAAAAAATCTGCAAAATTGTGTATTCGTACGCGAACTAGCTTCTTACTGCTCATCACAGCATCTATGTTATTCGCACGTGTTGTCGGATGAGCTTGCATGCATTTTAACCCCACGCACAAAGTAGTTCGTGCCGTCGTCGACTAGGGCAACCTTAACATCGTCACCTTAAAGTTTAGTGATTGTTAACTTAGAACCAGTCCCTGACAGAAAAAGATAATGATCAGTGATATCTTGTGATGGAAAAGAGAAGTTTAAAAATTAGTTCAATTATAGTCCGTCGACTACCGATGATTTGTGGATTTTCTAAGAAACAACTCGGAAATACTCTAATAAACAAGTAAAATTTAAAAAACCCCGGTCAATATTATTTCATGCTACATAATTTATCTAGTAGTAGACACGCTTCGATCGACAATCTATTGAACACGTAATTATGACACGATATCTTGCGAAAAAACGCCGAGTCAAACAGCATAACACCCTTAACTTAAGAACGGCTGCACCGATTTACATCACACATAGCTAAAAACACTCTCGATAAAGTCAACTTTCAAACAAAAAAAAAACGCAAACAAAATCGGTTCATCCGTTTAGGAGCTATGATGCCAACGACAGATACACAAATACACAGGTCAAACTTATAACACCACTCTTTTTCTCTCGGAGGTTAAAAATAATCTACTCTATTACTTTCTAGTTCCCTAGCTTAAATTCTACTTGTAAGATAAAGTTTATTATCTATTTTTATAAAACATTATTACTGCACCTATTAATTAGCAATTAAGCTTGTAACAGATATAAAAACTGTAATGAAAATACAGTCGTTTAACTTCTCATTGATATTTGCACTAATGAACTATCGTCACAAGTACGTCTTGTATAATATGAGCTGCATACACATATACAATTATTTAAATAAACATAACAAACCGACCTAAATCTTCTGTACATAATGTTGGTAAGATACTAATACCGTAAAATACTAATTTACAATGTTGTAACAAAGAATCATAAACATGGTCTATTATTTACAAGATTCAGCGTCTGTAGGCCATGACGCCGACGCAGAAGTTATAATAATTTGAATTACATTAAACAGACTTCGAAAACGACGGTAGTCCAGACTCTTAAGACAGGCGAAAGCTGGCTAGAATATTTCTACATATAGGGTGAAGACTCTAGGTCCAGAAAAACGCAGTCCCTGATCCCGATGAAAATTCGACACTGTGTAGAACAGCTAGTAGCGTACCTAATTTTGAAGGATCTGACTATGCTTATCATAGGATCAAACACTATTTCTGCGTTTCATTTCCAATATATTTTGAGTGATATTTCCAAAGCGCGTGATTTGGTTGCAGTTAGACATCGTATCTACTTCTTCAGTAGCAGTAGAGACAATGCATATATCTAGTTTTCTACAATACTAGTGAGTATCATGATGATTAATAGTCTGAAGGCAACGAACACTGCTCTGGAAAAGAAAACAGCATATTGGGTTCAAATCTATAAAGGCCATCATATCACATCGTTCAGATTCCTGAAGTTCGTCAACTAAAGCCAGCAGAAAAAAAAACTCTATTAATCCATCCTTACTTCACACTAATATTACACTTTCCACTAATTCCACTATTTTACTAATATTAAAAATGCGAAAGTTTGAATGGATGGATGTATGTTTCTTACTCAATCACGCCAGAACGGCTGAACGGATCTGGATGAAATTTGGCACACAGATTGATCATAGTCTGGATTAACATATATGGTATATTTTCATCCCAGTATAATGTTCCCTTGGGATGATAAAACACTTTTTACGCGGATGAAGCTGCTGGCAGAAGCTAGTCATATCACAGAAAAAATAAATAATAGTACAGTAATATTATAAATGCGAAAAAAACTCTGTCAGTTACCTTTTCACGCTAAAACCACTGAACCGATTAAGATGAAATTTGGTATGGAGCTAGTTGGACATCCTAGAATGGACATATAATTTTTATCCTGGGAATATTTTCCCTTGGAATAATTTCCGACTTTCACGCGGGCGAAGACGCGGGCAGAAACTAGTATATTATAATCTGTTAACGGAACAATTCCGGTTTAACAGGTCAACTAATCAACGCGATTTTATACCGGATGGATTTTTTACGTACATTGCATAACGTAGAGGAAAATCTTGGGAAAGACCCAGATCCGCTTGATAAACCGTTTGACCAAAGTATTGTCTCAGCATACGTAATGAAAATTGGCAATGCGTTAAATGTATTGTTTGAAAATACCAATGATTCAGTCATTCGCATATCGATGGGATTACTCAGTACATCAGAAACTATTTCTATTCTTTGGTAACGTAATATAAACCAGATTATAATTATGAAGAAGGTAAAAAAGTAAAGATTGTTTGTAGGGGGGTAATCACTGGTAGTACTGTTCCGTTTATGAAAATTCTTTGACTGGTAGAAAGTGCTATAGGCTTCTTTTTAGAGAGTCTTTAATAGTATTCGAAAATTTCATAACACATTCAAAAAACTCGATATATAGAAAATATAGTGTTCGAAAATTTCATAAAACTTGTTCCAGGAAATACGTCTTTTTACCCGACTGCCGAAGGAGGGTAATGTGTTTATCAGTCTATGTATGTATGTGTGTAAGTGGCGTTCTAGAGACCAAACCCGTTGGCCGATTTTGATGGTTCCTACGTCAATCGATTCGTCTCAACCCTGCCAGTGTCACTGGCTACATTAAAACTGGGAAAATAGGAAAATGACGGATATTGGGTGCCATATTGTGGGGGCCCAAATTTTGGGCACAGCAATTTTTTATAGTAAAAAATATGCACCTAGCTTATTATAAATTTAATAATTTTCCTGTGGTTCCTATGGGTTAGGCAACAAAGAGTGATGGCGCAGGAAGAAACTAGTGTGGGATATAGACGAACGGTAGCATTCCTCTCTTGTTTCTTGGTCTCGTTAGCGCTCGGTAAACCGACCGAATAAGGCCAAAGAAAGCTTGCAAA
This sequence comes from Orthosia gracilis, assembly GCA_947562075.1. Lineage (NCBI taxonomy): Eukaryota > Metazoa > Arthropoda > Insecta > Lepidoptera > Noctuidae > Orthosia > Orthosia gracilis. Next base: position 11,917,197 of record OX387273.1, on the reverse strand, counting down.
ATCCAGTCGTTGGCTCGGTTTGTAGTTCTGTACAGTAGCGTAATCGTGACTTCAACATTTTCCCTCTGGCATGTTCGGATCAGTTACAAGTCTATACAGTTTAACCAGTTAAAAGGGAGTGATTTCCGTGACCTGCTTCTAACAATTTTTGGTGAAACTTTTATTGAAGCAAGTTGTTGTTACCCTTAAGACTTCGCCTGCATTTGTCGTTGTTAGGCCCGGGAGACAATTATAGATCTTCTTCAATCAAATAACATCATCATCATCATTATATTGCGTTAATCCTCATTTATTTGAGGTCGGCGCAAACTACTTCGCGGCCATTACCACTGAGCCGTCACTGCTCTCAAAACGGTAAATGAAAACGTCGTGAGGCAACCGGCATGTCTTAGAACCAAAACTTCGAAGATATGGGACATCCACAAACCCGCACTGCACAAACCCGCAATCCACATCGCTGCATCGTTTCTTTGGTCTTCAACGCTTATAGCAAGCCACATTCCTACTCAATACAAAAGGATTTGGGAAGAACACCGTGGCCAATATCATTCTATCACGGTACCTTACATCAGCTGCCTCGTGTTCTCTTCTCCCGTCTTTTTCCACTACTTTAGTTACGTTATCGGTCATGAGAATACTGTATTCTTTTTGCTTACTGTATGCTCTTTAATTACGCAGCGCAGAATCCATGAATGAAAATAATCGTGTTCCTGCATTAAATTTCGTTACGCCAATATTGCAGTTATTGCTCGTAAATATTTTGTACATACGTAAGAGTGTCTATAAATATGTACGGAATATATGTACATTGCGTAATATTACATTGCTCTTTGGCATAGTCATTATATCTAGCTTTAAAAATTTGTATTGTCTTTGCGTGTAGGAATTTGTTTGAGATTTATCATCACTCTTTCATAAGATCAACTCAGAGTGAGGAGAATCCATAAACAAATATAAATAAAATAGGCATTTAGAATGTTGACGGGCATTCCCCTACATTTAACACGACAGTCGGAGTTGTGCTCAGAACGTTGCTCAAGATTGAATATCAACTTCTCGACTCTTTGGTGATCGGTCTACCTGCAATATTGTCATTGCGATATCTACCTTAATTGTTAATAACACGTAAGGAAGTCAAAGGAATGACGTGCAATTTTTCGGACACGCCAAGGAAGTAAGGTCAATTTTATGACGCTCACAAATATTTGGCAAATTTTTTCAGAAAAATATTTCGCAAAAAGGAAAATTTGGTTGAGTATTGTTACTACAGCATGTTTAAAATGTTAATGATCGTTTGCAGAGTTGAATATTCACATAATTAGTCAGAAACCAGATTCACGTAGAATAAATATGCTATGCATATGGTAATTTAAAGGAAAACCTGATAAATTGATGGACATATACTTAAGTTGGATAATACCTAGCGTAAGATACGACTGGCATTTTTTTCGTAGAATGATTATAGTTTTACTCAGAAGGGCATTTCGACATTCAAATTCAAGTAACAGTGTCATCTTGGCAACTAGCAATACCGAAACTTTTCAAAATGTAGAGAAATTAAAGGTGGTTTTTACAGATGTAGACCGAGACATGAATTCGACATTCCATAATAAAAAAATACGTGAATTGCTCCTCAGATCTTTACCTTAAGCGCCTTATCATACGCCCCGGTTGACTAGAAGCCGGTGCCGTGTACCCGGCGGCGAAGTGTAGCCATGTATAATTCTCACCAAACTTCTTGGCCGCCCTGAAGTTGGCTTTCCGATGCGCAAGGCGCGGTGCGGTGCTGTTTTTGTATGAGATTTACTACTATGCAGCCATTTTAGACAACTTCAGGCGGCCAAGTTTAACGAGAACTATACGTGTGAAAGCTAAAGTAGATGGCTATACACTTCGCCGCCGGGTACCCAACACCGGCTAACCGGCAACCGGGGCGTATGAAAAGGAACCTGAGTAGTCCAGTGACCCACAGGGGAAAGGCCTACCTCTCTTCTTTCTATTGCTCACGGTTTTGGGCAAGTGTGGACCAGTCCTGTCTATAGACCGGTGTCAAGTTGCTCCCGCCATCTTAGCCATTCGTATTTGTCTGCTACATTAGAATTCCCGTATTCCCGTATAACCTTGACATTAAAAGTAAAACAGCAATGAACGGTGGCACAATTTTACGATACAGTGCTCCCGAATTTTATCACCCAATTTGTTTAATCGAGGCGTTAGTATATTATGAGTTAATTGTTTATTTTTTGCTTCAGTTTCTTCGGGTTGTAATAAAGGAGCCGTGACTTAGTGTTTGGCTATTGTGGGCCAACCAAACCGGGTTTGATTTCTGCCTGGATCTAATATTTAGTTTGGACTAGTTGGGTTACAGATTACAGATAGTTCTCTCTCTCAGAGAGTCTTTGTGTTTATATATGGTTGTGATACAAGATTAAGTCAGGAGAGAATTGAGCCACTGAGTTATTTTGTTTAATTACGTGGAAGATTTATTTCGGTAAACATATAAGGTGTTAAAAAAAATCCAATACTGGAGATATTTCTATTAATCCAATTTTTTCCTTCGTTAAGTTTGGGCCTTGGCATAAAAATAAAGTTTTCACCTTTGCCTGTTTTAAGGAACAGCAACTCAATACTACCATTAAATTGCTTGTTTTTATCAATATCGATGTAATTTGGGGTGAGTGCTCCTATATCGTAAAACATATGTCAAGAAGTTGGTCCAATAAATATTTCACGGCTTGAATCTGTGCCAATACTAGACGATACGGTAGTACAGTACGAAAATAGAATAAGGAAGATCTTTGTTAATGAATAAACATGTGCAGCTAGGTTTGACAAAAGTAGGTATTTTTCTTTAAGATTTTTTTTTTATAGTTTTCATCATTTATCTCATCAGAACTTTGACCTATGAAATAAAATATTAAAGAACAGCCAAGTGCGAGTCGGTCTCGCGCACGCAGGGTTCCGTATCATTATCGTAAAAAAAACGGCAAAAAAATCAAGTTTGTTGTATGGGAGCCCCACTTAATTATTCATTTTATTCTGTTTTTAGTATTTGTTGTTATAGCGGCAACAGAAATACATCATCTGTGAAAATTGCAATTGTCTAGCTATCACGGTTCATGAGATACAGCCTGTTGACAGACGGACAGACAGACAGATGGATCGTGGAGTCTTAGTAATAGGGTCCCGTTTTTACCCTTTGGGTAAGGCACCCAAAAAATCATGAATCATCAACTTATGGAGAGTTAGAAAGAAAGATTAACATAGCTCTTGAATAATCAATTGTCTTTTTAATACAATATTTTGCTGTGTCCTTACTGCGTATACAATAATTTATTACTTTAGGTTTTTAGTTAACATATTATAGTTACCTATATTTTGGAAAGCAAATAAAATTAATATGAAAAAAACTATATTTGTTCCCAATTACAAGCTTTTATTTAATTTGCAATATATGTATGTAAAGTAAAAGTATGAAATTGCCGTTTTATTGTATTAGGTACTTTGAATTGACATAGAACCTTCATGATTTGAGATTTTTGAGTGAAACTTTTTTCACATGGTACTTGAGAGTTTTCTTATTGCAAATTAGAAATAAAAACTAGGCCATCAAAATGTCTGGTTTTGTTCCGTAGCTGCTAAAAGTATGCATATTTTGATTGCAAATAAGTTTTAGTCCATTAAAGTTTATATGTTTCTGTTATTTTGTTTTTACGATAATGTAGCTTATGTATGGACAGTTTACCTCTTAGCAACTTATGTTTTAATAGCAATTTAGTAATTATTTGTGTCTATGTTACACTGCATAGATTAACTGCTGTGTTCCACTTCAATTAAAATAAAATAATAATTTAAAGCGGAGAGAAGAAGTATGGATCGTAAAATAATAATAATAATTAATTAACAGAGATAATAATTGTATGACTAACCAACTGCTTTAAAATCTTGTTTCATGTATAATGTTCTCTAGATTGTGCAATATGGTTTGCTTTTGTGCAAGAAATTACAATTTTAATTGCACAATACATTATTGCAAACTTAAAGATCAGTTTTTTTTATTAGTGGCCTCTCACAGTTCAACCAATGAGCTTGTGCTCTTTATCTAGCCCCAAGCCTGGTCAACAAAAACTTAACAAATCAATTGGTATCCGGAAGACCTATTAAAATAACCAGTAAACACATTGTTTTACTTTTTTCACTGTAATTGTTAGAACAATAGATCATGCAATCAATTCATTATGTGTGTCTAAACTAGCTGGTAATAAATCCTAATTGTATTGCATCACAATCATTTCAAAAATGGGTGAATAATTCGGAGGATAAAGGACAGTATTAGAGCCTCTCTCTTTATCTCACATCTAATATTTTTGGATATCAGTGACAAGTATTTAAAAAAAGAGTAAGTATAAAATATCATAGACAAACATTATGCTAATGTAGTTTTTATGCTACATAGAAAACTAATGTCTATTATTTATGAAGTTCTTCACATTATTATTCACTCAAAAATTATTACATAGTTAATTTCTAAGAGTGATACAAACTGTTAGTCTGTAGGGCCCAGTTATTTTATCAGTAGTTATCTCAACCAATGATTACATATGCTAACCAATGGTTTAAAATTTCGGTAAAACGCGTTTATTCATAAATTTTTTATCTAAGAAATGGTCAAAAAATTTACGTTCCAACTTATTTGACCATTTTTGATGTACAACAATATTGTCGGATCAATCAACTGGGCCTGTCTTTATACAAAGATTAAATGAAATTTAAAAAAACACCGCAACACAACAAACGTAAATATCAACACATTGCGTAAGGTACAAAAAAATAGAAACACAAAGAAAAGTATTATTCCTTCCATGTCCCACTTCTTGTATGGCTCAATACTTACTCCTTAATCAGACTAAGAAAATCTGCACATAAGGTAACAATAAAATGTAAATAGTAGGTATAATAATAACTGGTTTTGCACCTGTCTCGACTTTGTGTATAGTAAAGACGATTGATTAAGTTGTTACGTACCTTTTCAAAAATCCTTCGCCAATACAAATCAGACCGCGACGGAGTCAGCGGCATCGAAACGGCCGTCTCTCGTCCAGAAGGCATTTTTCACTCAAAAATCAACAGTTTTAAAAACAGTAAATGTAAATAATTAAGCTAAGTAGCACAAGCACATCATAACACAGGCGTAATCAAGGCACAGTGTTGATTGAACATGATCGATTAATCCTTCACAATAAGTGATAAGATAACGATTGCAGGAAAAGATAGATATTTCGCGATTATCTTTATTATAATCGTGTTTATTTTACGTAAATAAAGACGACAAACGCTTCCACGATACCGTTGGCGACTGACAGGAAAATAATGAATGAACAACAAGAACGAACGCAACATATATTTTGATTGATACTTGGCCAGGGTGACCAGATGTAATTTGTTAATTCACCTCGATATTCAAACTATTTTTAATATTACCTTTTTCTTTCTGCAGGGTCTAAAGTGACCTAACATGAAGGAGTTGGTGGGAGCTGAAGTGAGCGAACTCAGCTCATCTCCTTCGAACCTAACCTATCCGTGTCGGGGTACCCTAAGCTCCCGAGCTCGCTTCGCTCGCTCTTGGACTAAATCACAATAATTTAAACTCTCAAATTATATTTAAGTAAAATATGATATAAAATTGAATAAAATACACGGTATACACCTCTACCGTCAACGGAACGTGAAATGTCAACTTTGACGTCTACCATGACAATTTATCCAACACTAGCTGTCCCACGCGGCTCTCGTCAACTGCCTACCTACGTACCCATCTACCCTACCTACCCTACATACATGATTGTTGCGTAACTTAAACCATTTACGCAGCGCACGCAACGGAAGCTCTCAAAAATTAATAATTTCGCCAGTTTTTGCAACATTTTTCATTTATGCTCCGCTCCTATTGGTCGTAGCGTGATGTTCGTGCCTTTAGCCTTTCTCGATAAATGGACTATCCAACACAAAAAGATTTTTCAATTCCAACCAGTAGTTCCTGAGATTAGCGCGTTTAAACAAACAAACTCTTCAGTTTTCTAATATTAAGTATAGATAAGCATTTGCAAAAGGCGCGCTATTTTCCACTTTGTATGGAAACTTTAAAAAAATATATCTCGTAAACCGTGATATTCCGATTCTTGGAAATTTGTAAAAAATTATGAGTACTACTTACAAAAAATGAACTTCCAACCAACGGCCCATAATACCAATTTTATCTCTTTTACGAACTCTGCCCCCTTTTTTTTTTCTTTTTTTTTGCGTGGAGAAATGCTCATGCATACTGCGCTACCACGGGGAGATAGCGCAGTTATGTGGGACTCTAACCCACTACAACTCCACGGTGTCCTCCTGTGCCGCTTATGGCGGGAACACGGGAACGCGTTAGCATACAAACGCGAACCCGCCGCGGCTGTCCGTCTCCGGACCCTCCTCTGGGGTTTAACCCCCATCATCGGCGCACCAGAACACACTGTACGCCGTGACCACCCCAGGAACCAAACCAGCACATGGGCGCCAGACGACCCCGTGTATGGCACCCTTGGTCCCCCTGTGACGGGTCAGGACAGTGGCCCCGCCACCTACCACTTTTCGGCAGCAGGGGATAGGGAGAGCGGCCAACGCTATACCGACACTCCTCCCCCCCTGCGGCCCCACCGCGTCCGCCATCAGACGGTGGCGACCCCGCGCAGGCCACGGTGGGTAGGGCGAGCGGCGCTCCGTAATACCAGCACTCCTCTCCCACCGCGGCCTCCAACCCTCACCCGCGATGCCTACTATACCACATCGCGGCCCACCTCAGTTGCGATGGCGCCCATACGCCACCGCAACCTACTTATTGGCCGCTACGTCGGCGGCTTGTCGGCAAAAGCCCTGACGAGTGGCCCCTCCTCGGGTTCCTCTTCGCTTCACCGTGGTTGTCCAAGCCACGGTTACTGAGCCCCCCGCCTCGACAATGCGGGAACCCACCGGGGGGGACGAACTCTGCCCCTAAGACGACCCACTGACCGAACTCCTGCGTTCTTTAACATTCTGGATTCTAATAGAAGATCTTGATGCTACTATACCGTCTATTCTATAAGTAGTTAGAGAAAAATTTCCCCGGACATTTCTCCGATTTGCCATTTTTTTACCCAGATTTGCGAATAGAAATACTCCACCTGGCAGCCTTGCACTTGACGTTGACCACAGATGACCTTCCAGTTGACACTGGCACACGCACACGGATGCATGACTGAATGAACGAAATTAAATAATGGCAGCACTCTTTCAGTGCGACTCATTCATATGATCGATTTTTTTAATTATTTAATATTTATTTGTAATATTTCATTTGTAGTTTTGGACTAGATTTCTTCTGTCTAGTCCGTCCCTGAGTAGTAAATAACTGGGAATGAAAGCAATGTTTTTGTTATTATTTTGTGAATGCAACGAAACTAACGAAACGAATTTTATCTGAGTGTGTGAGCGCGTTTCAAGCGTTGCCAACTTTACGTCTTTTTACGTAGATCTACTTATTTTAAGCCTCTCCTACAAACCTACATATTTCAGTCCTAGAATCTACGTATTTTTTTTTTATCAAAATTGTACAATTTGCAAAATAACATATCTCATGAGGCTGAATGGGCATACGTTCCGTTATTTTTATTTATGATTTTTTGGAAGCTCATACGAAACTAATTCAAAAATAGAATTATCGTGAAAAAAAATCTATGAATTACCACATGTAGATAATGTAAAAACCTTCAATTATCCATATCGGTTACTGGAATATTATTTTTGTTTATCAAAGTTTCATTTGTCTGCTACTTTTAGGGTCATATATTGTCGTTTTATTCAATGTTATCCCCTCTTCATTTCACTCAGAAAAAAAGTACGTAGATCTACGTAATTTTTGGGTCTGGTCTACGCCTTTTTCAAAAGCCGAGTTGGCAACACTTTGTATCAATTGTCATTGTCACTTTGTCACAGGTTGCCATGGTGATGGTTGTAGAAATGAATGAGTTTTTTAAGACAACAAACGTTGACTTAAAAAATTAACAAAACAGTTAAAAAACAGATCATAACCTGCGGCCACGAAAATGAACTGCTATAAACTTTAATGAAATTAAATATCTTGTATAATGAACGACTTTAATCGTAGTAATAAAATTCCGGGAGTATACTGGCTAAAGAAAGATGTCAGAGATTTACAATTAAAGTGAGTTTTATTTATATTTGATTACCTGAACAGATTGAACACCTGCAAGGAACCGTTTAGTAATTATCATCCTTTGTAATGATTAACAGAGTTGAGATTGAGACACTCTATTATTAACTGCTTTTTTACCAACTGTAGTAAGTAATTAGGATAAAACTAACAATTTCCTGTAGGTTAACTATAACCTATTATTGCTTCCACTGTTATGACTTAGCTAGAGGTTGCCATTAGGCAATCTACTCTATCTTACTATTTAATAGTTATATCTACTAAGCCTCCAGATCCTACTTATTCAGCTGTACTTATTTTTATTAATAAGATATTATAATAATTTTTCAGGATAAAACTAAAACCCCAAGACGGAATCATATCACTCCCAAAATTCGAAGACTGCACCAAAGGCACTAGCATTTTGAAATTAGAAAACACTGCAGAGGAAATTTCTTTTAAATGGCAAAAAAAACTATTCAGCCTGTGGGAAGTACAGCGCTACACAGATATTCACAACTGCATCACGGAATCAGAATTAAATTATCATGAAATTATTGAAAATATAGAATACAAGCCTTCTAAAATATACACTTATGTTGATGAAGATTGCTACTTACCTTTGCCTATTGACTGTAACAATAAAAAAAGCGGTCTTCTTAATTTGAATTCATATTTGGAAAAGTTAAGTTTGAATGATGCGGTTGGTAGAATATTTGGAGGCAATACAATCTCAAGAACTCTTTTGTTCAAGAGTGAAGAAAATGTTAGGGAAAAGGAGGAATGGACTGCCATGCATGTTGTGTTTGATAATTCTGATTATAATGAGTAAGCCTTCTTCATACTTTACTTGCTGGTGTAGAGTTCTTCAACAACATTCTTAGCTTGAACATTAGACTGGACTAAATTTTGACTTGACCCTAATGTTACTAAAAGCTTACTCTCAATGTTGTGTTACACTATTTTTAATCCTGGCTAAAAGCCAGTAACTGTAATTTACACTTTAACAGAATTAGTAGTGTTTTGCTCCTGTAATGGGTGAATTGTAGACTTTTTTCAGTATTATTTTAATAGACCATTCTTATAAAATAACAATACACATCATGAAAATAGTTCGAATTCAAAGAAACTTTATCCTATAATGTTCATTCCAGAGACTCCCACCTAATCTACAAACAGGAAGTGACCCTCCTCTCAATATACCACCACACAGCCCACAACTATATAGTCATGATGCCTGACGTCAACAGCTTGGAACTGAACCCGTACTCCGTGGAGACTGCGGCTGGTGTGCCGTGGGGGTACCAGTATGCTGTCGAGATTGAATTCGATGATGAGTGCGGTGAAGAGTTAGTGATGTTGGTATGACTGTTTGTTATTCACTCAAAAGCAGACAGATTATATTGGGGTAATATCACGCATTGTTTGCTGAAGTGGTAGGCAGAAATATATTATCTTGGTGATAAAATGACTTCAATTAGTAACTGGCGGTGACCATACCCTCTTGGAGCCAGGTTATTTCCAGTGTGCTTAAGGGACAGATGTATATGACCTTTTTTCACAGTCAAACCATTATAGTTTTGACTCGTCATGGTACAAGGGTAGATAGATACCAGCAATACACTTTTCTGTGATGACCTCCTGATTACTAAAAAAAATAAAGGGGAGCTAGTGTATTGAAAGAAAGAAAGAAAAAGTGTTTTGTCACAAATGCTTATGCTAAACCCTTAACAATAGTATTAGTAGTACTTAAATTAAGTTAGTAAAGACACAGATAATATAATACTAGCTTAAAGATGCCTCATCCCATACAAAGAAACCGTGCCGACGTAACTAGCGTTTTTCGTCTGGTTATTTTTTGTCCATCAATCGCGTTCGGTTCCGATCCACGGCGATAGATAGATGGTGTTAGCAGCAACTTGCAAGTAAATGGGTTAACTCGGTTCGAGAATATTTTTTCTTTAAATTCAGTGTAGGTTTGTATTATAGTATATTTTTGCACGTTTTATAGTTTCTTTGCACCAAAATGTATTACAATATAAATTTAAAAAATCGAGTGGAAATCCTCAGAAATTTAAAACCGCGCCATCTACTGGCATCAATTTTAAATGATCCGTTCAAATAATCTTTGAAATGTGAATAAAGAGGCCAATATTCCATAATTTTGTGCTTAGGAGAGTTGGTTAAAAAAGAACATACAATTTTTATGTTCAATTCCAGAAAATGTTAATTTTACACACGTTCAATAACAGACCGCGCCATCTAGTGAGATTTATTTGACCAAATTTTCTTTCTTAGCGCAGAGACGAGAAATAAATCAAACAATAATAACATATATACTACCTACATTTTTTACCTACATTTTGTATAAAACAAAATAAATAAGGTGAAAATGATGCCAGGCAGGCCAGATGCATGTCGTGATTGTGGCTAGAAGGTTTGTGTTTTGCTTAACTAGTGTCTCCTGTGCAGGTCACAAATAAATATTTTTCTTTCTTTTTTCAATTTGGTGACACTTGCACAGTTGACGTCTATCGGCTGAAATTACCAACAGGATGAAGAATTTGGTCACCCATCCACGGACCAACCTTGGCAAGCGTTGCTTAACCTTGAAGATAGACCCGTGCGGCTGTTCACCTATTGCTATTAACCAGGCATTAATCTAGATTCTGCGCTGCTTCTGAGATTCTTGATGACATTTTCCAGTCTGGGGATGGAATTCAGGACCCCATGTTCGACATTTGAGCTTGAGACTGCATAGGATGTATGTAGCAGACCCACTTATTGACTTCGTTCGTTTTAAATGATAAATAGATTAAATAAATGCTAAATGATAAGTATAAGCCTTATATATGAAATGCATTTATATTTATTTCCAGCTACAGAAACTGTACAAGAGATGGGAGAGGAAACAGAGGCATTTGATGACCTTCGTGATGCCTCCTGTCGGCAAGAAACAGTACTATGTGACATTGGAGATACTGACCGCTAAGGAATTTGATATGGACAACTTGTACATAGAGTTTGATATTAAGGTAAACATTCTTTCATACTTATTATAAGTTTAATAATCACCCTTGTATGAGTTATAGAAGCACGCAGACATGCTTAGTACAACTACATTTCGATAGAAATATTGTAGGTCTCATTTAATAGGATACGAGACTAATTCCGTAAACATGGATAAGAGCAGCTGCTGATAATTTTGTAATGACAAAACTAAAATCACCGCCAGATAAAAAAATAAAAGTCGCTAACACTTGTCTACCAATGTATTCCAAAACTATACGAAAAAAATGTAAAGGCTGTGTCTCTAACACGGTCGAAACATATGTATCGCTGTAAGAGGCGTCCTTGACGCTTACACTTGGCATGAAATTATTGTGAGTAATGAGTTAATATCTCCTAAACGCGTGGAACGATTTACATGATTTAAACGGAAATAATGGTTTTACGCCTATACTTTTCATCATCAAAATTATATTATTAGACCAGTTCATCATATAAATTACTAGACCAAAATAATCAAAATATCTCCATAAACAAAAATCATGTTTTGCCACTACCTTGTCTATTATGTAACACATTGCCTAAGATATTCGTTTCGAAATATGAACATTTAGACACAAGAAAGACATAAAACGTCGTAAACGTCGACGTTAAACGTCGTCTGAGGAACGTTTTGACCGCAAAGGAAGACTATGCTTGTGCAGACTTAAATTTTCCCTATAATCGACTACGGTGACGTGTCTTATTTTGACTTTAGTGCGGTTCTGTTGAATAAGCTTGATAGGCTCCTCAACCAAAATATTCGGTTCATATTTAACTTGAGGAAATATGACCATGTTTCGAGCTACAGATCTGAGCTCAAATGGGTGCCCATTTGCCAGAGAAGAAGTTTGCGCGCTCTCAATACGCTTTTTTCCCTACTTAACTCTCCCACCCCACCTTCTTACCTTATGTGTTCATTTTCAATATTTAAGTTCTTCACACGCTAGGAATCTGTGTTCCTCCAATAATCTTCTCCAGTTGTGTCCTTCTCATACTACTGATTTTGTTCACTCTTCCTTTCATATTCAGTCCATTCTTCTCTGGAACGCGCTTCCTCTCGGAATCAGTTTAATAATTAAGCGTAAATTGCGGGTTTGTTTTTAACGGGGAAAAGGGACATCCTGATAACTTCTATTCCTTACTTTATTAAAATGTATATATTTTTATTTAGGTATGTATTATACAAAATATATATGTATGTGTATATTAAGCAACTTATTAGTATTTCTTTGTTTTACTTGTTTGCTTGTCACTACTTAAATAATGCAAATGCCTAAGGCATTAAATCAGCCATTGTACCTTTGTGCATGAAGTTTTTAATAAATAAATAAAAACAAAATTACATAATAACAGTTACGAAATCACTTTTGTATGGAGTTTTAATATCATTATGTAACTACAACGTAATTATTTTTCTTAACTGAATAGGCTACTGTTGTTAGACGTATTCTGCCGCTACGCCCGCGCTTTTTCTACCGCCCCATCCGGCAGAATGATACTGAACCTGTTACCTATCGAAAAAGCGCGCGTTGATTGCTTGTATATAGTCTGTGGTTTTTAGTCTGAACGTTTCTAATAAATTGTTGTTGGAACTTATTTGCATTTAATTAAGTAAGCTCATCAGGTAGTGGAAAAAGAATCGTTCGTGTCTCGCATAAAAAGGCTTTATTTTAACACTCGCATGTAGCTTTCAAATTGCTGCATCGCTCGTGTTAAAATCTCGATGTTTTATGCTCGACAGGAAATGTACTATTTCAAGTTACGTAGTATACTTTCTGGTACCTGTAAGTTGGCTCAATGATGTTTTTTTTATACTTTTATAACATATTGCCCATCATACATTAAAACCTACGACTCTACGCTCAGCAGTTGCGCTTGCTAATAAACTAGGCCAGTCATCCATCTAAACTTAAAATTTTAGGGTCGTTTGTTTGAGGTAAATAAATGCAGTCATATTGCGTAAGTGAATACCGTAACGCAAAGAGTTTTACCGCTATCAAATCGACCAAATCGACCAATCACACAGACGGAAATCCACATCGCGTCATTCATCTCACATGTGATTGGTCGCTTACGCAATACGGGTGCTGGTCTGATTCAAAAAAGGAAGTTATAGTTAAGGTGTGTGTATAGACAAGAGCATTTACTTGTAACATATCATCAAGCATTCGCCGTTTTTAACCGCACTTCGAACACGATGGTCGAAGATTTTAACCCCCGTCGGCAAAAGAGGGGTTTTTAAAGTTTGACGTTTGTACTTGTGTGTTTGTGTACCTATTTGTGTGTATTTCATCATAGTTCCTAAACGGATGACCAAAACTTTTGTTTGATAGGTGTCTTTATCGAGAGTGTTCTTAGCTATGTTTGATGAAAATCGGTTTACCCGTTCCAAAGTTAAGGGCGTTTTACTGTTTGAATCGGGGTGTTTTCGCAAGATGTCGTGTCATTTATTACATGTTCAATAGATTGACGATCGAAGCGTGTCTACTTAATAAATTATGTAGCTTGAAATAAAAAGGAGCAAGGGTTTTTTTTAAATTTTACTTGTGTTACCTGATTTTAAAAACCAATGAGCGAATTGGTGCAACATTTTATCACACACGTTTGCTCGATAAAATCACAGTATAAATATGGACGAACATTACGGTAACTACCTACAAATGCTCGAAACGGCACACTCACACAAACATGCGCACCGACGAGACCCCTAAGCAGCGTCCGCGATACTGTCAGTTGTGCGAGCCGCAAACGCACGAGCATCAAGATAAAGCCCACGCGACCCGTTTCGACGGTGAATTCAAGGGATAAAAAATGTTACAGGGTCTCATTCGCCATAAGCATTACGTCGAACGCAGCGTCGAATATTCGCAAGTACAGTTCATGGCATAGAGAGGTTTTACTCAGCGTTTGCCCGTATTGTACCATATGTATGAAAGTTACGTTTTATTGTAATGCTCTAGTCTATACTCACCTTAATATGTACATTGCAGTATTGATTGTCTATAGTCTTTACATAAATTTCATGTTCATATCTCGTATTATTCTCATAACTTCAGGTGCCAGAAGACGTCGAATGCTCCGACACGCTGCACGGTAGAACGCACACGAGTGAAGCTGCGACCATCGACGGAGACAAAGTTTGGAGCTACGGACTTATTGTGGAACTGAGCATTCTTGTTAACACTGGAATAGGTAAATTATTCTAGACTCTTTTCAGAGGGCCTGTAATTTTTGAGAAGGTTTTCCGCTTTCGTGCAGCAACTTAGTCTTTTTCACATTTAAGCCGATTGCTGACCAGCAGCTAAGCAAGCTTAGTTTATTAAGTTAAACTCGCATAGCTAAAGTCATTCTCGTGCTCGTTCACACGGGGTCTTTTTTTCGGGTCCGCTTTATCGTATACGTTTTTATTCGGCGCTGACGTATGTAGTTGTATGAGCGAGTTCACACACAAAAGTATTAAAATACTGATCTGTTTTATCGGATCAAAGCCACGCGGGGCGTGCCATTATCCCCAGTAGCGATGGATCCGTTAAACCGGTACTGAAAATACGGTGTGAACGTTACCCCCAGTAGTGACGGATCCGTTAAAACGATCCTTATGTACAGCTTAGTTTACATAGTTTGCGGTCTGTACAAGCTTAATACGAAATTACAACAGCTTTCTGAGCTAAAATTGACTAAAGAAACGTACTTTTAACCCCTGACGAAAAAAGGGGGGTGTTATAGGTTTGACGTGTGTACCTGCGATTTGTGTGTCTGTCTGTGACATCATAGCTCCTAAACAGATGAACCGATTTTATTTTGTTTTGTTTGACATACTTGCTTTTTCTTCTGGCTTTACCAGCAACACGAAAAAGCAAGTGTGTCATAATAATGTGTGTGAAAATAGTTTTTTTTTGGCATTTCAGGTAATAGACGATGGACTAGTTTAAATCCCGAAGGCTATTTTCCCACATAACTGCTGCCTCTTGCAATGAAATGAAGAAAACATTTAATCCTAGGAACTTACAAGTTGTTGTATGTTAGCAACATTGAACCAATGTCAACAAATAAATGAAATTTAAACTAAAACGTATCAACACTCTTTACAGAACCAGCTCCCCTAAAATTATTCCTGGAAGCCATATCCTCAGACTGGTGGGGTCGCCACCGGACTGAAGGATACTCCTACCTGCCTATAACCCTGAACCCTGGCTTCTACTCCAAAGACTTGGCTTGTAAAAGACCTGAAGAGTCAAATGCAGTGGAGGCTGAAAGCCGGCGGTTCTTCTTGGGAGGATGCCACTTGATTAAAGATTTGAATGTGCTGGCTGAACCGCAGTTGCAGGTGATTACACCTTAGTAATGCTTTATACAACAAATGCTTTGCACTTTTCACAAGTGATTTTACACTGTATTGCTAAACATATAAGCATCAAAATCCCGTGGGAAACTGCGGTGTTAAGATGAAGCGCTATTACGCACTAGCGGTTGGCCACTTATGCGGTTCATTTGAGCGGCCAGCCGCCTGACGCGGTTGGAATAGCGGCTAACCGCCATGGCGCCTAACCGCGATGAAACCGCGTCTTTGCTTCACTTAAGTTCATACATCTAGTCATACAAGCACGCCGGTTATGATAACTGCGCACCTGGCCTTTCTGAAGAACTTCACCAATATGATCCATGTATCTATCCCTTCCAGAATGTCCCCTCCCCTCGTCTGCCTTGTAAATGCTTTTTGTTTGTCATCTTTCATTCATCGAATCCTCTCAACTTGGCCAAATAACCTAAGCATACCGACCTATTAATATAATTATACAAGGACCCTTTCTACTCCCAGGATTCAAACTACACATACAAAACTACAGGAACCATCAACCTTCGGTGGACCATCATCTCACAAGCCCAGATCGGTGGTCTAATAGCACCAGCTCCTCAACCGGGCACCAGTACAGCATCAGCACTACTCCTGGGCGCTGAAGCTGCCCTGAAGAAGTATAAGAAGGCGAGGGCTAGACTCGCGGCTGCTACTAAGGATCTTAGTGATGTGACGTATGGGGGGACAGGGGATGGGTAGAATTGTAATATGGTGTTCCTTTTTTGAAGATTCAGCAAGATATGATATTGAGTGTCGGAAAATATGCATTCAAGACTGCAAAATAAGAGCTTGGTGACTGCAGTATTAGCCTTTTAAAATGAACAGAGAACTCTAACAAAACACCAAAGCTTGAATCGGACGTGGTCATAAAATGTATGAGCAAGAAGACGCGACACTCCGTCCTACTCGCACGTTTCATGACTGCGTTTGCTGCGTGTTTTCTTGTATACTAGTCAAATTTAATGTTAACTCAGAATAAGGTATAAAGTGATCTTGTAAAAGGAAATGTAGATATACAAACAAATTGTAGGTACGTTTGGATGTAAATAATTTATTAGTGAATAATTATTAAAAATAAGTTACACAAGACTACGTTTACTTTTAATATTAATTACGAGTACAAGTAACATAATGAGGTAGTTTACATTTTACTGAAGTAGTTTACACACACGGGAATAAATATAAAATTATTAATTACAAAATCTTTTTTAAAACAAGCTTTTTTCGTATTCTTCTCAGCAAATCCTTTCATTTGATATCAATTATCTAGGTAGTGCAACAAAAATAACTATCCCGCCATCTTGGGCCGTCCACCATATTGGATTTAGATGACGTCACTTAGCTAATCATGCATTGTCATCCTAACTAAACGTGTATACAAAATTTCATCTTAATCTGTTGAGGATAACTGCTTTAAAATTCAGTTGCAAGATTTGACCCGAACATACTTACATACATACATAGCTAGTTAAATAAAAGCTTTTAATAAAAAATGTGGCGGCATTATTGGACTAAGGGCCGATCGTAAGATAAAGAATAAACGTATTATATTAAAAATGTTATTTGACACATAATGGTGCTCCCACACCGCTGTTTAGACATTTTTAACACGCAATTTTAGTAAACGTGTAAGTTCATAATTTGGGATTATCTATTTGAAAACAGACGTGCGTGTACGTATGCTTTTTGCACCTAGAAAAACATTGTCTGTGATGTCATTAACATACCCGTTTTCAAAAGTTCCTGACAGACATGGTCATAAAACTTGGGAGCGAGATGACACGAGTCAAAGTATAGAGATTACAGAAATACGTCGTATGGAATCGTCATCGTCCTACTCGCACGTTTTATGACCATGTCTGCTCTAAGTCTTGGCGGCTAGAATAGTTAAATTTACATAGACAGACTCACAAACCAATTACTGTGTTATTTGCACTTGCAGTATAAAAGCAGTTAGCTTTTCTTTTGCTCACAACAATAAAAAAAAAGCACTCGATGACAAAACAGTCCGTTCACAGTTGAGGAGTGGTTTTTCAAAAGGGCTTATTTCCGTTTTTGCTAGAAAAACAATCTATGAATGCACTGTCATATTAAAAACTACCCCAAAAAGTATTATTTTTCCTAAGGAAACTTACAGACAAAAATCTCAATGTCGTAAGAAGAACACACTTCCAGTATAATTTATAACAGTTTTAACTGGTTTTTCTTCATTACTGGAAAATGGTTTATCATGGAAATAAGCCCTTTTGAAAAATCACTCCTCAGTTATTTTACCTCCAACTACCCAAACAGCAACCTTAGTGCAAAGACAATAAAGATGTGTTTAATTTTTACAATCATGCAAAATCAGAGATAAAATAACTGAACTCGCTGTCTAGACTAGAAAATATCGTTCTCTATCTACCTGACATAATGGCCTCCCTAAGCTGTTGTGTAACAGCAGCCAGATTCTTCGCGCGTCGCCTTCTTAGTTCCTTAGCGCGCATGATTCGAACACTGCGAGCATCTGTCAATGCTGCGTGCGCCGCGTGGTTCGCGCGTCGTGCTGCATCCATCGCTGTCACTTCTTGACGGAGAAGCGATGACTCCCAGGACGAAAGGGCGTTGTGTATCGCGACGCGCTGGAAGAAAGAAGTAGAAATGAAGAAAATAATGAGGGACCCTAGTGACTGAGTCAGCGGATGGCGTTGCCGCTGGGTATGGAATTACCATCATCATCTTATCAGTCGAAAGACGTCCACTGCTGGACATAGCTGGACAAGCGTCGCCACATTGACAGGTCCCGTGCGTCCCGCATCCAGCGGATCCCCGCAATCTTCACCAGGTCATCGGCCCACCTGGTGGGAGGCCTTCCAACGCAATGTCTTCCTGTTCGCGGTCGCCACTCCAGAACTTTTCTGCACCATCGGCCATCCGTGCTGCGAGCAATGTACCCTGCCCACTGACACTTAAGTTTCACAATTCTTCGGGCTATGTCGGTAATCCTGGTTCTCTTGCGGATCTCTACATTTCTGATTCGATCACGCAAGGAAACTCCGAGCATAGCCTTTTCCATTACCCTTTGGGTGACTGTTAACTTTCTGATGCGGCCCATTGTGAGCGACCACGTCGCACAGTGTTTTATAGAAAAATTTTCAGTGTTTTATACAAATGCACGAGTAGAACTCATATGTGTCAATTTTGTGTACTTGATTTTTTTTGTAAATCGTAAAGTTTTCGTAAAAAAAACACCAAAAAACAAATTCGTAAAAAAGAACTGTACATAATTGAGCTTTATTCGTATTGCAGGTTTATGAAGAAAATTAGACTGTATTTATGTAATCAAAAAGTTAACAGAACCCAGGAAAAAAATGTTTCACCGAAATCACTATTTTTTTTCTAACTCGAAGAATAACCTTTGTCTGGTACAAATAGATTGCTTTTATTAAGTTTTATCATCCATAAAAATATTACTTTCAACTTGGGCCTAGGTTTCGAGAATATTTTTATGTACCGAGGTCAAAATTCCAAATTTAGGGTTGTCACAAAGGTCAATTATCATTGACTTTTTATAATCAACTAAAATTAATTATAATTTAGTTTAAAAGTATTTATGACTTATCGATCATCGTGCATGTTGCAAATTTAGAAATATGAATATGTTGTGACTTCAAACAAGCCGGAACTGTTGCGCTTCCGAAATTACAAAGCCGCGCACGAAATGTCACAGGACCTCGGTCACTGAACTGACCCGTGACCGTGACCTATCCTGATTAGCTAAAAATTTCGACAAGAAAGAAAAATAGAATAAATCGAACTTAGCTATCTCTTTCTTTTGACATTGTGTCATGAAATAAGGTAAGTGAGTGCGTAACAGGAAGTAATAATTTTCGCATGAATTCTTTCTGTATCTAGTTGAGAAGGCACGCTTTGACTCTTATGGCTCAGGCATAAAGTATAATTTGCATTGAATTGCATCAGGAAGCGAGCTGGCAACGTGTTTACGTGGGAGTCGTTAATCTGTCGGTGCTCACCTATTATCAGATACATAATGTAGAAAATGTTAAAAATGAAAAATAATGTCCTGTGGCTAAACTACTGGATATATTCGTTTGCATTTTTATGTATAGATTGGGAATATCATGACTTATACGGAGTTAAATTTATTGTCATCTCTACCCTATCATAGTATAGGCAGGTGTTTATCAGACAGTAATCAAACTAAGAAGACAAGAACCCAATTATGGGCTAAGCTCGCATTTGTACATTAATTGTTCTATTACATTTGTATGTTATAAATATTTTGTGTACAAATTCACGTGAAGTGTTTTAAAATTAACCGTTAGAATTATACCAGTATAGAAGGTAAAATACCTGCTGATTTTATGTGATAAAAACTAATCGTCACAAAAGGTCAAAATAGTGGCAATCCTAACAAATATTTTTGAAAGTCATTTTTTCAAAACCTAGGCCCAAGTTGCAAGTAATTTTCGTAAGTGCGTTGCGTAATTCATTCGAAAAGGCAAAGGGCAAAGAGTATGAAAAATCGACCAATCACATAGACGGAAATCCACATCGCGTCTTTCATCTCGCATGTGATTGGTTGATTTTTCATACTCTTTTCCCTTTGCCTTATTGAATTCATAACGCAATAAGGCTGCAGATTCCCCATGGTAAGGCTTGTTGTCAGACTCTCAGCTGGTTTCTGAATATCAACTAGAATAAGTCCATATATTATATGTAGGTACCTGTTATTTCAATAGCACTCTTGAATCTGGACTTTGCTTTGGGTACTGCCCTGTCAAAAAAGGTTCGTACAAGGACTGTATGTGCGAAAAAGAGATGGGTAGGTATATACAGAAAACCTGAAGCCGTCTCTTTTACCTGAGTAGCATCCTTCAACAACTTCGTTCGCCTCTGCATAGCGTTGTCGGCTTTTCTCTGCTTGTCAATAAGGTCTATGTGTTTTCTGAACTGTTCTGCTTCGCCCTGGCGTATGCGACGGTCTGCGGCAAGCTGGGCCCGAGCCTCTTCTTCCAATGCTTTATCTACCAAGAAGCACGCCTGAAGAATTAGAAAATATCGGGTTAAAAGTTGCACGTAATAGTTAAACAATTGATCTGATTATTGACTTGATTCATCACTTAAATCCTGATAATAAACGGTTGAACGTGGCTACTGCCTTCATCTACAATTTAATTCTGATTTTCCATCTCAGTGTCGTATTTGCATCAATATATATTGGCATAGCAGCGTGTGCTGCCTTAGAGGAAAATCCGAAGGATCTGATGTTTTTTTTACAGTAATTGCCATAAGACTGGAAAACAGCTTTGTGTCTGATGCAGTCCATCAGCATCTCTTTCTTGAGCTCCGGCTCCAACGACTTCTGGTACTGCATATACTTAGTATTACCTTCTCGTCATCGACATGGGCGAGCAGTTCAGCGCTGCGCTGCTCCTTGTGTCTGATGCAGTCCATCAGCATCTCTCTCTTCAGCTGCGACTCCAACGACTTCTGGTACTGCATGTAGTCATGGCGTGACTTCTCTTCGCGCCGCTTCTCGATTATGTAGCGCTTATACTGGCCCAGGGTTTCAGCTTCAACCTGGAGTTAAATTAAAATAATTATTTTAGGATGACGTATTTAAACTGTGATTAGGTTGCTTTCACACCACGCATACACCTACCTAAAAGGTAAGGAGCGCATTTGAAGAAATAATGTCATATAACATTATGGAACCTCAATAAAAATTTTGAAACTTGAATTCGCTCGCTCTTAAATTCTTCTTCTTTATTTTTCAAACTTGTTTGCATAAGCGGATGAAGTTACTTTTATTCAAAAAAAACATACTATTCGAGACGGGGTGCTGCCGAGGCCCATGTGGAACCACCTTTTTATGATATTCATCAGCCTGTTAAAATGTTTAGACTGAAAAAAGTGACGATTAATATGTAAAACTATTTTTTCTAGAGATTTTTAATACTACCTATCACCTACCTATCTACCGTACCTACCTACCCACCTGTCTACCCACCAACCTTGCCATAACAAGTATGAATTTTATAGGCAAAATTTTGTTACTTTGGGTTACATTAATTTTCAAAAGGATCTCTAATTTTTTTGAAAATAATGTGTAGTCCATGTTACTCGGGAATAATGTAACTTGCCATAGGTGAAAAATCGGTCCAATAGTTTCGGAGCCTATTCGATACAAACAAACATACAAACAAAAAAATCTTTCCTCTTTATAATATTGGTATAGATTGATTCGCGTAAGCGCCTACTTTAATACTCAAGCAAAGTTACATACGAGTACATGCGCTAATCAGTTCAGTTAGCTATTATAATCATCAAGGCGTTCTTGTGACACTTTTTCTTTCAAATCTAGACTCACGATTTCCCTTTCTTCTTTCTCCTTCTGCCACAGCTGTCGGAACTGGTCAGCGAGTTTGTCTCTCTCAATATCATCTTCTCTCTTCCGTGCGAGCGCTGCTAGGAGTTTCCAATCTCTTTCGGGGATCGAGTCAACGATGTCTGTACTGCAGTTCTCGTAATCAAACGAACGAATCAGCTGGGATATAGAGCTCTTTACTGTAACAATAGACAAGAGGCTTTCTACTGGGGAAACTTAAGATCTTTTTAAGAAATTTGGCAGTTTATATATCGTTTCTATATCATTACAAAGTTACCGTAAGTTACGGCAAGTACCATAGACAATTGTTGTGATTGGCGCCTGAGACTTAACGTTTATAATTCTGTTAGTTCATGCCTTGGTAACATTGTTTTCCTAGGCGCTGGTTCGATACCAACGCGGCGCTGGAGCTGGTTCACCAAAATAAAATAAAAAGTTGTCTCTCGTCGTCCCCAAGATATCTTAACCGATATGATGTCTTTATCCTTTATTTGTTTTTCA
Organism: Orthosia gracilis; assembly: GCA_947562075.1. Classification (NCBI taxonomy): domain Eukaryota; kingdom Metazoa; phylum Arthropoda; class Insecta; order Lepidoptera; family Noctuidae; genus Orthosia; species Orthosia gracilis. Next base: position 11,894,670 of record OX387273.1, on the reverse strand, counting down.
CCTAAACCTAGGTATGATTAATTATCGTCGCAACCACGTTCAAGACAATAGCTCTTACGTAGTGCAAGAGTACGGCATTTAAACATTTTTAACTGACTTCCCAAAAAGGAGGAGGTTATCAATTCGAAAGTTTTTTTTATGTGTGTTACCTCAGAACTTGTTACTAGGTGAACCGATTTTGATAATTCTGTCATGTGATATAGTGGTCATGTCATGTGGTCCCATTTAAATTCAGCAAGATCTGATGAAGTACTTCGGACATATACATGAGAACTCTTCAATAAATGACGGCAAATCTCTCGGGATTGCTGCAATCGCATGTCTGTTTATTGTTTACACCATTTCATAACATACCATCACGCCAGTATTTTCTAAACGGGTAGGCAGATGTGTACAGTTCACCCTGGAACACTCTCATTCCACCGGTTATGTTCAAGTTACATGTTAATCGAATTATCTTTTCCGGCATCACTGTGGTATTATAGGTACCTTACTATAGAACTTGTCCAAGGTCCCACAAAAAAGTGAAAAATAAAATACTTTCCCTCTTTCCAATTTCAAAAAGGTACCAATTTACTGCTTTATGGATACCGACTGCCAAAAATAAAGTTATTTTTCACTTTGTAGTTTTTTTATTTGGAAGTCGGTAGTAATTTTTTGTTCTTTCTTTTAATCATACGAGTATTATTAGTTTTTAACTATACTTTTTCTTTGTTTTTATTATTATCAATAGGCTCACGCTTTCCCACTATCTCACCTGTTGGTAAGCGATGATGTGGTCCACGGTGAAGCACGCTTGCCTAGAAATAACCTATTCACTCTTGACTTAAAGACCCTTAGATTGATACTACCTGTGCACTTGGAGCTGTCAATGACTCAATGTTCCATTGGCGTTCGACTCTCGCTATTGGCGCACGAGGCGAATGCGGGTAAGCGGCAGTGGGGTCGCTTGACATACCTACGATGTGCATTGTTATTGTGATCTTAATTCTTACCATTACAAACTGGTGACTTCTTCCTCGGAGACAGAACCGGCCGTCGTGGACTCTCTGTTATTATTTTATAACAAAACACCATTCTTCACACTTCCTCAGTTTGTTTCCAGCGTGAGAAACTTTATATTGACACTTCTTATTGTAAAACGCGATGATTCATGTTATCATGTATTTTTAAAGAAACATTTTGATTCAGTTAACTATGTGGGACTGTGAAATAATAGTGATAGCAATTTGAAAAGTGTTTGCATGTTTAAACCCACCTAACCTAACCCCCTAATGGTGTGAAATGTGTTGAAGGTTTAATGGGGGCAGAGCCTCGGTTACAGCCAGTAATCAAATAAGCTTATTAGGACTTGTAAAATCTAGACCTAAGTTACTCTATAGTGTTGTTTGTGAGATGTGCCCCAACAGGCATTGCATAGCATAGAGGGTCCTCTGGGTTCGGTATTTTAAAAGCCGTTGGTAACTTCTCGTAAGGCTAATAGTGGCCGCCACTGCTGTGTTTTTTAGAACTTCAGGGGTACCAAAGTCCCGCAGCGTAATTGCGTAAGTGAATTCGGCAAGGCAAAGGGATTGACCGGATGAAAGAGAATGAACAATCGACAAATCACATAAGCGGATAACCTCATCGCGTCTTTCATCTCACATGTGATTGGACAAGGCAAAGGGTTTGGCCCCATGAAAGAGTAGGAATCACACCAATCACATAGACGGAAATCCTCATCGCGTCTTTTATTTCACATGTGATTGGTCAATTGTTCATATTCTTTCATGGAGTCGAAACCATTGCCTTGCCGAATTCACTTACACAGTTAGGTTGCCGGTCTTAGACAAAGAACGGGCAACTATTTAAGGTTTCCCCCCAAAAACAAAAAGTCTAGGTATAGGTAGTATGTTAATAGATGATTATACAAACGAGTATACACTGTTCTTGTTCCTGTAGTTTCCTACACAGCGCTTCAACAGGTTATTACACTAACATAGGTGTTAATATCCTCCAGCAGATAACATCAGACTGCGGTCATCTGCTACCAACCGTGGTAGTGGCATTACCCTCAGGATCACCCACTGTAACGGACCATACCGTCCATGTTATAGCAATGTACTTGAACAGGCTAGCATGCACTGAATAACCTTGTCTAAACCTTGCTCTTGGTACAACTTCAAGGATAAACGCAATACAAACAAACTAGAAAGACAAATTGCCTATTTGAGAATGTTTTTTGCACATTCAAAGCACAATTTAAGCACTTTTTTTCACAAAACAATCACATACTACTTTGGTGTCGTCGACTTCTGACGACAGACTACCTAACTAGGGGTGGTTGCTACGTTTGTATCGATTTAACTTCACATGTACTTGAATCAAGGTTAAATTGGACATAAATCTTATCTTCTCTTATCTTCTTACTAATCTTACTTCCTACTATCACACTAGTATAATATTGTAAAGGTAAAAGTTTGTGAGTGCGTGTGTGTTTGTATGTTTGTTTCTTCTTCACGCTCAAATGGCTGGACGGATCTGGATAAAATTTGACACTTTCCTTGGTCTTCCTCTACTTCTAGAGGTAGCATTCATGTTCAAAACTACATATAATTGGATTAAACTGCAGTGAAAAGTGCTCTTCCCCTTTCACACTCTTCAACCGTCATTTCATTTCTAGTCTTTCTCTACTCTAACAACATATATGCCTCATACTCAAAAACTAATGACCCTTTAAAAACCGGGAGTTTACTCCCTAAAAACGAAGTCCGTAGTTTCGGCCTTCGTTACGGGCGATTCTTACTACATATCAAATACGGACGCATGATTCGTTCGCTGTCCGAACTACAAATGAAAGACAATACAATTTGACAGTTGTACCTACTCCCGATGTGTTTTTACCCGTCTGAAAAATTTAATCATTACGGAGTCGGGATCACTCCGAAGTTCCGAGGTACTTTCGGACGGGCCCGTAACTTCGTTGACGGAGATAGTGACAGAGTGAAAAGTGTGAAATTGCACGAAAACGGCAATAATTTTTTTTGAATGAAACTCACTCATTTTACAGTTGTTTCAAAAAGAGCAATCCTGTTCCCCGATTTTTCTACCCTTCACCGCTTTACACTAACGAAAGCCATTTAGTCCTCCCCTATTTCGGAACTATTATAAACATGTAGGGTTGTTGTGTAGCCCATTAATCAATGACAACCACGATTGACTAATGGTCTTGTTACGAGGTTAACTTTGTTGTGAAATATACCCACCTGTTTTAAAAATAAATGGCATATCATTAATAGCTTTTGTTTACTAATAACTAATTATTCTTAACTGTACCTACTTTCCTCTTTCGTTACTTAGACCAAGAGTTCCGTAGAAATAACTAGAATAAAAAAAACTTTTATGCACGACTCATTAAGGGAAGGTTCATATCTGACGGAACATGCGTCGCGTATTATCGGTCGCGTAACGCCAGAACAGACAAATGTATAGAAAAACACTTGACCGTTCACACTCAACCGATGATACGTTAGTGCGTCGAGCGTACAGCGTCTATTCCGTTTCCGTCAACGCATTGTCGGTCGACGTAAGATGGATTTTTGTATCATTTTAATATACATGTCAATAATATTAAAATATTAATGTCAAGAACGAAAGCAGTTATTATTATACCTACAACTTTCCTGTTTATATATATATATCTCTTCTTTCTTCAGGAGTAATGGCACATCGAAATTTCGTATCATACTTAGTTATGGAACATTTTACAATCGTAAGGAGTTCATCAAAAGATTCTATGGACATGCGGTAATACTGAATAAATTTTGTCGGATACTCTCTTAAAGTTGCATATAGACAATTAAATTGGCCACTTGATATTCTTTTAGTATTTAAAGGATGCACCCAATATCGACGTTTCCTTTTTCGGTCTTGTTCTAAAGCCTCCCAAATGGCAATTATTTCGATAGGCTTCATTTTAAAATTCAGTATCACACAACACAACGGCTCTATAGATGCTAAACGCAGAAACTGACATGTGGCAGGACGGATGTTACGCTCGACGCATTTTCCGTTTGATATGAACTGACACATTCGACCGAATAGACGCGACTGATGATACGCTCGGCGTATTTTACGTCAGATATGAACCTTCCCTAAAGCTCCTTAACCGACGGATAGCATTGTTCGTATTGCGTTTAGCCTCTGTCGCCACCGGCAAGATTGTATGTAACTTTTGTAAGCGCACAGTGTAGCACACTTGTGCATGAACATGTTCACTTAGCACTGAGCAGAGTTTGCTGTCTTCAGTTGTTAATAATAAGGACGGGTAGGAAAATATAGTGCTTTGTGCTGCAGCTTGTGTTTTATTATGTAGTATGCTTAAAAAGAAACGAAGAAAGAAACCGCGATGTTGGGTGAGGCCCTTCCTAGAACGACGCAATGAAGAAACGAATAGATTTGTTGAAGAAATAAAAATAGATCCATTCAGTGGCTTTAAAAATTTCACTCGTATATCGTGCGAAGATTTTGAGTTGCTGATCAATGCAGTTAGAGCTCTTATTGCTAAGCAAGATACTACAACACAACTACAGAACATCTGTCCCTGTTTCAATAAGGCTTGCAATTACCTTCAGATATCTTGCTACTGGAGATTCCTTTGCAAGTTTATTGTATTTATTTAAAGTTTCAAAAGAACTTATTGCTCAGATTGTAACTGAGGCCACTTAAGGCGTTGATAAACGTAATGAAAGAAAATAAGGTAAGTAAATAAAAAATAAAATCACATGTAATTTTAGTTAATTTTATTGCATTACATATCATGCCAAGTTAATATTTCGCAGTCTCTCTGGCTTAAAAGATCTCTTGAAGCCGGTACTCTGACAATTCGACGAATCTGAATACGGTGAAGACAATGGAGTCGTAGCATATTTCCCAATACCAATAATAGCGTCATACAATAAATTATCAATATCCCTTTGCACTAAAATATTCGTTCGCTCATCTTTAATTTTCCTTAATTTCGTTGCTACGGCTGCAGCATCATGTTTGTTTGCTTCCATCTGCTTGTTTACATTATGCATAATGGACAATGCATGGGCAATTCTTGGGTCTTATCGACAGCACTACATTTCAGCGAGTTCTTCGGAGTCTTAAACTTTTCGACTGGCTTTTCATGAGGGCATTCTTGATCTTCATTTACTGTATGTTCCTGGATATCTTGTATTAGCTGAGTTACTAATAAGATTTGCTTTTTCAGATGCCTAACATGTCGTCTTCACTACTTTATAGAACTTGGGCAGTTTTGATACTGAGAAACAAATTACTCTCATCACCATTGATGGAAGTTGGCGGCGCGATGCACCCATGACAAATTTACTAACTTTAAGACATGTCGGAAGAAGACCATCTGGCGATGAGAAAGACCTAAGAGAAGAACTTGCACAGTATTTTACAAACTGACATCGGAATGGAGCCATGGCAAGAAACACTAGCGTAAAAAGCATAAGTAATAAAAGGTTTGAAAATAAAAATATGAAACGTACCTGTTCATTTATTTCGTCGTGTGAGTGCATTCTGGCGTTCGGTTCCCTTCCATGAAAGAAACTCAAATATGCATAAACAAACCATTTCGGCTTATATATATCTGAACTCCCAGACCCTTGAAGATTTTGAATCCACGATTTTCTTCTTTTCTCTTCGGTATTGATCCAAAATAATCTTCCATTTTCTCATTACCTCAGTCGAGTCACAATTGAAACTTTGAGCCAACTCTTGAGTGGCGTCGTGTTTTTGTTTCTATTTTTATAATCATTGTGACTGGAATCCCATAGTCGAGGATAAGTTTCAATCGCTTGAATAAATTTTATAATTTTATCATTCGTCCAAACCATATTTAATTTGGTGTAACAATGTGCGCGTACAAATAAATGTTTTCACTCCGATAGCGGAAGCAAGTCAAGCAAGACTGAGCGAGTTCGCGAACAACAAGTGTGTACGCGTCAACGCAAGTCCACTGCTTGCCTTTGTGCGCGCAAAAAAGTATACAGATGTGCGCAGACATTTCTAGAATGTTAGTGCACAGTTTGGTATTGTAAGCTTGAGTGAGTAGACCAGAATAAACATTTGTGGCGCACACTGTGCATTACAGTGCCGCACAGTTGAGCACACTTGTGGAATCACAACTTTGAAGCAGTTTAATATTAATATCAATTGATATACAACATATTACGAATTACGATAATTTACTTGCGTTATATTAAACACAACACAATGAACGAACTAACTGCACGTCGACTGCAACAAGCCATACAGTCGGTAAAATAAAGAAATCGTGCATTCAAAAGAATTTTTAATATTAATATCTCTGGAACATTGATACACAACCTATTACAAATTACGATAATTTACTTGCGTTAACACAACACCACCAACGAACTTACCATATAACGAAACAATAAAATACGCCTTAATATTGCAATATATAGTTGTCAGAATTTTCTACGTTTATATCAATCACCTTGGTACGAATAAGTGGCTTCATTATACACAATAAATATCTAAACATATTTCAATACTGTAAGCGGATGTACCTCAGTAAATTAGTTACTATTTTTACTAGCATTTTATAACGTTAAGTGGCCAATGACTTCCTGGCAATTTCCTTAATTACGCTCTTTACGACACCCGCACGCGTCACGATTCTTTTGAGTGCTTTGTTATGGAAATGCGCAAACAAAAAATTAAAAAGTATGAAAAGAATTTCGAGGAATATTCGAGCACGAGCTAAATATGTTGTAAACTTTAACACATACAGTTGACCGGTCATTGTTAATGGAAAATCTGGAACAAAAATTAAATAAAAAAAAACGCATAAACCGAGGGCTTTTCAAAACTATAAGCGACTTCCATAATTGAAATACACGCAGTAAGCACGAAATTGTAATACCCAAATTCAGATTAACGAAAACTAGCAAGTCTTTTCTTATAAACAGTATACGCTTTTATAACAAGTTGCCAAAGTCAGTCATAGAACTGACCGATGGAAAGTTCAAAAACTGCATTAAACGTGTCCTTATAAAAAACGCATATTATAAAATCAAGGACTACGTTGACGATAAAAAATTTGGTTTTTTAATTGGACTTTTTTACAATGGTTTTCAATCATCTTTATAGCATTGATTATATACCCCCATATCTAGGTACTAATGCTGTAATATGGAAATATTTTAAAACCCAAAACAGTTTTTAAAAGAGTAACCGTGGAGTTTCTTGCCGGTTCTTCTCCATAGGAAACGACCAACCATGTAGGCCTAAGTGAAATAAAAAAAAAAGGATTTTGTTGGATTCATGCTTCGATTTAAATAAATGGTAAGTTGGTTAGGAATAATCACAACCATCATCATCCTTCCAGCCGAAAGACGTCCACCTCTGAACAAAGCCCTCACACAAGTGTCGCCACACTCGCCAGTTTTCCACATTGATAAGTCCCGTGTGTCTCATATTCAGCGGATTCCCGCAACCTTCACCAGGTCATCGGTCAACTTAGTGAGAGGCCTTCAAACGCAAAGTCTTCCGGTTCGCGGTCGCCACTCCAGAACTTGTCTGCCCACTGCCACTTAAGTTTGGCAATTGTTCGGGCTTTGTCGGTAACCCTTGTTCTCTTGTAGATGTCTTCATTTCTGAATCGATCACGCAATGAAACGCCGAGCATAACCGCATTGCAAGGTAAATGAGTCCTTTGGGTGACTTTAAGCCTTAGGCCCATTGTGGGCGACCCTGTATGGTCGATGGGGCGACCACATTTCGGTTACTTATGCCATCATTGGCAACACACACTGGTCAGTGATCGAATTACACGAATCACAATGTGCCACGTGTAATTCGTTCTATGACTGAACGGGTTTTTGTCAGTTTTACACGAAAAATGTAACTAACATCAGCTACTTGCCAAGTTACCTAACTATAGGAGATCCAATAATGTGCCAGCTGGTAATAAACGATATTATCGCCCGGATCGAACAGCTGTCACTTAAACTTGTACCGTAATGGTCCTATTCGACCCTCAAGCCTACAAAAGGTGTAAACTATTGGGAATAGCCTTTAAGTTGACCTAGTCGACGGCACGAACTATTTTATGAGCGGGGTTAAAATGCATGCTGTCTCATCCGACAACACGTGCGAAAGAGATAGATGCTGTGATGATAAATAAGAAGCTAATTCGCGTCCGAATTAGCACTTTTGCAAATTTGTAGCGAAATCAATGATGATTTAGGACGAAAACGAGCGCGCGAAATTTCTAAGCAGACCTTTGCGAGTATGGATATCATGAAAAAAAAATGACTTTATGTATATTTTCAAAATAAAATTATTTGCATTTTTGAACTACTAGTCTATTTCTGTATGGTGGCTGTTTTGCAATTTTCCTTCTACTTATGGTATTTATTTCCGCCCAAGGATGCGTTAAAATTAGTGTTGAAATATGGAAGATTCGACGCTCATAATTTATATTTTTTTTCCATACAGGGCTAGATAACGATGAGACAAATTGATATCATTTTTTATTTTGAACGTACATCGTTAAACAGTGGAGTAATCGCCAGACTACGTTTGTATGGAAGAATGAATGAAGAAAAAAAAGAAAACAATTTAGAAATTATTTATTTGACTACGAAACAGACGAGGACCAGTCGTAAGGGAAGACCTTGGAAACAAAATCATCCTGCGTTTCGTATAGTTATACATAGTCCACAGTATCAGGCAGTTAAGATATTTAATAAGTTACCGCTTGAGTTGAAAAGCATATTGTACACAGGCTCATTTAAGACAAAACTCAAGGCATTCCTGTTGGAAAAGTGTCTCTACTCATTAGATGATTTGTAGTCGTCCTGTTGCTCTTAAACTGACATGTTTATGGTGTTATAATTATTGTGTTCCGTGTTCATATGACACTCTTACTTTTCTTGCATAATTACTTTTCGATTATTATTTTCTTTTAAATTGCTATTAATTAATTTATTGACATATGTATTTTATTTTTTGTGTTCGTAAGACATTCACTTTTTGATAATTATTTTCGTTTAAATTGCTATTAATTAATTTAATGACATGTGGATTTTGAATTTTTTTTTGTGCTTGTTATTTACATTTTTTTTATATAAACAAATTAAAATAATATTTTCTAATTGAAATAGCATTGCATGTAGTATAATATATTTGTACCTACATCTAATAACGCTGATTATGTTAATGTTTCGTGTTGGATTATATTCGGGCGCAATGTGAATTGTTACTGAATAAATTAAATTGAAAAAAAAAATATGATCGAATAGTGCAACCTTAAATGTCGAAACAACATACTAGCTACCGAATCGTACCCATTGGTATGTAGACATAAACCTTGTCTAAATATTACATTTCAGACCATTCTATTTTCATTATTTTGCTCAGGTATATCAAACAGTAACATATTAGTTAAGCACACAAAACACGAGAGAATATTATCAGCGCTTATCAGCTTCGAAGATATCGCATTTGATAAGCGCCAGTCGAAAACACACCGCGGGACGGTGATGACGTCCGACATGGACAAAGATAAACCCAAACCACACATCAACAGGCGACCTGATGTACTGAAGAAACTCAACGCGGACAGTTTGTTCATGATAGAGAGAGGTCTGCTCGGAGATCTCCCCGACAAACTCAAACCGCCTCCAATAGTACCATCTCGAGCGCAATCTCTTGAAGTCGCCGTAGCCAAACCTGCCGGACTCTTATCAGCATGTCTGCCCATCCCGGATTCACCTGTCTCGGAGAGAATGTCGTCATCCGATGACGAAATTTCTAGTTCTCCGCTGAAAAAATCATTCAGCTTTCGCGACAGACTCTCCAGAATAAGTTTCTTCAACAAAGACAAAGAAAGAGAAAAGCCGAAATGGAAAACCATAGTGGAAGACGAGAAAAACGAAGACTCTTTAAGACCCAACCCAGTTGGATCGCCGAAGGCCCCAAAAAGATCGGATACAAAAGCGGAACAAGACTACAAAAGCAACAAACGTTTCTGGTTTTTCAGAAGCAAAGAGCTATCTGAAAAGAGAGAAAAGGGTCACAGACCCGTCTACGCTCGCAGCAAGAGTTTCGAATTTCTACCCAGAGCTGCTATCGAAGAAGAGGAGGAAGAAATATCACCAAGAATAAAGAAGAACAGTTCTTCGTACGTGTTTGGAAGCAGTGATACTATGGGTGATGCCTGGACGTCCAACGAGAGCCTCGAATATATAGCCAATATTTACCATGACAGTGACGACGGAGTGTGCCTTAAAAGTATCAAAGAGCTGGCTTCAGACGTCTCAACTAACAATTCCAGTACATCCATCCCGACGTCTGGATCTAGTGTTAATGCTAGGAGCATTCTGAAGACTGAATCAGTCGAAAATGTCTTCAACGAGTTCAAGAAAGCTGTAGAGTTATTCAGCGAGACTTACCTCAGTGATTGCGAGCCGTATACAAAATCAAAGGATTTGACCATCAAGCAGAAGAGAAAGAGTTCTTCTTTCACAACGTTACCGTCTCCGAAAGTGGTGCAAGTGCATAAAGTGAGTGAGGCAAGTGAGGACTTCAAGAACGAGTTGTCTAGAGTGTTAAGTATTAAACGTGAAGTGCGGACGGCCAGGAGAGGCTCTGTGACAGATTGGTTTGTGCTAGAAGACAAGTGTGGTGCCCCCAAGGACAAGGGATTCGCACCTACAGGCCCTACTTCCGTCCCGGAGTCTAACAAGTACAGGAGGGTAAAGAAGAAAGACGTGAACCGGGTTCGGCGAATCAGCTCGACGAAATATGTAAGTGGGCCTTTTATCTGATTGATAATAACGTCAAACTTGTTGCACTATGATAAGGACGTTTGAACGCTGATTAGCAATATTATCTTTGTTTGGTCGCATTTGTCATTGTTATGTGTTCTTTTCGAAACGGAAACTATGGAGAGTTTTGAAGATGCTAAACCTACGAATGAGTATTTTAGTATAAAACAAGGTGGTCTAAAGATATAACAACAACGTGCCTTTACAACCGTTTAGTAAGTCTCATCTACATCATCTCACACAGAACATGCGATAATTTGATCTTTGATTGGGAAAATCCTAAGGACAATCGGCATTTCCAAACTTTGCATTGATTATTTCAAACAAAATGTTTATCCAAAATCATAATACGTAGCATAAATTTTTCAATGAAAGAAAATGAAGTACCTAAGTAGGCACTAGTGACTAGGACTTCTGAGCTTTGCTTAGCATTAGCAAGGTGGAATTTAGATGTATTATTGTCTAGCTAATCAAGAACCTAAATACAAACTGATAATAATAATCATGTACCTATAGGTTGTGGGAAGACTTTGGATGCGAGACGCACGGGATCGGTCCATGTGGCGACGTCTTGGATAGGCCTATGTCCAGCAGTGGACATCTTTCGGTTGGAATGATGATGTCCTATCTACAAGCGCGTGCAAAAAGAGCTGATTATTGGGCATTAAAAAATCGTCCACATAGCTGTCTATGGGGAAAGTGGCCAGAATGCTGGCAGTATTGCCAATTTGAATGGCAATGTTGATCCCTTGGTCGAAGTAAAGGCCAGCATTGCCACTTTGAATGGCAATGTTGATCCTTTGCTCGAAGTAAAGGCCAGTTCTCTGGTCACGCGAAGAGATTGTGGCTATTTGCTACAGCTAACCTAGCCTGAAAATTGGCAGCGACTTTAATTTCATTTTGAATACGATTGAAAACTTAATTTCTCCGCTCCAGTAACACACCTGTAATCAGAGCACGCGTTGGCCTATTTTAGCAATTAGATTACTAGCAGTCTTATCGACAGTTAGACGATAACGTACGGTGTACCGATAACTAATGATTGCCACACTTGTATCGAACGCTGCTTATTATTGTGATACCGACATTCTTTACCTTTGCGAAGTCAGTGGCTGTAAGGTTCTTGATTGGTTTGAGTGACTAAAGATTTGTCCTTGTACTGTTATTGATATTTGGAGTGTGAGCCTTTTACTGCGCAAAAGAAGATCATATGTTTTCCGGGTTTGATCCGAGAGTTTCCCTCAGTTTACTTTTAACTTAGCGTTACGTTCTGTTAAACGTTAAGCTGTGGCACGGGGTCCCAGCGCTAAGAAAGAAAAATAAATTAGGTTCAAATAAATCTCACTAGATGGCGTGATATGCACCGATTTATTATTGAATTGTGTGTAAAATTAACACTTTCTGGCATTGAACATAAAAGTTGTATGTTCTTGTTTAATCAACTCTGCTAAGCACAAAATTATGGAATATTGGGCTCTTAATTCACAATTCAAAGGTTATTTGAGCGGATCATTTAAAATTGATGCCCATCTATTGGCAACACGGGTTTGATCCGAGAGTTTCCCTCAGTTTACTTTTAACTTAGCGTTACGTTCTGTTAAACGTTAAGCTGTGGCACGGGGTCCCAGCGCTAAGAAAGAAAAATAAATTAGGTTCAAATAAATCTCACTAGATGGCGTGATATGCACCGATTTATTATTGAATTGTGTGTAAAATTAACACTTTCTGGCATTGAACATAAAAGTTGTATGTTCTTGTTTAATCAACTCTGCTAAGCACAAAATTATGGAATATTGGGCTTTTAATTCACAATTCAAAGGTTATTTGAGCGGATCATTTAAAATTGATGCCAGTAGATGGCGCGGTTTTAAATTTTTGAGGTATTTCCACTCGACTGTTTAAATTTTATTGTAACACATTTTGGTGCAATGAAACTGTAAAAACATGCAAACAGGTACTATAAAACTAATCGTCACTGTATTTAAAGAAAAAAATATTCACGAACCGAGTGAACCCTTTTACTTGTAAGTTGCTGCTAACACCATCTATCTATTGCCGTGGGACGGAACCGAAAGCGATTGATGTACAAAAAGTAATCAGATAATCAGAAGAAAAACACTAGTTACGTTACGTCGGCACGGTTTCTTTATATGGGGGATGAGGCATCTGTATGCTACTATTATATTATCTGTGGCTGTGGTGTCCATCTGTCATTTTTGTATTTTGACAGTCGTTAAGGGTGTTCCCGAAAGTCCGAAAATTTTGCCAAGGAGTTTAGCCAGCAACTGGGGTTGCAGAAAGGCAGTCGCTCTACGCAAAACACACCCTGTGTTTGGTTAGACTGGCCAGATGCCAAATCTAACATAGTTTGGATTTTTTGAAAGAATTTTTGAATTGTCCTGAATGCATGTTCGTCTTTAAATACACAAGACGCATTGATAACACAGAAGAACAGAATAATTCTGCCGGTGCCATGCATGAACCAAGCTTTACTAAGCAAACGAGAAACTGCGGTGTTAATAATATGGCTGTGCACTTGTTAAAGAGAGCATGACTAGTTTTTGCAAAGGGGAATCCGAAACCTAACAAAAGGTGGGGTAAACAACAGGGTGAATACCGTTAACCAGACAGATTTTGTTACAAGGAGTCGCATTGGTCTGGTGCGTCAGTTCATACACCCGGGGAGCGTGATGTTATAACTTGTATAAACACGGAACAAAAAATAAAAAGTTACCTAATACAAAAAATTTAAAAACCCGAATAACGATGATAAATATTCGTGAGCTGGCTGACCAAAACCATATGTATCCTCCGAATGCACAGCAGTTTCTTCTTGTTTACGTCTTTTTAGTTCGCTTCTTAAGCAGTTGCGTTTTTTGTTTTTTTTTGTATGAACTTTTTTTATTTATAACTTTTTAGTTGGCATTTTTATTTTCGAATTGGAAACAATAAGGTACGATTTTTCGATAGTCTGTTAACTTGTAGCTGAGAAATAAAAATGGCCGTTTGACATATTTTCTATACAATAGCTGTCAAAGCGCCATTTTTATACCTCAGTTAAAAGTTATCAGACTATTGAAAAATTGGACCTTAAACATTATTAGTCATACATTTTGCCCAAAATCCAACATTCTTCTATTTGCTAATGTAGCCAGTGACACTCGCAAGGTTAAGACGAGTCGATTGACGTAAGAATCATCAAAATCGGCCAACGCGTTTGGCCTCTAGAACGCCACATTGGAACAAACATAAATCGACTGATAAACACATTAACCTCCTTCGGCAGCCGGGTAAAAACAAAAAAAACTGTTTTTTCTGATCCGCGTGTATAAACTTAAACGTAGCAAAAAGAGAACCTATGTAGGTATCGTAGTAACTAATTGATATTCTTTAGATTTTGCCTCCCCGAAGTAAAATGGCGCAAGTTTATGTATGAGTCACATACATTACTTAATGTATTGTAAAAATATAAGGTTTGGTAATTGAGATGCAGGCCATTAGAGTAGAAGAAGACCAAATTATAAATAATCGATAGACGGACTGTGTGAAATATGGGTAGGAAAGGGCAAACAAACAAACAAACAAAACTGCTTTATTTCAATTAGGCCATTTAGCAGCACTTTTGAACGTCAAAAATTTAAAAGTAATAATACGTGATTCTACCGTCCATACGGAAAAGTAGCGTGTTATGGAGAAGAACGAACAAGAAACTATACTTACTCTTTTAAAAAATGTGTTTTAAAACATTTACATATATACATTAATTCATATACGTGAGGACGATGCACCCAAACGAATACTACTACTACTTTATATCTAAACTACGTATAGATATAAAGTATTACAAATATTGGTACTCAGAAGACGAATAATCGAAAAGTACCTATGGAAGGAGGCAAATATTGTTGTTGTTGTCACTGACCTAGGGTTGCCAAATTGGCAGACCAAAATATCTGGAGAAAACTTTGAAATGTCCTGGTTTTGAGGTTTTTATCGGGAGAAATAGATATTGAAAATAAAAAGTTTACTTTAGTTAGCTTTACTTTAATATTGAAAATAAAAGGCTTAATAATATGGATGATACATAACTAATTTAGTTATGTACACAACATTTTTTGGTTGCAACATTTGGCATTGGACTTTACTGAGCTCACCAATTAAGATGCTTTAATAGTATTCGGAAAAGATTTAAAATTGAAACAATTAACTTCACAGTTCAGTCTAATTACTCAGCTTGTATTAAATCAATGGCCATACAATTTCTCTCTTTGGTATTTAGCAACCCAAACTTCCTTTCACAGTTAGCATTGCTTACCTACCTACAGAAAATTGATATAACAGAAATGATCAGAAAGAAAGAACATTCTGAAAACTTGTTTGCCTGGAGATTTTGAGTTTTGTCGGGCGTCTGGAGATCCTTTAAAATGTCGGGAGAATCCAGACGAATCCCGACGATCTGGCAATCCTACGACGCGACGACCCCAAATTAATTATGATAAGGGCGAGACAATGATGACAATGAGAGCGAACGTAAGACAAAACGTTAGAATCTCAAATGCTGTATTAAATTTTGTTGTGTTGCTTTGAAATAACATTAGATATCGGTTGAACAGACTGTAAAAAGATTGGAAACAAATCTTTTTACAGTCCGTTCAACCGATTTTGAGTTCTGTCCCGTAAACTTATGGATGACATAAAAAGCATAAACCTGTTACCAAAACCAACTGTTTACTACATCTACCATTTATCGTATTACTAACGCAATAGAAGTCAAAATCGGTTGAACGGGCTGTAAAATGGGCAAATTTAAACGTCTTATGTTATCGCAAATGGAGTATAGTTTAGTAGCACATCTAACGAGTCACAATATATCTGTAGCAAAGGTAAAAGGGTTAACAGAGCTGGGCAAATTTTGTATAACAACAAAGCGTCCAAACAAATTATGCGTTAATTTTAGATCAAAAGCTAAGCGTTCATGAAAACAGCAGTCAAGTCAATAATCAACCGTTCGTTATGTGTCGCGATAATGTGTTCCAAGCGAATAGGTTCAGTCTTATCTGGAAATACATTATAGTACTAAATAGCGAAATTATCTGTCGATATATTTTCTGTGATTGAGTCATCATTATGTGTAGATTTGTCTGGTTTTTTTTTGGATGCGTGTTCGCGTAATGAATGATATGTTGTGAACTTCAATGCTTCTGTAGACGTAGGTAGATATTTTTCAGATGTCATGTTTCTCCCTAAGTCCCTAGGCATATATGTCTAGACGAGTTTGGGCGCAGTAGTAGGTATAGGGATTGCTCCAAATTGTCTCAGGAACTCAGGATTGATTGAGTTGAGTGGAGAAAGGACAAGTAAAATATTAAACACCTTCCATTTATTTATATTTCATGCTACATAATTTATCTAGTAGTAGAAACGCTTCGATCGACAATCTATTGAACACGTTATTATGACACGACAACTTGCGAAAAACGCCAAATTCAAACAGTAAAACGCCCATAACTTTTGAACTGCTCCACCGATTTACATCAAACATAGCTAAGAATACTCTCGATAAAGTCCCCATTCAAACAAAAAAGCGAAATCAAAATCGGTTCATCCGTTTAGGAGCTATCATGCCACAGACAGATACAATGAATACACATAAATATGTACAAACACACTGGCACACACGTCAAACTTATAATACCCCCCTTTTTCCGTCGGGGGTTAAAAACCATAGCATTCATACTTCAATATAATCCATAATAATATTAAAAATACGAAAGTAGGTCTGTCTGTTACCTTTTCACACTTAACCGCTGAACCATTTCAGATGAAATTGGGTGTGGAGATAGTTTGAGGCCATGGGAAGGATATAGGATAGTTTTTATCCCAGCAATCACGCTTAAGGGGGTGGAGTGGAAATTTATTTGGTGAACCAATTATTTCTCTAGTAGTGGTAGGCTATTCGAAGTTCTAATGTTACGCAGACGAAGCTAGTATTTAATGATTGATGTTATTGCTTCTTTTTGTTCTCAATCGTATAAAACAAAGATTTCTAAATTGCTTGACCGATTCTGAAGCGACGTTTACCATCTATAGAAATTATTTTGGTGTAAACTGATTGGTTAGACGAGTATGACTACTGACATAACGAATAAGTAGTAGAGAAGGGAGAATTATAAAACGATCGAATAAAAAAAAACTTAGCGACTGATGATGAGATACTGTTTTAATAACGAGCGGTATGAATTCGAGTAAGCGAAAAATTAACTAAACTAACGACGAATATTGATTAATAATTAAAACCAGAACGATCTTACAAAAATTGGGTTGTTTTTAATCCATTTCAGATATTAAAATTCTAGCCGTGTGACTAAATTACTAAGTGAGCGACTAGAAATGAGCGAGCGAAGCGAGCTCAGGGTTTCCCGACACGGATAGGTTAGGTTCGAAGGGGTAAGTTCGCCCGCTTTGCTCGCTCACTTCAGCTCCCGTCATCCCCTTCATGTTAGGTTACTTTAGATCCTGCAGACAGAAAAAGGAGCCCCACAGCTAGGCTCCATCAACAAACTTTTATTTTCAAGTCAAATATTATGATGCTTCTCATTTTGTATTTTAAGTTAACTCAAATTAATGTTTGTAAGTTGCTGTTCTGTTGATTTCTCGTCACTCGCAGTCAGTCGCTCACTTAGTAATACTATAACGTAAATTAATTATTTTTGTCACTTAATCTTTAATTTACAAGTCACTTGTTTAAATACTACCCATAGAGAAGTATGAAAGAATACATACTCTAAAGAAATTGAGATAATGGTAAGAGGTGTGTTAACTGGGGGGTGACCATAAGCTCTTAGAGTAAGGTTATTTTGAGTGTGTGTAAGGGACAGATGTATATGACTTGTATACATCTGTCACTTACGCGATCTCAAAATAACCTTACTCTAAGAGCTTATGGTCACCCACCATTATGCTGAAGACAAAAACAATAGCGAACTTTGAACATTGTATTACAGTACAACGTCCAAAAGTTAGACTCAGATGGCACCATATTCGATTGATTTATCATGCATCACCACTATTGTCATGAGTGTTCGGCGTTCCTCCACGATTTGTCATTTATTTAGCAATGTTTCCCGCACGCGGAAATGTTTTACTCAATGACATTCGACTGCAAACTGATAAAAACTTCACTGATAACACATAAGGATTAAAACGTAAAAAGTGCGATATATCAATGGCGCCTAAATAAGGCCAATGCCGCTGCATTTTATCTACTGAAAAAGTTATTTTCATTGAAAAGTGTTTCTGGAAATTACCAGAATCAATTTACCATTAAATTGTAGTGCCTACCAGCTTCTACCAGAAGCTTCAAAATATGTCTTTCTTCAAGGTCCAATCCTATCCCTATTCCAAAATCTCAAAACTGGTTTAGAGGATAAGCCGTTAAAACGTATCAAACAAACATACAGAGTTACTTTCTTATTTATAATATTACGGATATGCGGTATTTCAGACTTTAGCCTGAAATATTTTGAGAAAAGAGTCGCCCAAATACGTAGGGATAAAGCTCAACAACTTGTCAAACTACCCGTACCATGATGTATCAAAATTATTTTGGTTCGACTGTGAAAAAGGGACATATGTATACAAGTCATATACATTTGTCCCTTACGCACTCTAAAAAGCTTATGGTCATAATAATATATATAGGTATGCAAAGTACACCCGTTGATTTTATGCACAAGAAACATCTATGTTGGTGTGCCCCGCAAACCTATCTGATTTGCTTGGTGTACCTATCAGAATCTGAATAATACAGCATATCTCCTTTCTTTATGTAGTTTAGAATAGATTCAAAAACCGAGCATGACCGCACCCATATCAAACCTTTGTGCGTAACTAGGACGTCGCTATTGTCAAGGTCACCAAGGTCATCGAAATAATAGACTAAAGACCAAGGTCACTTATGTGAATCCTCTGGATGACAATGGAATGAGTCTAGGCTTTGTATAATACAGATGTTACGGTACCTATTTAGTTTGTGGTATGGTAGCGGCTAAGGATCCATGGTCAACAAATTGATCAATCAAAG
Organism: Orthosia gracilis; assembly: GCA_947562075.1. Taxonomy (NCBI): domain Eukaryota; kingdom Metazoa; phylum Arthropoda; class Insecta; order Lepidoptera; family Noctuidae; genus Orthosia; species Orthosia gracilis. The sequence continues at coordinate 11,875,752 of OX387273.1, read as the reverse complement.
AGGATGTCATGCTTTGGACTTATTGTACACATTGAAATGAAATATAAAGTAAAAACTAGTTTTCCCGCTGCTACTATCAATTGGTTTTCTGCGCCAGCGGCGACGCGCCGCGTGTCCATTTTGCCGGGATCAATAGTAGCCTACTACCTATGGCACTCAGTGTTAGTGAAAGAATTTACAAAATTGGTTAAGAAGTTCCAGAGATTAACTCCCACTAACATCTTTTTAATATTACACTCCTATCGGCTTTCTACTGTTGTTGAACTGTGTACGGTAGAGCTAAAATGTACTTAAGATATTTAAGTGTCTAAAACATTTTTTTTAACAATATACTAAACCGAGAGCACTGGTAACCTAGTGGTAACGACCTCGACTTACGTGTCGGAGATCGTGGGTTCGAACCTAGGCAGGCGCTTTACTTTGTGTAAATTATTTCATCACCACTGCTCTCTAAATGGTGAAGGAAAACATCATGAGGAAACCGGCATGTCCTAGAACCTAAGATAAAATTTGAAGACATGAGACATCCACCAACCCGCACTGGGCCCGTGTGTCAAAGTCAAATTTCGTAAGTATTTATTTCGCCTAGGCCATTAAGCGGCACTTTCGAACGTTAACAATTAAAATTAACAAGTAATAAAATTGATTCTACCGTGCATTCGGAAAAGTTGCTTGTTATGGAGAAGAACGCACAAGAAACTCCATACTTACTCTTTTAAAAAAAATAAGCTTTTACAATATTAAAGTATAACGACATACATTGATAAATTCTTATACGTGAGGACGATGCACCTAGCACTACTATACTACATATAAGTATTACAGCGTGGTGGATTATGGCCCATTCCCTCTCTCACAGAGAGGAGGCCTGTGCCCCAGCAGTGGGTACATTAAAAAGGCTGATGACGATGATGATATTAAACCGACATCCACAACAAAACACTATAACGCGGAAAAATAACTTTATTTTCGGCAGTCGGTGTCCTTGTTTTGAAAAGAAAGTTATTTATGGCTTTGTAGTGTTTTGCTTTGGCAGTTGGTAATTTTTTTTGTTAAAAAGTTTTTTTTCTCCTTTTAGTTTTGGTACCTATATTACCATAAAAAAAACTTTTATAAAAAAATCAAACTGTCTTCCAAAACAAAACACTTCAAAGCGGTTTGATTCTTTTTAAAAAACTTTTTAGTTTTGGTAGGTACCTCCAATTAAAATGAAAATCATTTATAGCCTAAGTACTTCTCATGACGATTCCAATAAGCTCTAACACGACCAGTATAAAATATATTGTTTTATTTCGGTGTTCCAGTGGCCATTGTGGTCTTCTTTATCAGTTCCACTTCACCGAATGATACTTTCCGAGGGCAAATGATTGCATTATTGATGAAAATACCAAAATCGCTATATGTATGCCTATAATATTTGTGGTGTTCCCTCGATTTCTCCAGGATCCCATCACCAGATCCTGGTTTCCTTATAAAAATCCAAAAAAAAAAAAAACATTAAAATCGGTTCATAAACGACGAAGTTAACCGCGAACACATATAAAAAAAGATATGCGGTCGAACTGAGAAACCTCCTTCTATTTGGGAAGTCGGTTAAAAATACGCTTTATTAAGGATAACTTAAAACTGCTTGTCATTTCTTGATCAAATTTAAATGGGACAACATGAGAAGCACCAGCTTTCAAATAAAAAGAATCATCAAAATTGGTTCATAATTGACGGAGTAATCGCGTGACAAACATACAAAGGCACACAGTACAGACGAATTGAGAACCTCAACTCCTTTATGATGTCGGTTGATAAAACACTTGGATATTAATGCTTGGTTTGTATCAAGCAATAACTTATTTTTAATTGTATTGACCACCTGCGTAATTATTACACCTTCATACACATACTTTGACGTACGCCACATACCACACATAACTAACATATTCGAAGCAACATTATGAAGATTTTCCAAGAAACACGACACATTTAGCGATCAGATAGCGGCCGATAGTGTAGATACGAGTAGCTGTGTGAGCTATCGGCAGCTTATCTTTCGAGTGAATGAGATTGAAGAAAACGATAGTTCGCGTCAGCTGATTGCACGTTTTGACTGACAGTGTAAGGAGGTGAGAGAGTTGAAAATGCGCTTAGGCAGCGAAAATGGACTAGGATCTTAAGACCTCGTCATAGGATCCGCCTTTGTACAGATTTTTACTTGAGCATTTAAGATATAATCTATACCAATGTTATAAAGCTGAAGAGTTTGTTTGTTTGTTTGTTTGAACGCGCTAATCTCAGGAACTACTGGTTGGAATTGAAAAAATATTTTTGTGTTGGATAGACCATTCATCAAGGAAGTTTATAGGCTATATAAGGCCAATAGGAGCGGAGCATAAATGAAAAATGTTGTAAAAACGGGCAAAAATTATTCCTGTTTGAGAGCTTCCGTTGCGTGCACTGCGTAAGCGGTTAAAGTTACGCAACAATCATGTAAGCAGTATAGGTAAAGTAGGGTAGGTAGGGCAAATGGGTAGGTAGGTAGCCAGTTAATGGGAGCCAAGCCGCGTGGGTCAGCTAGTAAATAAATAAAAACAATGAGGAAGTCAGTATGTCCAAACAAAAAATCGAAATCATATTAGGACATCTAATCGTAAGTGCTTTTCCCTCATCTATTATGTGCATAGTCAAAGTGTGGCAATCTCTGCCAGCCTCTGTGTTTCCTACTTCGTATGACATGTCAGCTTTCAAAACGAGAGTGAACAAGCATCGTCTGGGTTCACTCGTTCTATCGTAGAGCTCATCCATCACTTGATCGAGTGAGAGATCGAGGTCAAGAACGAATTCATTAAGAATAAAAAAAAAACAACAACCTGCACTAGGTAACCGTCGTATAGATTACGGACTACTTCCTCTCACTGCTCTCACAGATAGGTGGCCTGAGTGCCAGTAGTGGGAACAGCGTTAGACTGGGACCAAAAATACTACCGGGATTTTTTTTACTACCTGAATAGGATTGGGCGAGTCCACGGTAAATGGCACCACTGCTGAGGCGACTTTGACTCTGCAAAGTACACGCTCGAGGAGTACCCTGTGTGGGACTCTGAGCGGCAGTTCTTGATCGCCAGGATCCGGCGAGACCTGTCTTTGCCAGCAGTTGTGAGGGCCATGTTGGCAGAGATAAAAAACTGGAGGGAAATGGCGTTCTTCTGTGAGACTTTGTTGGAAAAGGAGGAGGCCACCGAGCGGGATCATGGGAAGGCCCATACCACTCGGCAAAGAAGCCATCGGGAAGGCAACCATCCCGCCTGCATCATTTGCGGGTGGGACTCCGGGTTCACAGGTGCTCAAACTGGGGACTCTGTTCGCCTACCAGTCGTCATTATCATCGCGATCAGTCTTGAACTTTACACTTCACCTCACTATACGTCCATCCGATGCTCGCCGCTTCTGCCAACACGGTGCGACGCTAGGTTTGAAGGGGACGGACAAGCTTTCTTTTCTCTTGGGTTTGTTCCAAAGTTTGAGTATGTGATTGAGACCCCTTTGAAGCGTGTGGCCAATCCATTTCCACTTGTGATGCTTGATCTAGCGGTCGATCGGGCCCTCGTGGCATTTCCCCAAAAGCTACACATTAAGATGGTCGCGAGCCAACAAATTCCAAGAATGCGACGAAGATAGCGGTTGACGAAAACTTGGATTTGGCGTGAGATGTTCTTTGTGAACTTCCACTTTTGACATCCGTAGAGCAGCATTCAATCGGTTGCGTACCCAGCTAGACCACTGCAAACACAATTTGGGGAAATGGGATTTTATAAACCCGTTTGATACCTAGTGTGAGTGCGGTGCCCCTTTGCAGATTATGACACACATGCTGGAGTGTCTCAATTGCCAGCCCATATATCTGCAATTTGGAAAAAAATATTTAAAGATATCAAAATAAAGGGAAAATGGAGTTGGAGTCCGGCACCGGGTCGCTCCGCGGGCCGGTCAAGCTGTGGCCCGGGCCGGTCCGGCTGGCGGACCAGACCGGCCCAAAATGGGACCGGCCCACCGGGAAAAGTACCGGTACTCCATGGGGCCAGTCCGTACCTGAGTGGGAACGCTAAAGGCTGGTTTATGTTAAATATTTTGCTGTTATTATATAATTGATTTCTGAAATAAATGTATTAACATTTACTTCAGAAATCATATCCATAGTATGCATGGTCATTAAACAAAAATAGAAATTTTTGTTTATAATCTTGCAGTTGTAATTAAATATTTAAGTTATAGTTTACATAAAAGCACTATTTATATATTTGTTTTAGAAATTATAATACTGCACATAATGTATTTTTTTTGTGAACGTTCTTACTTTTAATAAATTATTCTTATTCTTATAAAACACAAAATAAAGTCGTTAAGACATTAAAAGACAAAAAGTACAAATACATAAAAACAATTCAAAATATACGCTTGTCTCGGATATAGGGCTAAAACCTGCCCTAGTTATTACACAATCTGATCAAACAAATTAACCTTTTGACAGTCGGTAATAAAGAGATACTTGGAGACGTAATGATGGCGACAATAATCACGACCCAGTTATGTATTATTATTATTATTGCCTAACTTTAGAACCGGGCAGATAATGAATGTTTCATTTAATTTAGAATTTAATAAATTTACGGTTTTTTTGGAAGGTCTCCCACAAGGCTGACCGATGACCTATAGTAGTAAGAAAATAGTGAGTCAGCCGGCCTATCGACCAATCGTGTCGCAACAAATTTGAAAACTTGAGATCCGATTGGTCGAGGAGGCTGACAACGATGGATCACTATTTTCTAAACGCGAATGGACTATAGTGAAGGCCGTGGGGAACCGCTGAATGCAAGAAGCACTTGATGGTCTTTAAGGGCTAGGCAAGTGAGAATATCATCATTATCATAATCATTTAAGCCGCTTGACGTCCCCTGCTGGACAAAGGCCTCTCCCAATCACCGCCATACCGGTCCTGCGCTTCTCATATTCACTGCCTCGATAGAGCATCATGATGATATTCATGACGCATTGTTGAAGGGGTCAATGTAACACGTCAGATTCAAAAACAGGAAACAATTATGTTTTTTTTTTTATAATTGACTTAATTATGGCAACTGGAAATGTCTTAACGAGATCCGGAAAGTATAACAGTTATCTTTACTAAAAAGAAACGTACAGTCATACAGTAAGTATAGACGAAATCAAATTCTTCTTCCTGCCCTTATTCCATATTACTTGGGGTCGGCGCAACACGTTTCTTCTTCCGTATCGTCCTGTCCCCCGTTACGCTGTCACTCATTCCCTTTCCTTTCATATCACTCCTCACACAGTCCATCCATCATTTCTTTGGCCTACCCCTCCCTCTCCATCCATCCACATTTATATTCATAACTCTTTTAGTAATAATATGCCTTCCATCCCTCCTCAAATCAACTAATAAGTTTATTAGATCACAATTAGCTGAACCCAGGCCAGGTCACGAGGTAAGGAGGTCATAGGGAACACTTCTTCAGCTGTTCTCCATAAGCTAACAAAGTTACTCCCATTCTTATTTGAATTGTCAAGAGAGTATCTAACTTTATCTAAAATTGAGTAGGGATTATATACCTTATACTCAACTATGTTTTGTTCGGGGTCCAGTTTATCCAGATCACGAAGTAAGGGAGTCACAGGGAACACTTCTTCAGCTGTTCTCCATAAGCTAACAAAGTTACTCCCATTCTTATTTGAATTGTCAAGAGAGTATCTAACCTTATCTAAAATTGAGTAGGAATTATATACCTTATACTCAACTATGTTTTGGTCGGCGTCCAGTTTATCCAGATCACGAAGTAAGGGAGTCACAGGAAACACTTCTTCAGCTGTTCTCCATAAGCTAACAAAGTTACTCCCATTCTCATTTGAATTTCTTTTTTTTTATGTCAAGAGAGTATCTTATCTATTCAAGAGGAAGAAAAACTTTCGAGCTGCTTCGTTTGTTTTCACCTTTTCATAGCTATTTTGCATACATCGATAAAATCCCTCCTTAATTTTAGGTCAATCATTCGCCTAGCCTATTCCCAACAATGTTTCGGTCGGCGTCCAGCCAACCCGAATGCAACTGAGTACCAAAATTTTACATGGAGCGGCTGCCTATCTGTCCTCTTGAACCCCTCCCTTCCCTCCCTACTCAATTTTAGATACTTTCACAATAAACCAAATTCCTTCTGGGTTCAATAATGGTCACTTACGACTGACATTTACGGTGTATTGGCATAGAAGTGGCGGCGCCCTGGGTCATGGGATCAAATGGCGCCGTTTGACGCCGCGCTCCGATTGTGTGTAGTACCTATGTCCGGTGAGGATGTTAGGAATATTGTGTAAATGGACTGCTAATATGTACGTTTGTTGCACTGAATGTGTGTGCTTGTGAAAGTTCAAAAAATATAGCTTACTACTCTCCGTCCAACCTATTATTATTCTAAAGGTGAACGGCAGATTTTGTACCGCATATTATTTTTTGTTGTTCGGTTATAGAATTTGGTATATAAATAAGGGCAACTAAGCCATTTATTTTCATGTAAGTTTACTATTTTTAGAACTTCAGATTAATTAATAATATCAATAAAAAGATTTTAATATAAAAACGTAATAAAATCGTGCACTCAACGCAGTTATGTTTTATATAGATGTTGCCTTACATAAAATAACACAAAATTGAAATGATAATTAATTATTTAGAAATAGAAATAACATTAAATATAAGCAAACTCATCATTATCAAACTGTCGCAGTCTGCTGGTTGATAAAGGTATTTAGTAATACCCTGAGTAGGTACGATCCTCATCTCAATCTACCTACTTATTGGTAAGGAAAATACTACAAAGAGAGCAACAAACAACTTACTTTACACATTACCTATGTAACAATTTACATTGGTACACTAGTATATAATCTTAAAAAACAAAACTGGTTAAGTATAACTTTTACGATCCAAGTTCTAAAAATCTAAGAATTAAAAAAAGGATTATTTATCGTATTAACTACCAATTAAAACAAAAAATATGCCAAAACACGAAATTTTATTTGCGGTACGAAGTTCCCATACAAGCCTGCCGTTGCCTTTGACATATGTACCTACGCATGAGAAGTTTCATAATTTTATTATTAGGTCATTACATATTAAATTGGCGTATTGTAAGGGAGGAACATGAAGTCGTTTTTTTTAATGTAATATATTTATTTAATGAAAGTATGTACAATTGCTATTTATGCATTTTTGCCATCTCATAGGTAGTTCATTGATCCCTTTACTAAAAAAACCATTCGGACGGGAATCAATAAAATCTTTGAAAGCGCTTTAGACTGCCCTTTCGGAGCTGATTTTTTTCCCTTGCAAGAAGTTATCCAAATTTCGAAAAAAATGGTAATCTGTTAGAGCAAGGTCCGGGGAGTACGGTGGATGTCTGAGACATTGCAATTGAAGCTCCTTTAATTTGGTAGCCGTCTGTTGCGCAGTGTGTAGCTTTTTTCTTTTGCGACACCGTCGCTATACACATCATTAATCCTTCGAGCCGTTTCTGCAGCACTGATGCCACGATGGAACTCGTACGCGTAAATAACGCGATATTTCAAGGTTTCCATTTTGTAAACTGACTGGCGCAAAGAAAAACCAAAAGAGTAAAAAACAATTGAATTGCGGTTTTGAAAACACAAAAGCATGAGCATTGAGAGAGCTGTATAAATTTAAAATTGGAATTCCAAAACAAAGAGGAGATATTTGAGATCAAAATGGCCAGTACGACAAAACGCCAATTTCATAGGTAAGGACCTCATATTAAAAGACAACCATAGACACTAAATCGAATACTTCATGGAAGCTTACAGTAGTGGAGCGACGTGCTTCGCATAAATTTAAATTCACAGTTAAATCGAATTTACTCAGCAGTAAATATCGCAGTGTGAATTGAATAATTTATACATAATAATAAGATATTGAGCTAAAATAAAATACCCATAGATGGTTGGATGTTGTTTATTACCTGCCTGATTGATGTTGCAAAATAATAAATACAATGTCTGTTTGAAGGTACATTATGGATGCAATAAATTTGATTTGATTTCAAACAAACCAAAATGTGTTAAATCGATTAAAGTTTCTAAATGAATAAAGCCGATTATTCTAAGAAATCGAACGGGTATTGCTTTAGTTCATCACCAAATGATTAGTTTATGAAGTGTCAAATGAAAATTACAGACTGGACGGAGAATAGCTTTTTTTCGCGGCTTTTCTTCGGTAGCCTTTCCCACAGGACACTAGGCGATAGCGTAGCTTTCTATTAGAAGTTGCGAAAAATACCGTGTTGCTAAATTTTTTTTTAAAGCCAATCTATTTGTTATACGAAAAAACCATGTTTAAAAAATAATGTTCATGAAATAATAATAAATATATATTTATTGCAAACCTTTTAACCTAGCCGTTACTAAGGAGTATGCTTTAGAAAGTTACCGTTTCACGGCACTAGAGCGGATGTAGGCCCTTAAGTCTAAGCAGATGGGACGTGATAGATACAAAATCATACAATCGAATACCAAGAATTCACACACAGCGCCAATTTGACACCTCTATTAGTGAAGACTGTTTTTGGGCTCTAGATAAAGTTATATTCTATTAGCTAAAACGATAGTGAGAAAGTCCAAAATGTACGGTAATGATATGCGTTGCCAAAATGTCACGTCACTAATCATGAATGAAGAATGTCACTTTGTCTAAGTCGTTTTGTCTTAGCCGAAGGATTGAGCCGTACGTTAGTGCTCCATTTCTTTTCACTCCTTGGCTCAGGATAACCACGCCCTGTATGTTGTAATCTATGACAGTAAAGGGCATAGTATATGGTGTCGGTTGCATTGGTTTCCAGTAATTGTAGAACTAAATGGTTTAGGTATCTATGTTTAAAGGTTTCATACACTGACGCCGGTATTCCAGATGCTCATGCTCATGCTCAATTCATCTCAAAGTGGAAATGGACAGTTGTGATTGGTTGGCTTGTTTTTTTGACATGAACGTGCTCAAGTCCAAGATCCTGTACGCCCCAAAAGTTATCGAACTCTTTTAACACAAAATCAGTGAAATTGAGTAGTGTTAACGTGTACTTGGAACGACTCGTACTTGCTAACTTGGACTTTCTCGAACCTTGAAAGAATTAAAAGTATTGATTATCACATTGTATTTAAATGCAAGAAAGAGAGTATTGATTATCACATTGTATTTAAATGCAAGAAGACGGCGAACTGTGGTTGATGGACTTGAAAAGATGTCGAATTTTATTTGTCGAATAATTTTATCTATTACAAGTCGGAATTTAATATACTTATGTGTGTCTTTTATAGTCATGAAGGTTTCGGAGATACGAGTAGCTGCATAAGCGTATAATTAGATGTTCCAATAGTAGGAAATAAAACCAATTAAGACGAACAATGGACGTATGGACGTGTCGTCACTTGGGTGACCCTTATAATTAAGAAATATTTGATTGTTACTTCATTAATATTGAATGCTTGTCATGATTTCAATCTAAAAGGATAAGTTGTTGGGTTTATGTATGCAGTTAGGATACCAACTAGTCTCTACGAGTAATTGGACGGCTCAAAGGCTTCGTATATTGGATAGTTGGGCCAGACCCATTGCTTAATTAATGAACCAGGGATCATCGTACAGCGCACTAAATTAATCAAGGTAAAGGATGGTCTGGTCTACTAATGGAATCTGCGGAAATGACGTGATGACCTAGTAAAGGACTTATTGTAAGGAGATAAATTTAGGAACCATAATCCATTGTAATCCACTTTCACACTAAGATATAAATGCGAAAGTAACTCTGGTGTATCTATCTTGCTGTCCGTTTGTTAAGTTTTCAAACAATTTTGATAATTTTTAGTAACAGAATAGATTGTACATTGGAGAAAGACTTAGGATATTTTTCCCCTGAGAGTAAATTCCCTGCCATTCTATTCCCGAGGAATAATTTCCGACTTCACGGGTGAAGACACTGGCAGAAATCAGTAAATACCTATTCAGTAGCAAACTGAAATAATACTAAGCCAGCCCGAAGTAGTTCGCAAAGATAAACACTGTCAACTTGACACCTAAAATTAACGACCTATCAGACGAATCTCTCGCACAAACAGCATTTTACCAACAATTTACGCTTCAATATGAATTATGAGCCTCGTTTATCCACGCCAGGGTACAGGCAGATGGCACAATAGCTTTCTAGCCTAGATACTGTGGACACTAATGACTGTCAGTACTTAGTTACGGTCGTCGAGCCCGTAAGGTCTGTTTGCCCGTTAATTGATACTTTTCTAGTAAATTAGCTGCGTGTGACATGTTTATAATGGAGTTATTAATGGTGGCAATACGGTGGTGGTGGAATGAAATCATGTGGTATCTTTGCTGTATGCCCCCGGTAAACACAACAACAGACATCGAAGTTTTTTAAGTGGTAATGTTTAATTATTTGGGTGGTCACGTCTGTTCTAGTATTACAGCGTCGGAGGCCTTGTTCAGGTCGTCAAAGGTGCAGCTGGACGGACATTGAGGATACGCTAGCAAAATCATATAAACATATAGCCTGATCTGGAACACCGCATTCACACTGGGTGTTGGATGAATCAATAATCCCCCATTTCGCGAAATTATTTTTGCAGAGGCCCCCATTTCGCGAAATTATTTTTGCACTTGGTTACGCAATCGATTCAGTGGGTCCTATAAGTATTTTAAGAAACTGCAAACGGATCATTCACCACATCATAATGATTCGTGCTTCCAAGACGACCTCCTCCTTTTTACCCGACTGCCGAAGGAGGGTAATGTGTTTATCAGTCTATGTAACGTGTTGTGTATGTATGTTTGTTCCTAAGTGGCGTTCTAGAGACCAAACGCATTGGCCGATTTTAATGATTATTACTTCAATCGATTCGTCTTAACCCTGCAAGTGTCACTGGCTACATTAAAATTGGAAAATATAAAAATGGCGGATTTTGGGCGCCATATTGTGGGGCCCAAACTATTTTATTCTTCCAAACCCATCGTGTGGGGTATCAAAATAAAGGGCTTTAAAAGGTGATTTCAAAAATATGTAACACTTATATGTTTAAATGTAACTTTTAACTTTTTGTAATATTCTAAAAAAAAAATGACTTAAAAGTTATAAATAACAAAAATTATTAAGAAAAACAAAAAACCCGACTGCTTTAAAAGCGAACCAAAAAGACGTAATCAAGATTTTTGGTCAGCCAGCGCGCGAACATGTATCCTCCGCATGCACAGCTTGATTATCTTCTAACTATTCCTTCAGATACGTTCAGATCTTCATCACTACAACTAGTACCAAACTCTCCTACTACTCAAGTAAAAGCGAAACCGCCACAAACTTGCAATAGCGCACCATTCAGGGCGGAACGCTGTCACCTTTCACCGTCCGCTGCGCCTGCGCAGGGCATGCGATACCCGCCGTGCATGTAAGAAGAGTGTTTTTATATGCACGTCTTGATCTCGGATGGCTCATAATTATAGTTTATGGTATGGTTTTATGGTGGTTTCAGTAATGGTGTTATTTTTTCTTTTTGCACTTTCTTTTGGAGTTTAAACTATTTGGATGATGTTGGTGCAGTATCGTCGTCTTTTTAACCCCCGACGGAAAAAGAGGGGCTGTTATAAGTTTGACGTGTGTACCTGTGTGTTTGTGTCTATGTATATTTGTGTATCTGTCTGTGGCATCATAGCTCGTAAACGAATGAACCAATTGAAAGATGACTTTATCGAGAGTGTTCTTAGCAATGTTTGATGAAAGTCGCTTTAGCTGTTCTAAAGTTATGGGCATTTTACCGTTTGAATTGGGGTGTTTTCGCAAAATATCGTGTCATAAAAACGTGTTCAATAGATTGTCTCGAAGCGTAGACATACTACTAGATAAATTATGTAGCATGAAATAAAAATGTATCGAGAGTATATATTTTTTTTAATTTAACTTGTTTTACAACAAAAACATATGCCGTTTGCGTCATTTCAGTACTCACTTACTATTATCAAATCATCTACACATTCTTCTTCAATCACCCAGATCAACAGTTACATTTGGTTCCGTGTAGCCATTAACTTCTACTTCTTCTCTAGAAAATATATCACGGGAAGCTTTGGCCTTAGCTCGTAATAAATGATCAACAATCTAGGTTGGTCTGCCTCAATTTTGATCACACACTAAACTCTCTACTCTGGGTCTACCTGGGTGATATCTCAGTGAGAAATCAACATATTTCGTGTCTCCATCATTTTAAAGAAGCACATTTTCTATCTCTGCCAATGAACTGCAATAATGTATGTGTAGTCGAGCCCATTCATTCTAAAATAGTTATCAATCACAATTAGCCTTTAAACAAGAATCTTCGTATAGTTTATGCGTGTTCAATGTCCAGTAATCGTGTTGATTTAGTGTTGATTGATGGATTGCGTTCATAATGATTATAACAACAATTTAAACAGTCTTGTCACTTTGTGGTGATAAATACTGATAAGTCTCGCGATCAATGGTTTATTTGATTTTATATGCATTCTATCACGGTTAGGATTTTAAAGTTTCTGATTTGACCGTGTAATATAAGGAAAGATTATTTTTTTGAGTTTTATTGCATTTCCTATCGAGTAAATGACATACATCAGGAGATCTAGATAGACATCCAACTAAATACACCACAAATTACAAATTAGGAACAATGGATATAAGGTGTGGCTCATCTTATTGCTGCCATGTTGATTTTCCCATTCACTAATCATAAATATTACTAGACGTCTAGCTGTCCCAAGTTAGCCAACTAAACAACGCTTCATGGAACAAAATTCGAAATTGGAACGTGAGAAACGTTTACCAACTAATGTCCTAATTCACAAAGACACCTTTAGGTATTGAATTACCCTAAATGTCAAGTATGGCTGTTGAACTAAGATTTCGTCGACTATTCGTTCTCAACTGCAACTTATGCGTACACATTTCACAAAGGATGTAAATGATTCTAGTATAAAGACATAAACTACGTATAATCAGAAAATAAATATTTACTAAAGGAATTTAAAATAACTGTGTGATTACAATTTCACAAAGAGCTTCTGATTTTTTTCAAGATGAAGTAGATATTTTGACTTGACTTGATAAGAACTTCTCTGTTCCAAAACGAGATACAAAGCTTTTCACGAGGTCATACTTATGAAATGATAACTTAATGATGCCGCAGACCCCGTCGATAACGATTAGTCCTTTATTTATATATTTAAACTTCGTGCAGAAAGGTACAAAGGCGGGCTTAATGCCTTAGTCATTCTATCTCTACTTTATAGCCCTAGGGCTAGAAACAAGAGGAAGGAGAGAAGGAAGGGCCTGCGATAAGATATTACAGTCTTCTTCTTCTTTCGTATCGGTTAACTCCAACTATAGTCTCAACCATTCAGATTATGTCCCATCGTATGTAATACGTTCAAATCCTGAAACGTGCTGCCGGTCATGAAGGGAAGAGAAGGAGGTGGGCCATATCCTGCGATGGCTCGCCACACTGGCACTGCGTTTTGTATAATTACAGACTTGAATATTAATGACGCACCTGTCGTACCAAAAGAACAGATAAGTTTGCAAAATACGACTGCAGAGTTCGACTTTGCACAAAGAGAAATAATTTTGTTACAATGTATTATTTACGTTTTAGCTGTCGGTGCGAAGGTGAAAGTTGCAGTCAATGCGGATGAGTCGAGATGCAAGCAAGGGGGAGGGGATATATTCTGGTGTAATTTGACTGCCTTAGTAGTTTTCATGGGAAACTAGTACAGCCTCCACTGCACTGCAGGGTAAATGCGCAATGCTTTTAATTTTGATAATTCAGCTGTACGATAGATGTGTTTTCTACGCTGTCAAGCAGATGAGTTTTAATCTCACTGTGGTGACTTGTTAAATAAATCAATGAGTCATTGATACATTTATTAATCACTCAAAATTAATCATTATTGCTCATGTGTGCAACGATTGTACTTGACTCGACTGAAAATATCTAATCCATTAAATCTCTCTTTATTCTTTAACCAGCTCAGTGTGATGTTCCAATTTTAAACACAATCATCAATAACAGCTAGAATCGATTACAAAACATCGATTAAACATACAGACTGGCCAGTCATTCGCATCACTACAGATATTCATAAATGGAAGACAATACGTATAGAAAGGCGGGAAACGTAATGTGTTATGAAAGCGACGGTGACTTTGACAAACAGCTGATTGTGACATGTGTCAGAACTTGTGTATGTTCGGACATGCCACGTTAGGTTTAGGCTAAATTTATTTATTTATTTTATAATAATAATAAACAGGCGGTTTGTGAAGGCCTTGTGGGTCAAGTTTGGTAGGCCGGCGAGCGTTTCACACTGAAAATAAGGGAAAATTGTAGACGAGATTGGCATTTTAAGATGGCAGTATTAATAATACAATAGTTTGACAGCTGTCAACGCTAACAAAAATGGTCCTTTCATTCTAAGGCTTTGTAAATGAGTGGTAGATACCTATAAACTCATGAAGACGGTCACACGCCGAATCATAATCGCTTAAAACACTAGCTTATCATGGTTTTATTGCTGGACTTCTTATCGGGTCGAGAAAGGAAAGCATTTACCGTGCATACCGGGGTGCATAAATAATCTGCCAGAGACTCCAGTATTTGTTTTTTTTCTATATTAGCCTACACTTTCCCACTGCTGGGCAAAGGGCTTCCCTAAATCCTTCCAGGTATTCTTTTCCTGAGTCTCTTTCTCCGAACCAGCCCTTAAAATTGTATGTTTTTTTTTTTGTTTATGTTCACCGATATCTCCGTCAATTGTGGACCGATTTTGAAAATTCTTTTTTTGTTTGTTAGAGTATGTTTTGAAATTGGTCCCATTTTAATTTGGTGAACATCTGATGAAGAACTTCGGCGATATGCAGCAGAACTCTGCAATAAATGACGGCAAATCTCTCGGGATTGCTGCAACCGCATGTCTGTTTATTGTTTATACCATTTCATAACATAACATCACGCCAGTACGCTCTAAAGGGGTACGCAGATGTGTACAGTTCACCTTAATACACTCTCATTTCACCGGTTTTGATCAAGTTTCATGGCATTCGGATAATCTTGCATTATAAGTAAAAAAATCTGGCATTATAAGTACCTCACTAAAGGCAAGTTGCTTAATAGGTACAACTAAAAAGTGAAAAATAAAAAATCTTTTTTACAAAAAAAATACTACCGACTTCCAACTAAAAACACTACAAAGTGAAAAATAACTTTCTTTTTCGAAGTCGGTGTCCATAACGAAAAAAAATGGTACCTACCAAAGACACCGACTTCGAAAAAGAAAGTTATTTTTCACTTTGTAGTGTTTTTAGTTGGAAGTCGGTAGTATTTTTTTTTGTAAAAAAGGTTTTTTATGGTAAATACTACCCTATCCTAACCAATTGCATCTCCATATGCATATTATTATTAAATCCATGCTTCAATAAGTTTATTCATTAATACTTATGAATGCATAAAGAGTAGAATCGGTTATATGCAAATTTCCGCACGCCAAACGCATAATAAATGCATTTGCAAGTTTTACTCTGAATATCACTATGCATTGATTAACGGGAAAATTATTTGTGAGTAGTTGTTGCTTGTGGTTTCACTCGTATCCTAGAGACGGTAGTACAGTGAGCACAATCTGCCGTGCATAGCGGGACTCAAGGGAGACCCCTTCACAGTCTTCTTAGTGATGTGCCCTGAAAGGCGTTGCACGGAAGAAATTCCGGGATGGTCTTTTAAAATCACGGAATGCTATAGTGCTGATGGTAATCACTGGGGTGGTTTTAGTGAGATGAATATCCCACACTACTTGGTCTTTTACCCAAAAGTCCAGGCGTCATTTGAAGTTTGGCCTAAGATAACAAGTAAATAAGAACTACTACTGTGGTCTAGGACTTGTCGGTTTTATAGTGCTTTATTAACAAACATCCAAACGTTCATATTTTTTGTGTAGTTTATAGTTGTACTTATTGTAAGAATACTTTTTTATTGACTTTAATGGTGTTTCTTAAGAGTATAAACAAAAAATAAAATAAATTGCGCATCAGGTGCCTATAAAATTAATTAATTTTCTAGGCCAGCAGGAATATCAATTATTATTGTTAGTATTTTTCATGATAGTTTATTATTTATTTTTGTTTATTATTGTTCAGCGCAGGACCGGCCGTCGTGGCGACGTTTGGAGGAGGCCAGCGGCTGCGACCAGCAGCGGATGTCTTTTGGCTGCAATGATGATTCATACATTATTTATCTTTGAGCATCTGAGATAGATAATATTTATCATCTGCAAACCAAGATACAATTTAAATGATCCATAAATATCTACACATCTCACGTCATTACATTCTGTAACTGAAACACACAAACACATCGTTTAACATACGGGTGCTAACAAAGATGCATTTCAAATAGTATGCGCATGCGCATTGTAATTCATTACATCGTACAGCTACGCAAATATTACTTTACGATGAGAAAATATTTACTTTAGAACTATGTATATAATTTTCTTATTCAAAGGGAGCAGTGGTGGCCCAGTAGTAACGGCCCCGACTTACGTGGCTTAGGTCGTGGGATCGAACCCTGGTAGGCGCTTTACTTTGGGTAAATTATTTCATTACCATTGCTCTAAAAACGGTGGAGGCAAATGTCGTGCAGAAACCGGCATGTCCTAGAACCATACGTTCTCGCGCTTATGTGACCTCCACCAACCCGCACTGGGACCGCGTTGTGGCTCATTCCCTCTCTCACAGAGAGGAGGCCTGTGACCCAGCAGTGGGAACGTTTAAAGGCTGATGATGATAGCCATATTATTATCTACTAAATAAGGATTAGGCCCACTAGTAAATACGGAATTGACTGGCATAAAGAATTTTAATATATGGAAAAGTATTTCGATTTCAGTAAATAGACGGAACACCTCTTTCTTTCTAAAAATTAAATCTCTATGTATGTTTTCTTTGCATCATGACATAACATCAAAGGGCCAACGGAACTTTTTCTTATACATATTTGGTGGTTTTAAGTCAGAACCAATTCACAACAGTCTGTGAATGTGCCTAGTCAGTCGAGTTTGTTGTCCTAAATATTGTTCAATAATATTTCTTACATGCTAAATCCATTCTCCGTGAGTAGAATGTTGACACTTCAGTAAAAAGTTACAAGATGGTCATACTTTTTAGACCTCACAAAACGTAATCATCTACATAAGATACTAATGCCATGTGCAATCATAGACGAGTTCTACTTTTCTCACATTTCCGAGGCTTAGACAAAAAGTGTGCCATCATTAAAATCACATAATGTATGCAACGTAACATACTCTACTCAGTAGTGTCTAAGTGCGAAGACGGTGTTGCCAGAACATAGAGATTGAAAAATAAATAAATAACATAACATGAGGGGACCACTTTTGAGAAGACTACTAATAGAAAATATTGAAGAAGAAGACGTTTTTTTGCTTTTTTTTTGTTTTAAAAAAGCCTTGCCCCTCAATAGGAATTTCTTCCTGTATCGTGGGTGCGTTTACAAACATTTAAACTCACATACACAAGACACCCAGATCCTGAACAATTATCTGTAGGCCATAGAAATATTTATTCCGTGCGGGAATCGAACACGCAACGCAGCAGCCGATCGCTCAACCACTACGCCAACCGTGTCGTCAAACTATGATATTATGTTGTGCTAATTGCAAATAAATTGAGATACGTCAAATAGAAAGAGGATACAACAATGGCACAAATTAATTTAAACCTTTTGAAAACTATATTTTACACTGAAAATCCTGAAAGTCAGAATCAACAGAAATGAATACTAGAAAAAGCACAAGGCAATAAGGCTCAATGAGCCCTGAAGAAACGATTATACTGTTGGCTATACCACAACGATTTGAATACAAAGAATAGCGGTTAGTTGCCGAGGCGAAGATATACTGTAGAGCAATCACATTTCATAGAAGTCGATACCATCTTTAACAACCCAAAAGCTAACTGTAAAATAGTTTTTAGCTCCAGGTCCTTTAAACCATCTTCTTCTTCTTCTTCTACTTATTCGTTTCGCTCTTGACAGAGCGGTCGTGGTCACTATGAATTTTGTCCGATCACTGGTGTTCTTGTCACTCGCCTCACGATCTATCTCCATTTGGCTCTGTTATATGAAAGTTTAGCGCATTCATTTACTGAACCTATCGCAGATTTAATTTGGTCGATCCACCTCATCAGTGACCTCCCGCGTGGCCTGTTACCGTCTACTCTGCCCTGCACCACCAGGCGCTCAATGGATTCGTTATTCCGCCTTGCGACATGGCCAAAGAATTACAGTATGCGATACTGTACTATTGTTGATAGACGCTGCTTGATGCCGAGTTCTTGGAGTGTGGAGACGTCAGTGCGGAATTCTGTCCAAGATATGCCAAGCATTCTTCTCCACCACCACATTTCTAGAGCATCTATCTTTTTCCGTTCCAATTCTCGTAGCGTCCATGTCTTAGCTGCGTAAAAAAATATGGGGAAAACAAGCGCACGGACGAGCCTAATCTTAGTGACTTTCGTTATACTGCGATTCCTCTATATCTTCCCTAACTTATCCATTGCCCCTCTAGACATCGCCATTCGCCGTTTCACCTCATCCACACCACTGCCATGGCAACCATCTAGAGCATCGCAAAACTGGTTGTAAAACATACCTACATAAATTGCCACTTTTGGATATCCAGCCAGAATAATTCAAAATCGTAGTTAAACCTGGCAACACCGACCAGCTTGCTACAATGGCGTGAAAGTAAAAGCTGTCGTGTGATCGAGTCACGCAGGCGACATGGAACAATATCACGAGTCGATCGATACTGGTCGGCTGCAAGCCTGCCACCGTTCATAACACTTAGTTCGGGTGTAGGTGACGCGATATGGCTCATTGTGCATTCGATTGCCGTATTGTTATGTATGAATTGTCTTTGAATATAAAAACATTAAGATAAAAAAATTAGTGAAAATAAAGAATACAGAGAATTTTCTTTTGTTTGTAGGAAATAATCTCTAGAATTACTGACTTGATTACGACATCTTTTTGATAGAATAGTACACTGTCGTTGAGTTCCGTAACCTTCTTTTTATTTCGGTGGAATGTCAACGGAACGGGAGCGAAGCCGCGTCAAAAGACAATTTGACTACATATTGCTAAACCTGATCATATGAGACGCGAAATCGTTGAGCAGCTCTTGGAAATTTAGTCCCTCTCTGAAGTTTTTCAATCAAAACTTATCTTCCGAGCCTCTTTAATTTTCGGCGGCAGATAATAGCAAGTATATTTCTTGCGTTTTACATTTCTCTTTTCTAACCATCGGGATTCGTTTGTCGTACTTTTAGCAGCCTCCACACCTAATCTAAGATTAGCATCCTTATTAAAATGTAACATATTGTTCAAGATTTCATAGGGGCTAATCATGATGATTCTATCCGTTGCCACCTCTGTCAACGCACTAGTCAGTAAAAAACACACATGTGTCAAGTTTCCGTGCTCGCCTCTCGAGTTCTCGACTAGTATGTGTTTACTATTTACCGGTGAACACGACTAGTGTTGCGCCGTGTGATGCACGTGCATCCGGGACAGCGGCGCGGCGGCGGGGCGCACGTGCACTGCCGTGCAGCCTCATTCAGAGGGCTAGGTGATTAGCGGAGCGATAAGTGATTTTTAGACACTTTGTTTTGCAAATTGCATGTTGGTGTGGCTGTGAGATGGTCGGCCTTCATGGTTGTAATGGAGAAAATGTTTATGGATAAGTGAAATATCGTAATAAGTAAAAAGGATGGCATAATAACCAGGGAGGGCTTCTCTTCATGATTGTAAGGCGTCCGCTGGTTGCGAGAAGCACAGAACCAGTTAATGTACTCGTAGGGGTATATGGGGGAGGATCACGACAGCAAAGGTATATACGGTCAAACGCACCTCAATAGTACCTTTAATAAGTCCTACAAAACCGTCCTTACTGCTACGAAACAATGGCACTGTTAAAGTCTAACTGTTACCATGGACATGTAGAGATGGATTATTTGACGCGTGATACCACGATTCCATCGCACACGCATGGTTGACGTCCGAAATGATGCGCAAACCACCAGATGAGAGCAAACAGCTAGGATTTGAACGGACACAAGTCATCTTCTCTCAACGATTTCTACAGATAAATATCGTACGATTATACTCAATGTGCGATAACGAATCAACCTTATATAAATAGAGATATAGAATCTAATCTCTCATAGCGAATGTAACGATTTGTAGCTAACGGAGGTTTGTCACGTAATATTAAAAATAATAGGTGTGACTTCTTGGTTAAACCAATTTAAATGATTTTGTTCTTAAGTCCTATTGATTGATCGTTTACATTATGATCAATGCAGCGCCATTTCGTCTTCTCCCATTCATCTCTATCAGTTGTCATCTCAGTATCTACCCGTTTTACCATTTTTGCACATACCATCCATCTTTAGTTGGTTTTCTAACAGGACACTGTGTGTTTTTCTTACCGCAAAATTAGCTTATAAGTATGCACAGATAATATAATACTAGCATACAGATGCCACATCCCACATAAAGAAACCGTGCCACGTAACTAGCATTTTTAATCTGATTATACCGATTATTTTTTGTAAATCTTATCCGTTCGGTTCCATTCCACGGCGATAGATAGATCAATCGATATCGATAGATCAATCAAATAATCAGTATAATCAGTACAGTACGTCGGGACAGTTTCTTTTTATGGGATGAGACCCCACGACGTAGGTCTAGACCGAAGCGAACTAGCCACAACGCGGTCGGTAATTTTCGGGAAAAGTCGTGTGCGCGAGACTTTAAAAACGCCATGTTTTTTGTATAGTGTACGCGTATAAGCAAATATTCGGACGACCGTATGTGTACTATTTAAATTTATTTTGCCGTTATGTTTGTCCAAACTTGCCTTGCAGAATTAAAAGGCAGAATAAATTACGTTTCTTTCTTTCTGTCTAAATACGCTCCGCCTGTCACTAAGTCCGCTACCGTGACCAGTAGTCCAATTTGTGCTCGCCACGCTATGCGTGACATGCATACTAATCAGGAACCTCGTTTATTATGTCTTTTATTTACCTTTAGATGGATGACACTCTCTTTATAATCGCTCTATTGAAATACAACTTAATTATGTTCAGCAGTAAATGAACTTAAGTGCCGTGGTTGATTTATTATGGATTTTGTTTCCTTTTCTTTTAAAGTAAGGCTGATAGGTTTATATTATTTGGAACTAAGTGATTATGTTGAGACTTGAGACTAGAGATGCCGATGCATTCCACCAGGTTTTACGACAAATCTTTTACGGTTCAAGCGGTGCGGTTGTGGAATGCTTTGCCTGTTTCAATAAGGCGTGCTCAATCTCTGCCCATTTTAAAACTATGGTAAAGAATCACTACCTCTCTCTTTAATAGTTGTTTTTCTTGATTTCTATGTTTTTGTTCCATACATATTACTGTTTGTATTTGTCTACATAATATATAAATGTATTTATTGTATATATAAATAGTACACAAAGACTACCTACAATACTGTTTTTATTGTCTTTTTTTAAATCCATCAAAATGTTGTCTTGAAAAGATCGCTTTTAGCGATAAGGCCGCCCATTGTATCACCCAGTGTAATGTTTACTTCTTCTATACTTTCTGTAACTTTTATGGTGTACATAATAAAGAGTATTCTATTCTATTCTATGTTTGTGTAGTAGTTTAATCTTTTCGTAAAATCCTTACTAATATTATAAATGTGAATGTAAGTTTGTTTGTTACGCTTTCACGCAAAAGTACTGAATCGATCATCATGAAACTTTGTACATATATTCTTGGAGGTATTAGAAGTAACATAGATCACGATTAATGCCTTCACTGCGAGCGAAGCCGCAGGTAAAAGCTAGTTAGATTATAAATGTATTTCTAGCAATGAGTATATCGAAATTATTTTGAATGGCTATTAATAAATACAAAACCACAATATAGGTACACTTACATGTATGTTGTGGTTTTGGTTAATGTATATTTGGTTGTTTGGTTTCAGTGCTTATGCTTCCTATATCTACACCTAAACTCTACAGCTGTTCAACTTAGAAATATGTAATAAAAGGTTATACTGCCTGTATATGCCGTTCTAGTTACTAGTTCTTCTATAAATTTGGAAACGGAACCTTACGGTACGGTGTTCTGTTTAAAGCAGTATTACTTTTTAAAATATATACAAAAATTTAAACAAATATGCAGGAATATAAAATACTTTAGCCAAGCATAAAATTGGAACATATTTCACAATATCCATTTGGTATAGTATCCACAGTGCAGTGCAACGAAGTCAATTTGTACTTGTACGGTTTCGAAGCAGAGGTGAAGGTCAACTTCTACGGTTTCCTTTATTTACACTGATTGCTTTTATTTTACGCTTAAATCTATATTAATATCCATGTTCATATTAAATAATATAAATGCGAAAGTAAGTCTGTCTGTATGTAAGTTCTCACGTCTTAACGGCTGAACAGATTAAGATAAAACTTGGCGACCGGGTGAGTTGGTGAGAGTAGTAGTGGCCTAGTGGTATCGGCCGCGACTTAGAAGTAGTAGGTTCGAACCCAGGCAGGCGCTTTACTTTGTGTATAGTATTTCATCACCACTGCTTTCAAAAACGGTGAAGGAAAACATCGTGAGGAAACTACCAACCCGCACTGCGCCCGCGTGGTGGATTACGGCCCATCCCCTCTCACAGAGAGGAGGCCTGTGTCCCAGCAGTGGGAACTTTAA
The DNA here is from genome assembly GCA_947562075.1 of Orthosia gracilis. Classification (NCBI taxonomy): domain Eukaryota; kingdom Metazoa; phylum Arthropoda; class Insecta; order Lepidoptera; family Noctuidae; genus Orthosia; species Orthosia gracilis. The sequence goes on along the minus strand of OX387273.1, from coordinate 11,852,809 downwards.
TAGGCTGATGACGATGATGATGGCATCCGGGTAGACCACGTCGGAATAGGACACATATTTTTTTATTCCTGGAGTCTTTTATTCAGGAGATCCAAATAACCAATTTTATGAACAGACTAGCTTCCACCAGCGGCTTCGCCCGCGTGAAAAGTGTTTTCTTAACCCAAGGGAACATTATACCGGGATGATAAGTAGCCTATGTGCTATACCAGACTATAATCTATGTCAGTGCCATTTCATGCAGATCCGTTCAGCCATTTGAGCGTAAAGAAGTAATAAACATACAAACAAACACACAAACTTTCGCCTTTATAATATTAGTGTGGTATAGTGTGATTGGAGAACATACGTTACTTTTATCACGAGATTACGTTCGAATGAGAGGTAGGAGAGTAGATTCCTTTGGGAAAATTTCCGACTTTTCCGCGGGCAAAGCCGCAGCCAGAAGCTAATCTAAAATAAAATAAACTTAGTTTGGTAGGATGACGTCATTTGTTTCTAAAAAAGAGTATTTTATTTGTCGATGTCTGTCTAGACAATTCGGCATCTTTGGTACAGACATTTAAGTATGTAAATAACTGGTATTACACGTCTGTTGCTAAGCATGTGGATTGTACATGTAGATATGTTATACCATGATTTTGTTTTTACGAATATTAGAACCGTTGTATTATTTTTTATTATGCGAAGGGTCGTACAGATTTGGGGATATGTTGAAATTGCTGGGAATAACCAATATTTTCTAGAATGCCTTGTTAACACCGACATCATCAATGACTAGTAGAATTTAAAGATTATTACCTTAAAATAATGCTGATTTCCAACCCATTAAAATATGACATAATTATGCAGGGACATGTATTTGTAGGTAATGGTAAGATGAGGTTGACATATTTGTTTAAATAAAAACCCCAAAAACAAGTGTAAAAAGGAATACAAAAAAATGTATTTGAATTTGAAGACGATAATCTGGTTACGAATTTCACCTATAGACTTGTTGATCCATATTAGTCATGCAAGTACGTATAATGTATGTATTTGTTTTAATGGTTTTTAAAACTAAGTATAACGTTAACCTACATACCTAATGGCATTGTAATCGCAATGTGTGGGCTGTGAATCGCTGCAGCCATTGTAATTTTACTTTTTAGTTTAACTATAAAATAGAAAGTATGGTTCGATTAGATGCTACTCTTGTCCATTGAATAGTGTATGCAGAGATAAATGCACGCTTTGCTGGCAAATAATGTGGGCATAGTAAAATTGCCCGTTAGTTTTAAGCAGACTAGCTTTATCTCGCGGTTTCGTTCCCGTAACCTATTACACAGAACCCGATCATTTCTCGGAATAAAAAACCCAACTGCTTAAAAAGCGAACTAAAAATACGTAAACAAGAAAAAAATCATGTTGTGCAGTCGGAGGCTTATTACATATTCGCGAGATGGCTGACCAAAACAAGATGTATGCTCCAACTGCGCAGCATGATTTTCTTCTTGTTTACGTCTTTTTAGTTCAATTTTTAAGCAGACGGGTTTTTAATTTTTTGAATCAACTTTTTTTATTTATATCTTTTTAGTTAGGTATGTTTTTTACAGTAAGGTACATTTAAGCATATAAATGTTGTATATTTTTGAAATCACCTCTTTATTTGATACCCCACACGATGGGCTTGGATGAAAAAAAATAGGGCCCCCACAATATGGCGCCTAAAAGCCGCCATTTTTCTAATTTCTAATTTTAATTTAGCCAGTGACACTTGCAGGGTTAAGACGAATCGATTGACGTAAGAACCATCAAAATCGGACAACACGTTTGGTCTCTATAACGCCACATAGTAACAAAAATACATACATACATAGAATAATAATGATAAACACATTATCCTCCTTCGGCAGTCGGGTAAAAGTAGCCTATGCTAGAAACACTCAGCGGTAATGTGTTAGTGTTGTAGAGTGTAATATCAGTGAAAGTATTGTCGCATTTCGAACAGTATCTCCAGATATTAGGTAGATCCTTCAAATAACCAATTTTACCTAATTGACCGAGCGGGCGCCAACGAGCACCAAGCGCGAGCGACGGGTCTTCGTTTCAGTTTGGCTAAAATGCTTTCGTATGTCTGTCCGGATGTCCGGTTATTCTCCTCTACAGGCCGCATATCTCAACCGATTCTCGTGAAATTTTGTGAGCAGGTTCGTTAACCCCTTAATTATATTTATTAAAATTGGATCGACTAAAATCAAAAAGACGGATTCGCGAGGTGTACAGCTCTGGATAGATAGCTTTTGACTACATAGCTTACTTAATGTTTAACCTAAAGTTTTTAGAATCCAGATTTTTCATATGAAACTGGACACAGCTGACAATCTCAAAGTTCCAAAGTCTGACGCAGAGCGACTTTTGTCTAACGTCTGTGACGTAGTGCTTAAGGAAAATTCATTATATTCGTAATCATTTATATTGACTTAAAACTCCAATAGAACTGAGGAATATTTTGATATCAGCAGCATCAACGTTTGGAAGCTAGAAAAAAACTTCAATCTAGCAACATTGCAAAAACAGACAAAAAAAAACGTTAGCAACCAGCAATAAAACCAGTTAGATGATTGTCTGTTAATTGCGAATATAACTGATGGACAACGACTTCTGGTACTAGGAGAGTAGTGGGTGGTAGGAGTAAAGTGATGACTTCAGTGATAGAGGGCGTCGGACGATTCGCCATAGTTTTGATTGTGTAGGTGCGTTAAGGCATTGACACTGACTTGGAGACAACAAAAAATATATATGTAGGTTTGAAGAATGTGGGCGACCATGTGAAGAAGGGTGAAATACCCAAGGCTACCAATTCTTAATAGTTATAAGTATTTTAAGCTGTTTGTTTAGGTTCTTGTTGGTTTTCGTTCATTAAATTTTCTGAATTTGTGTCTATTTACAAAACAATTTTTACCTACATTTTTAGTAGATAAAATCAAAAAACCCGTAAACTGGTACATCGTACTACAAAAACCAACAACATTTAAATGGATCCTATATTCCCACGCAAAAGGATAGACCAATCAATTTCTTCTATTTACCTAACGATACACTCTAGTATTGTAACTTAGATTACAAGACCATAACGACAAACTGACGACCTGAAGTAAGAACACACAAGTGTCTACAAACGCGTTACGTCTGCGAAGATTCCGGAAGTAAAGATGGATTACAAGTAACTACATATTTGATATCATCTGTGTGCGATCATAGCTCAGCGTATGAATTACATAAAACATACATAATCGCTGGCAGACGTCCGTGTGTCCATAACGGATGATCTTCAGGGGATAGTGCAGTAAACACTATATTTGGGTGGATTTGATCGGACTAGGTTGTTATTTTCTGCTTGGATATCGGCAATCTGTATCCTCGTCGCATTAATACACGACGTGCGCCTTTTTAATCATACATAGCAACAGAGGTGTATAAGATTTGGTATAGTTTAAATTTATTAAGAGAATTGGAGAGAGGTAAAATTAAGGTCGGATTCCGACCCTTCAGCAACCACTAGTTTATAAAAAACCCATTGTAAAGTTATACCAATAGATATAGTTAGATCTGACCGGTATGATAGGAATTTACCACAGCGAAAAAAATTGAGTTAAAACTGTTTGTGTGAAAGATCTTCTTTATGTGTGAGGATGTGGCTACCTCTAGTATCAGAGTTAATTAAGCCGCCTCTGGGAACCCCACAGGCCTCTGACTAGGCTATTTCAGAGTTTACATGAGGTTTCCTCACGATGTTTTCGTTCACCGTTGCCTGTGATGTCCAAGATAAACTTAGAAAGTACTATAAGGGTCAAAAGTGCAGTCACATTCTACCAAAACAAATAAAGCATTTTTTTTGTAGGCAGCAGAATTTCAACTTTTCGCGGTTAGTAGGTATAATATATACTTCAATTTCTATACAAAATATTAAACCAGTTGTGGATAATTTAACTTCTTCTACAAAAACTAGCCATTTGAGTTTTGGTAGAGTATGACTGCACTTTTGAATTACAAAGGTGCAAATATAACAAACTTGTAAGATGACGATTGATGAATAAGGAAAAACTAAAAGGTAGCATTCTTATTAAAAGTACAAAGATTAATACTGTTATAATCAAATTGCCATTTTTATCAACATATTAGAACCAGTGGCCAATTCATGTAAGTCCCACGCTACTTCGCCTTAAATGCAGTTTTTGTACGTCCGCCTCTCAGACATTAGTTACCGTTACACTTGAAACGTCACTTCTAAACAAATATGGCCGAACACTGACCGGGTTTCCAGATTATACACGACACAGAAATCTTTTAGATAAAAGTGTAAGACAAGACATGTGACAAATTCTGTCGTTTCTTTGTTAGTTTTAGCAAATGAGTTGAGGTGAAATGTAGGGTACGTTAACCGTAGTAATATGTGTTCGTGATAAATAACAATGTAGCGTAGTAATTATCATAGTAAAAAAAAACCGGCCAAGTGCGAGTCGGACTTGTGCACGTAGGGTTCCGTACCATTATCGCAAAAAATCATGTTTGTTGTATGGGAGCCCCACTTAAATATTTATTTTATTCTGTTTTTAGTATTTGTTGTTATAGCGGCAACAGAAATACATTATTTGTGAAAATTTCAACTGTCTAGCTATCACGCTTCATGAGATACAGCCTGGTGACAGACAGACAAACAGACAGACAGACGGACGGACCGCGGAGTCTTAGTAATAGGGACTCGTTTTTATCCTTTGGGTACGGAACCCTAATGAAGCGAGTAACCACGTCCAAATCCTCTGGACAGGGGAAGTGTAGGACCGGTCGATATGGTGACGCTTGGGGAAGGCTTATGTCCAGAAATGGACGCGTCTTTTTGTTGATGATAAGTAGTCGTGCGAGGTTGACCAAAGAATACTTATCTAACCATATAGGTCGAAGACCAGTAGACCAGCATTATCTAATATATCATATAAATACATTATATAGATTTTAAGATTACAAAATTAATCGCATTTATATTATATAATGTGGGATATAAAATCTACATAGCGGCCAAGTAGAGTATTTATTAAGGAATTTAAAAACATGCTGAATTCTGCTCATGCTGATGAACAGAAACAGCTTTAAATATGCTAAGACTATGGCAGACTGTCTTCAGGAAGTATTGATTAGTTCTTTATCTGCAGATTTTTTTTTTTTTTTTTTTTTTTTTTTTATTTATTATAGGCTCGCGCTTGACCACTATCTCACCTGATGGTAAGCGATGATGTGATAGATAGCGATCAATTTAAATGAAGCGTAACTCATCCAATAACTACCGTTACCAAATCCAATTCTAGACTTCTACAAATCGCTGACTAACACAGTCAGCGGACCCAACACACAAAAGGCTTCACACGATTAAAGTTCAGATACACGTATGACTCACGATCACCTAACAGTCCAATATATAACAAACATGAACGTATTAATCTTTTATAAAATCACAATAGCACAAAATGTCCGACTCATCGCGTCATTCGATACTTCCGCCAAACCTTTTATTAAAGCCCTATCAGCTAAAGCAGAAACTGCAAACAGAGTAACTGCTGCACCATTCTGAACTTTATACCTTTCCAATAAGAGTCTAGTAAGTGATGGTAAATACAACAAAGTGCCGGATGTGGGCAAAGGAGCGGTTGTCGGGTTACCTGCCATGCGGGTCTTAAGAGCACGGTAGACCACAGACCATGGATGGTTGCTTACATTGAGCCAGTGCTCCCACGATCGTTTCGATGGGAGGACTTACCCTCACACAGTAAGGTACTTCAATTACATGTGTTGACTAATCGCATGAACCGATGATTGAGTGTTGGCTGGAGTTTCCGTAAAGTAAACATAACTGTAGGACCCGGAAAATGATCAGCGACATCGCGGTAGACCCAGGCGAAAATGGCGGGACGAGCTTGACGCTATCGACAAGATTGGTCCACAATTGCGCTAAACTGGGAGGAATAGAAGGAAAAATGATAGGCCTTTGTCCTGCAGTGAGACAGAAAAGGCTGAAAATAAATATATAATCAGAACACATTGTGACTGAACTGTCGTTGACTGATTGTAGTCTTGAATTGGCTACACGAAACGAAAGGGGGAGAGAACGAAAAGACGGTTGAAGGACGAAGTTTAATAAAACGCGATACCTAAATAAATAACAGAAATGAGTATGTTATAGTATCAGTGAGATTGATAAAGTATAGTAATAGAGAAGCCAATAAGTATAGATACTACAATAGTTAACATCATATTCATAGTTTCGTAAACTACATATAAAAGTCGACCCATTTTTCTCAATATAAATATATTAGAAGCAGTGTATTTCTAACCTTTTCATAGAAGATTTCATAAACAAATGACCGATATTACTATGATACGTTGCTCAAACTTTACACATTAAGTATACTATGATGAGCATATTAACGTTTATATTATATTACTTCATACTTACAAAACGAATTATTTGTGTAATAAGTGTACTTTGAATTCTGTATTGTTCGACTAATGTTCAATATCATTATGACCAAAGTAACTTGTAGTTGTGGAGAAATATCGTTGTTAAGATGAATGGTCTTTGCGTCTTTACGGACTTGAACGATAGCATGTTCCAATGGGTCTTCCTCTACGTAACTTAGGTATTCTATTCTTCATTCTTAGGAATTGTGATGCCAAGATTTATGTTAGTAATACATAGTTATAATTCTTTCCTAGTCTAAGATGTTATGTATTTTCTTAGCGACTTCGAGCGGGCATGGTGTGTGTGTGTGTCTTTTAGGAATACATAATAATTATAATGATAACAATATAACATTACATTCCCGTTATAGAGCAGTGGTGAAAAAAAATGAAAATTAAAAAGTGTTTATTCACAGAAAAAAATCATTTGGTGAAGGAAAACATCGTGAGGAAACCGGCATGTCCTAGAACCAAAAATTTGAAGACATGTGATATCCACCAACCCGCACAGGTCCCGCGTGGTGGATTTTGGACCATTAACTCTCACAAAGAGGATGCCTGTGTCCCAGCAGTAAAACATTATAAAGCTGATGATGATGATGATAATATTCCCGAAGGGCAGTTTGGCATAGGTGTATTTATAGTCACACAAATTTAGTCAGCTAAGTTTAAGTCTTGTAATAGGGGACGATATGATTGTTATCAAGCAGGAACAAATCCAGACATCAATTTGCTGCTGAGAAATGCCAAGAACTTTTGGGAATATTGTTAGCATGTTTTAAATCCCTGTTAGTTATATAAATATACTAACTTTTTTGCTATAACTGTCGTCTAGACAGACCATATTCAATTGTGTTTTTCATACTGAGACACTGTCTCAGCTTCAAGGCCAAAAATGTTATTGTTTTCTTAATAATGTAATAACTACGCTTCTAGCCTTCAATTTACCTGTCTATTTTCTATTTCGCAAAATTCTACAGCTGTGTCTACCAGTCTAGATTTTTTCTGAGTACAACTAGTTTAATTCAGATCAAGTTTAACACAATTTGTGTCAGTCAAGTGTACCAAGCATTCAACTTCGGGCCACACAAAAGTTAATCCAGTTTTTCAACAATAAAACGCTCCCAATTCGACGTTTTTGTGGGAAATGTAGCGTGAAATAGATTTTTTTATACAAGTTGAATATAGGCAGCGGATGAAGTGACAGTTATGGTATCGAATTACGATAACAGACTTTTTACTCGGTTCTGTTTTTAAATGAAAGCTGCTTCGTTGGTGTCGATTGGTGCTTTACAAGAATCTAAATATAAATACGTCAATAGAAAAGATTATCTTTTCAAGAATATTACGTACACGGAGGAATGCGAGATTTGGCATAGTATAAAGTTTACTGGTAGTGGAAAAGGAGTAGAGAAAGCAAGAGAATCCGGTAATTGAATACTATGGCAAAAAGATTAGCCAGACAGCAATATGACTGTATAGAAACTGCCTAACTAATATTTGATCAGCTAAAAAACTATTTAGGAGTCGTAATATATGAAATCAAAGGTAGGAAACGTGGGTTACCAACGCATGGTATAAACATTTGCACCTCTTTCAGAATTCCCATATGTTTGTTTGGCATTTCATTCAGCCTCAAGGTGACCTATTGCATTAACCTCAACCAAATCTCAGATAACTCCTTAATTCACCAGTTCCTTTTGACGTCAACCGATGACGTGGTGGTCTGAGTCTGAAAGATGCCCCAAATTGACGTCAGAAAAGGGGGAGAGTACGTCAGAGGCGACTAACCTTAACCTGCTTTATTATTGGAATTGTCGGAATAGTGACGCGGGGAACTAAAAATAGTTTTAGGGCAGAACTTAGGTGACCCCATGTTGATGTAAAAAGCGATTTTTTGGTGATGGATTGCTATTAGGGAAGATTGAGAAAGGTCATAGAATCTTTGCTAGTTTTAAAGTACAAAGCTTGGAGCATTGTATTATTTGGTTCTTCTCGCAGTTTCATGTAGAAAAGTAAATTAAAAAAAACGGCAGTAGGCGGTTGCACTTGCGATATTGTCTAGCCATTTTGAAGTAGGCTAGTTGCCTTTAAATATTTCCAGGATTTAGGCTTGAAGTTTTTCCTGCCACTATAAATTTATCAATCAGCATTTGTCAAAAAAAAATGCATTGACATAATATATTTGGACCTATCAAGCGGGATAGATCCAACTTTAATCATGCAAGAGACTTCAGGAGGTCTCATTTCTCTTTCCAAATAATCATCCTGACAAATTCCAAGGCGTAGAGCCTCTATGTACGATGCCACAATGACATAATATCATCATATCTGCAACTGCGCTCGCAACACGTTTTACGTTTAATTAGCCTGCTCGCGCAAGTGAAAGCGAGCGGAAACGCACACAAGATGGCGACGGAATAACAATGGCGTATTAGTATCTTGCGCAGGTGATTATGAAAGATTAATTTGTCGAATTTTTAATAGTATGAGATCCCAATGCAGAAATGTGCAGGTATTTTGTTTTTGATGAAACTATTAACAATAAATATCAACATATTTTCTCCTATTTTCTTTCAAATGACGTTGGGTTCACATGAAAAACTGATATATGTGGGGTTAACTAAAACACATATATTTATTTGATTATGGTAATTGCGGCTAGAGATTTCCAGGCAACCCTTCATCAATCTATTCGACGATCAAGTATCATTCATGAAAATTAAGTTTATTCAAAAACCCTGATTCATGTATATTGCTGCAGTGGGATCTTAGGCTATAACGGCGATTTTAAAGAAAGAAAGAAATAAATCATTTATTTGCTGATAATATAGGTATACATATAAGTTGGAATATTAATAAATTGTCCCAATACATTTTGCCTTACGGCATGCAAAATATTACATTTGAATTTAATAGTATATGAGTTTAAAAAAAATGAATTATTGTAATGTGAATCTCACGCTTATCATGCAATGAAGAACATAAAATAAATGTCATAGTGTGTATTTTCAAAAAGCTTAATGTCAAAATGTTAATGTTAAGATATTCTAAAACAACAACAATCACAATTAGAGATTAAAGGTAATGTCAAATTATGTTTGATGTCGACATAGTTACTCCAACGTAAAAAAAAACAACGAAATAATAATAGGAATAAAAATGTCATCATAATAGTTATAAACATTTATTTATTTAGACTTCATGCACAAAGGTACAATGACGGACTTAATGCCTTAGGCATTCTCTACCAGTCAACCACGGGTGGTGAAGAGACAATATGGCAGGTGCATAGGCTAATAATAAAAGCTAGTAGTTATTATACTAAAATAAGTAAAATACACGTACATAAATATTGAATATAATATATATATATATATTCATGAAGTAACAGAAAAGAAGAAAGTGAGATGAAACATTCAAAATTACAAAGACAAGGTATTTTTTTTTCAAACAACAACCTTTTACTATAGAGTTTTGTCATTTAAAAAGTCTTTAATTGTGTAATAACATTTCTCCAGCAATAGTTTTGTTTTTAGTTTTTTAAAGAAAATTATGGGTAGGTCTTTTAAATTTTCAGGTAATTTATTATATACAATAAGCGGTCCCATGGAAAGGATGTTGTTTTTTAATAAGGCTGTTTTATGACCACCTGTGTACAAATGGTTTTTATACTGCGATCTCATTGGTACTGTGCGTTTTCTTATTTCAACCATCGAGGTAAATAAGTGTAGTATATATAAACAAGGTAATGTCAGAATTTTTAGGGATTTAAATGCGGGTTGACAACTTTCAGTAGACTTAAGACCTGTCATTGATCTAAGCATCGTTTTTGTGCCTTAAACATTCTTTCTCTCTCACTGCAGTTACCCCAAAATATAACACCGTATCTCAATAATGAAGCTACTAATCCATGATACGCTATCACAAATGTAAAATCGTTTGTCTTAGGTTTTAATAGTTATACGGGTTTTGATGATGCTGAACTTGTGGGAAATAGAATTAAAGGAACTTAAGGGAATGTAAATAATTTTAAACTCAGAAAAGTATGTCAAGGTCGTAATAATTTAAGAGCCCTAATATGTGTTCACGATACTTCTGAAAGGTTTGCCTTTCGTTATGAAAGATTAATTTGTCGAATTTTCATGGTGGTTATTTAATCGTTTGTCTTTGTTAATGACAGTTGAATGGGTTATGATGATGGGAAGCTTTAAGAGGAATTAGAGGAAATAAGAATACTATAGATAATTAAAGAGAAAATAGTGTGTCAAGGTCGTGAGAATATTCATAAAACTCGAATTGTTTATGATGATTTAGAAGACTTTGGCTGTGGTAATTATAATTTTCTACTTGATATAGATTGTATTGATGCAGATAAGTTCGCTATCTCATTACGATGTCACAGTGAGATATTTATATGGAGAGACTGCTTCCGCGTCAGTGATCAAAATCGTGGATATGCAATATAGTGGCCAATCTGGAAATCTCTTAACCGATTGCGGGCCATGATAACATTTTAAAAGTTGATTAGTCAATCGACACGAAAAGAAGAAGAATTATCTTAATCTTAACTAGCAAGACCTCGTAGTAAACAGAATTTCTTATAATAAATCGTAGTTTAAATGTAAGACTTGCGCAATGTGCATGTGGGTTATTAAAAATGGCTCGTAGCCAGACGAAACTATTATCTATTTTTGTTTAACATCGTTGTGTGCAATCTTGTGCGTTAGTCCTGTTGCTTATACCTCACGACTTTTAGTTTTTGCTTTATTCGATTCTTACTCTGTAAGCAAGCTATTATTGATTGTGTTTAAGCTAATCAGAGGTTTTTTCCTTTCCTATATGCCACTAGTCAGATTCAAGCTTACAATAATTGTTCAGTTATATATAATACTACAACAATAGCATCATCTTCCTGCCCTTGTCCACTGTTACTTAACAAGTTTCTTCCATTCTTTCTGTTAACTGTGATGCCATTACTGACTCTCTTTTTATCTTTCATATCAACCCTCATACAATCCATCTATCTTTTCTTTGGCCTTTCTTCTCACTCTCTCCACTTCAGCTATATTAATACTCTGTTTTAGCTGTGTTTAATCGCTTCTGCCAGATTTGTGAAAGGATAGAAAGTTGAATTCATTCAAATCTGTTCCAGTCTTTATTTTATCTCACTGACCATCAGAATACTTGAAACTTATTTTGTCCTTAATTTAACGCTAGCAAGAGTAATCACCTTTACCTTTCATGTAACTTACGAAATGTATGCCTAGACGCAGCCTAACGACTAGCTTGTAAATGGTCCTTAGCAGTTGGAAACAGGGCAATTTTAAAGTTCATGTCACGTTTCAGAATAAGTATCTACTATCTCTTTAGTTACATATATTTCACAGGTCTTTTGTTTGAAACAAGGCAATACTAGTTAAGGCATTGACAGCTTGAGCAATCGTACGATGACTGTTGAATTCCTGACTGATTGTGGTAAAACGATGACCCTTGAAGGCGCCTGGGAAATCTGGATACAGAAGGCGGCGAATTGGTTGTCGTGGTGCAACTTGAGAGAGGCTTCTGTTCAACTGTCCCGCAGTGGACTGGGACTGACTGAGTTGATTGTGTAGACCCAGTAGATAGGCCTTTAAGATCAAGCAAAGATACTTTTTGGTGATGTACGGTACCTATTATTTACCATTAAAAATCAAGATGCAAATTTCAATGATATTCAGATCTCCTACCACAGAAGGGACGACAGTTTGTTTTTTGCAAAGTAAATAAGTCAGTAAGGAAATATAAGGCTTAATATACAGGTGTCTAGAAATTATTCTAGATAACTTATTAAAATCAAACGAGATCCAACATTAATAATTAGTTAGCCATTTTAATTACAGCATAAACGTCTTTCTTTAGACATTTCTTAAGTCTTACACGGAAACCAAGTCAATGAGTAGTAATTACGTAATTTTCCGTTCCATGCCATGAAAACACGCGCGACCTCGAAAAGTAACATATTTTTTGTAACTATTAACATTTGTAAATAGCGTTACACTAATTATTAAGTAGCTTGTGCCACAATTATAAGATGCACAGCAATTATTTTAAGATAGCGATCGGAATGGTGATAATTCAGACTAAAGCTGGTTAGGGAAGGGCTATTAAGATAGCGAGAAGAATAACTATAATTATAATATTTTTAACAAGGTTTTTAGCTACGTTGACTGTGTATAAGATGATGATATTATTACCAAATTCAAAGTATTCATTGTTGAAAACAAAAAAAAAGGGCAGGGAAGATTTAAGTGAAAAATCTGAAGACCATAATCTTAAAAACGAGAAAAATATTGAACAGCAGCATTAGCATCTTAATAAAAATTGAAATTTGGCACGTATGAATTTTAAACACAGCACACTAGATTTTATTTTATATCTGATATTAGTCTACATTTGGACATACATTTAAATTCCCTAGCCTCAAATCAGCAGCCAGAGAAGCTACAACATTATTCAAGTTATTTCTCTGCACCAGTTTCCAACCACCAACTATTCAGTTTACCGCAAACAATGTAAACACAATTCGTTCTAATGAGTTCTCCGCGGTTCTAGTGGCCTATGTTATGAAACAATATTGCCGGTATCACGTATCTCTGCTGTCATCATTGTACGTAACAGTTGCTAACAGAAGTAGGTAAGAATCATTATTATAAAAGGTTTACTCTTAATTCATGATTCTCTGAGACAGTTTAGAATAGAATAGAAAAGATTTGATTTCGACACAGACACAACACAACAGCAACAATCACAAATTAACAGAGAAGAGTATAAAAAATACAATCTAGGTTCAAAAATTGTGCTGATTTTCAGTTGGCATCCCGCTAGTGACACACGTTCGAGTTTCTTTTTTCTAGTCTTACACTCCTGGTGGGGTGGTTGTGGGTATCGATCGTCTGATAGGTTGGTTGCAGCTTTTGCGAGACTTCTCCATCCCTGTCTCTATTTGTGGCACTGCGTCTACCTTCAGTGAGGGAGCACTTCGTAGACGATTAAATAAGGTCTACCCATATTGTGGGTGATCGAACGCGAGAATTAGCCTTCTACAACAGACTTCTGAGACATTTAAGTTACCTGTATTTTTTGCAGTACTGGTTTTTGAAAGGATCTGAGCAAAAAAAAACAAAGGACAGCTGGGCGAAATCAATCAGCTGCGTGGCATTGAAAAAATTGGAATAAAAAATCATAATGCAACTTTTATTTTTCATTGGATGTTGTATTTCAACATGATATACATTAATAATGAAGAAATTATTTTGGAATCCTATAAATAACGAATGCATTAAGACACCAGTTTTGTTGGATTTTAAAAAGTTTTTAAAAGGTGTAGATTCAAGATTTTGAAAAAAAAAGTTACTCAAGCGGACTATGTCTCAGGGACACAATGCAATTTAAGAAATAAATCACAAAATAATTTTTGAAATAAGTCTTAAAATTATCAAAGTTTACTAAATAACTGAGGTAGTATTTTTTATACAGAATATCTAAAAGAATGTACTTACAATCGCTGCTCCAGTAACAATTGGATTGTCTGTGAAAGTGAAAGGAAGCGAAGGGCCAGTAGTCGTTACAATACTGAACTGACCTACCGCGATCATGTCCGGCGTGCTCTCTCGTAATGTGAAGCTGCTCCTTCAAAAGTACTGTGCAGTACAATTGCTGATTTTTATCGGCCCTAGTATGGTTCCTAGTAGTAGTAGTAGGTTCCTGGGCTAGTATAAATCATCACATTAATATTATAAAGGCGAAAATTTGTGAGTGTGTGTGTTTGTATGTTTATTACTCTTTCACGCAAAAACTACTTAACGGATCTGGATGAATTTTGGTACAGAGATAGGTCTGGAATATGACACTTTTTATCCCAGGAATATGTTCCCTTGGTATAATTTTCGACATTCACGCGGGCGAAGCATCTGGCAGAAGATAGTAGGATAAATAAGTGGAAGGTGATCAGAAAGTTCATGATGGAAATAGTGTTATTTTTAACCGACTTCAAAACAAATAGTAGTTTTTTTATGTATTATCTCTGATTACTCAAAGACGCGTTGCGGGAAGGCGCTGGATGCGAGATGCACGAGATCGGCCAGTGTGGCGACGCCTGGGGGAGGCCTATGTCCAGCAGTGGACGTCTTTCGGCTGAAATGATGATGATGATGACTCAAAGACGCCTGGACTGATTTGACTTACAACCTAAAGGCATACATGAAGCGATTTTGGTATTTTCATGAACAATGCAATTATTTGCACTCAGAAAGTATCATTTGGTGAAGTGGAACTGATGAAGAAGACCACAGATGGCCACTGCATTTCGTATATCAAGGATATAAAATGTATCGAATAGTAGACCGACTATGATGAAGCAAATACTTATAAATAAATGGTACTGATGAAAATGATACTATCGAACTGATCTGATGATGAATCCGGAGGGTAAGCACTGGAACTCCGAAATAAAACAATGTATCCTTGTCGTGTTTGCGCTTATTGGAATTCCCATGAGATTTTCTTTGGCTTTAAATGTTTTTCTCGGTAATTACTTCAGTACCTACCAAAAAGTAAAAAGAGATAAATAAAAAACTTGTTATCAAAAAAATCAAACCGTCTTCCAAAACAAAATAGTACAAAGCGAAAAATAACTTACTTTTCCGAAGTCAGTGTCTTTGGTTCCTATCGTTTTCCGTTTTTCGACACCGACTTCGGAAAAGAAAGTTATTTTTCGCTTTGTAGTATTTTATTTTGTACGTCGGTATGATTTTTTTGTTAAAAAGTTTTTTTATTAAAATCTGCGTCTGCCTATATACAGTAAACAATAAATAACATTACGTTATTCAAAGAGCAATTGCACCGTTAGAAGCCATAAAATTAACCTGTACGATTTGAAAATGTTTTACTACATCACTTTAATCCTGCTGGACAGAATTTAATAGGATTTCGCTTGTTATGGAGATTCGTTTTGGCAATTCCTGCAGCTTTACTAAATCCCGAAAATATCTGTGAGTGACAGCTATCTATGAGAAGTGATCCACTTTATATAAATGCTGTTGAGCTGGGTATTGAAATTGATAATATTTTCCAGTTTGGATTTTATTTTTCTCTTATTTCAAATTTGTTTGTGATCGGATTATGAAAATTCTTCCACTTACAGAAAGTTATCCTTTCGCCGAGTGTCATAGACTTCTTTGTATTCTGAAAAATGCACGGATCCGTGTGGCATAAGTGAGCCAAGGGATCGAATCCGTGGGAATTCCTAGTGTTATATCGTTTTTTTTTTTTTTGGCAATATACTGTTTAAATTATTATTGCCAGCCGCTATTAAGAAATTTTTAGGGTTAATTTCTTTTATCTTGTATTTTTTAAGTTTCTATTTAAGTTAAAATGTTGAAGCAGGTCAGCTACTTCTTTATATGCGTATTTGTTAAAGTCAACAAAGGTAAACAGGTTGCTCAGGTGGTCGTGAACATATAATAATAGGCTTGCAACCTGTTACCCTGTACAATAGTATTGTGGTGAACTATACTCAAGAACTGAGTGTTAGTTGCATTAAACTACTTTATTCTAGCATTTCCTGGTTCAGGTT
This sequence comes from Orthosia gracilis, assembly GCA_947562075.1. Lineage (NCBI taxonomy): Eukaryota > Metazoa > Arthropoda > Insecta > Lepidoptera > Noctuidae > Orthosia > Orthosia gracilis. The sequence continues at coordinate 11,836,698 of OX387273.1, read as the reverse complement.
CCCTTTGCTTTGAAACTTTGGTTTTAAAGGCACTAGTCAATGTTTATTATTACCGAATTGCCGCTACAAACAATAAGAATATAGCTTAGCTAAATAATTACATTTTTTAACCTTGAGTTTTTGGCTTCAAACTAAGTTATTCCTACCTACTTAAATAGTTTAATAAGCTTTTTGTTAAATTTAATAATCGATAAGCTCGCGTTTGACAACTATCTCTCCTGTTGGTAAGCTATGATGTGGTCTAGAAGAAACCTATTCACTTTTTACTTAAGAAAACGCATTCTCTTTCTTAGACTTTCTTGCTTTCTCTGAATTTCCCAAAAAAATCCAATATTCGAATTCTCTGCTCTGTTTTCGTGATAGTATGAAATCCTCGTGATTATATTCTACATCAAGTCTTGTTAGCACTCTCTGACGAAACGAGTGTGGAACTATAAATATAAGTGCGAATTGCTTTATATATTTACCTCTCACATAATATATAACGACGTCCTCCGAGCAACTTTTACGTAACACGAAGAAAATGGCTTTGAGGCTCGTGGCAGCATCACACGGAATGTTCGCAAGAAATGGATCGTAAGTGCAAAATACAGGCAAAGATTATTTCAGAGGATATTTTAGTGTGTTATTTTATAATGAATGTTCACACAGAATAACATACACGACAAGACAATAGAGCACAAAGATACTGCTTATTTTTAAGAAATTGCTACCAACAGAACCGCAAAAAGGAAAAATGAAAAGAAATGTGAAAAAATGTGTGGGAACAGCAAGAGAAGAAAATTAAACGAATTAAACTAAGATATAATAAAATATAAGTACCTACCCATGTAGTGTAGACGTGGATATATACATACTATACTTACTATACTGTCTCTTGATAAGTTGATCTTAGAATCTTTGAGATTACCTACTCGTTCCATACAGTAGGCTACGGTTGGGGCCGAGGGAGAGTCTGTTTAAACCTCCGGTAGCCCGTACAAACCTATTAAAGTTTGCACGCGTGTGTCGGGCTGTTACGATCACCAATAGCATCTATCAACGGTTGGAATTTTTTTCCTGCTCTTTGGCGGAATTCCAGAGGGTGGCAGTTAGTGTTTTGTCCTCGATGTGTTTGTGTCTGTCTCCGTTAATTAGGTTAATTATGGACTTGAGTAGGTGTGTGATCAGTTTTCGAGGGGCATCTCTAGGTGTCGCATTGTATGACTACTTTAATTGCTTTGGGTTCTAACTCTAAAAAAAATTGTATGAGTAAATGAATATATAAATTAAAATAAATGAATAAACCTTAGTTGTTTTCAGTTATGTTATCCTCAATAATATATATGACAATGTGTCTCTCTGTCTGTCTGTAACTTATCACGTCAATATCGGTGAATAGTTTTGATGAAACTTCGTACACGTTCGACTTGGGTTAGGACAAGGTATCCTTTTCTTCCCGGTATATTAAAACTCTTCTCACCGCAGGCGGAATTAGTGCTATGCTTGGTTTTGGGTTTAGATTCTTATACAATGTTTCCAATAGCATTTAATTGACTTCTAAGCTGACTAAAATTTACTAATAGATAGTATCTCAATACGAGACACAAAAGGGTGGGTTTCATTCACCATCGTTAAATTGCACCTGCCCGCCCAGTTTTTTGCCCCAGCATCACCATGAGGTAGACTGGTAGTAATTGCCTTCGGCATAAAGTCCTGTCCGGTTTTGTGTTTACTAGTGCATGGAGTATTTAAAAAATAAATAAATTGTTCTCTGACAATTTATTTATTTTTATGCATGTCTTTGTCACATCAATTTTTCTCAAATTTTGTCCTGTTTCATCTGGATCGCAAATTATACACTATATAGATTTATGTACTTGAAATTGTTCAACTTTTGAAATAGTCCCTGAAGCGAGCGGCTGTTTCGTTAGTACTGTAATTAGACGGACTGTTTCGTCTCTTTTAATTACCACGCTAGCTACATGTGGCCAGACTATAAAACTTAATTACTCTTTGACTTCTTCTCTAATTGCATCAATCTTAATTTCTTAACAAAGCCCTTTCTATAGAATATAATTATTGAGCATCTTTATGGAATTCTGTATCTATGTTTGTTTGGTCGTCATCTTTAAGATCTTCAGCCTTGGCTAAATTGACAATGACATAACTGTAGCTTATAGTAGTGACTCAACGAATGCTCTAATCTAGATAGGTATTAGGAGTGTTTACCTAAACCTTTAATAAGGTCGCAGCCGATTAACTTTCTACGAATGTTTACTCTATGACCGCCGACCGCGCGCAGCCGTCGACCCGTCGTTGGTCGTACGGCGTTCAGTTGCGATTCGGCTATGGCGCGGTATGCACGTTACATTTACTGCGCCGTTTTCACAGAATTGTTTACGTGAATAAGCCTGTTTCCTATTCCATTGTTAGTACGTACTATTGTTGACGGGAGTGTTAAATGATCAGTTTGTAAAGTGCTTGTGTTGTGTGCATCATGGCTAACTTGACGCTTCGTTACCTGGATGAGTTGTCCTATGTTTTGAACAGCCGAAGGCATTTGGCGAATCAGGCGAAAGCATCTTCTGTTGGGGATTTGCTTAATGCTGAGGAGGAACGGTTCACACCGGTATGTTATGACACTGTAGCACTAAGATTTTAATTAGTTACTGTGAATTTTGATCTCGAGATCTAAACAGCAAAGCTGACAATCACTGACTGCTGACGTTTGAAATTCCGTTTCACAAAAAATATAATACTTTTTTTCAATAAATGACGTTCGAATTTCGTTTGTAATAGGGACGTTGTTAAGGTGAGATTCGACTGCATGCGATTGCAGTAGAAGATTGTAATCAATTGCTTGCGGCTTGTCGCAGAGATTCAAGGTCAAATTAATAATTCAGTGATTAGTTTTCCAACGTTAAATCGATAGACTGAGCTACTAGGGTTGAAGGAAAGCGATTAATGGATTACTTATAAATAGATATACTGTACCTACGTGTGTGTATAAAGTCACGTGTCACGTTGACATATACTGGCGATAAAATACTAAATGCATTATTATCGTTATTGCATATTAATGTCGGTCGAATATCAAATTCAACAATTTTGAGATTATAACAAAAATACTTTATTCGTGAAAGGAAAATAAGAAGTCAAAAGCGAAATGAGGTCGCAACGGAATGAAACCTTTTAGATGCAATCCATCCAATAAATGAATTCTATTGAGACTAATGCAATGCTTATCGTCATAATAATTTATTGCACTTTGATTACATGATTTCGCGAATGCAGATAATTTATATTGGCAAAGATCAAGCCTTTAAATGATGCAAATCTGAAAAGTGGCAGCTGAACAGCTATCGGAGGAAGTACCAATGAAAGATAAACTTGTAAAATCTGAAGCAGTCATAATGGTGTTCGTACGAGACATGCCAATCATCGTTGTAATTAATAATCTCACGCCAATTGACAATACACTTGGCACTCTAAAGCTAGAATATAAAGATATAAAAACTAAACATTCAATCGTATTTTTTAAACACATCTAGATTATCTACATTCTAAGGCGCACTTGTGGCAAAAACTCAATTCAGAGTTATACGCACGAGATTTAATAACAAATAATCAAATCATACATATTTGGGCATAGTTTACTAACTCGGAGTTAGTAAGATAATCCAGGGTAGTGCAAGCGGGCATAAGCTAATTTCGTCTCCAGATTTCAAAAATGAAATCTTCGGAACTCCCCCTTAACCTCACAGTAACTAGAGACAATGATTTAACTTGGAAACCTATTTGCTAGTTGCAAAAAGAGTATTATTGCGTATAAAAGATTTGGATCGGTCTCAGATATCGGATACAATGGGAACCGGTCGCGTTGCGGTTCAACGCTTCGGCGACCATTCATGAGAATCGGCTCTGTGACCGCCCTGTTTATTCATAAAAGTTCGAATAGAACTGTTTGTATTGTACAAAGTATTTTTAATTCTATAGGGTAGCAAGCTTAGCTCGGTCCGGTGGCTTTAATACACGAACGCATGCTACAAATTGTCAAGGTCTGTAAATTTTTGTTCACGTTGTGTCCCATTGTGCTACGCCGTCACTGGGCCAGTAGAAGTTGCAGCACTATAAATAACCACATATACATTATAATACAGATAACATTGCATTACTTACTTCCGATGTTATTTTAATTATATTAAAAGTATACTTCCTAGAATTTTGCGATAATACAATACAGCTCGACGCATAGAGCCGTAACGACATTAATTCAGTATTTCATGAATTCAGATATGTACGTTATCATTTTTATATTCATGTAATTTTTCAAGTATTTCTTTTCGTGCTAAAGCCAGTGCAGCTAGTTTTTACAAGTCAAATTGTGTAAAAAGAGGTTGTCTATTTTAAAGTCTTTAAAAAACTTTGAGCAGAGTTTTTGTAACTTTAGCTCTGGCTTTGCTTTCATATTTAGATTTAGATTTATTTAGTTTCTTTCTTGGTCTTAGAATAGAATGTCTGATTTCTCAAAATAATATTTATTTAGGTTGAAATTAGAAAATAGTCTTACAGCTTCAAATATCTAAGGTTTTTTCACAAACATCTTCGGATGCCATTTAATTATCATCAATATACTACAAATTAAGCAACGGTTTACCATCGTTGGTGTGAAAATATAACAATCGCAGCTTACAACATGATTGTTCCATATACTTAATCAAATTTAGACCCTGGCTTCATAATTATACAGTTTATTTTGCTTCAGTAGTAGCTCCAAGTGAATCTTGTCGTGTCTGGAGAACGGATTGATGACTTTTATTGCGAGACACGAACGTTTTCGCTTATTTTGTTAATGTTAAACGGTTTCCGAGATTGAAATACGACTTCATACTGTGTGACTTCAATTTGAAGAAATACAATACCTGATGTTGTTGTGAACTCTCAACTTCATGAAATGTTACAAACTTATCACATGGTAGTTAGATTGATTTCATGATGTGTGCTTCACAAGGTTGGATTCTCGTTTTCCTAAGTTATAATCTCTTATTATCACCTGTCTATAGACCAGACCACTGCTGGACATAGGATGGCACGAATCCATTATTTCGTTATTCGGTTATTCGTCACTCATCAACAAGCGGTCCTGCGAAGATTGTCGGTCCATCTATATTAAATCTGCTTCTAAACTTTTGACTAGCTTTTGGCAGCGCTTGCATTTTAATCTCCACTTGTTCTTTTATCACATTTAATTGCACCGATTTGTAACTACCAAATCATGAGACTGTCAGTATTCTTCTATTTCTTTTATCCTATTTGCAGAGAACATGCCTCGCATTTTCCACCGGCAATTCCCATTGTAAATAGTTCTGCAGCAGAATAAACTAATGAAGCAACATTTGCTAAACTACCGGGACGCTTGCCCCATTTGTATTTAATTTCTCATATAAACAAAGAAAACCTAATGATGTCGCAACTAATACGACCATATGGACTGAGGAATTACTTGTATTGTGGACGTTGTGGAACGGTATGATGATGTTAATACAAATCTAGTTTATTGAAAACTCGTAGTATTAAACTTTCTCTTGACCGTCTTAAATTATATGGGTTAGTAGGAGTTAATTATGCTGTAAGTAGTGCATTTATATTCTATATAGTCAACATGCTTATTTTTTTTTATCGTTGTTCTGTATCGATCTTTAGCTGTTTCTTAATTTTCTTCTGCTTATGTTATAGTTATTCAAAAAATTCCATGTTTTGCATAATCTTGAAATAGTTTTAGTCAATCTAAAGTAAATAGATCATCAAAATTGTGTGGATCAACTTATTTTGTTGAGGATGGACTATTGACGGGCTTTGGCGGCACCTTTAGATGAAATCTCAAAAGCTAATGATTTTACAAAATTATTACTGCTTTAACAACTGTTTCGAATATATATACTTATACATTATAATTTAAAAACATTTTTAATTTCAAGCACTGCCAGTATCTATTATGTATAACGTAATAACTCTGGTTGAGACTAGTCAGAAACAGCACATTAGTGAAAGGATTCCAACTGTCACCTGGGACATATTTTTTACTCCCTAAGGCTTGACTTGTAACAATACATAGCCATAGACGCTGTCCTAACGTTAAACAAAGCACGAGAACGTGTGGCAACGTCAGGAACCCGCTCAGCATTATAAACAGTAACAGAGCATCCATTAGGATTTCCTCGCTTTCCCGGATCAACATACATAATGAACACGAAGACAGCTATGATCCTGGAGCGTGACAAACATCTTATTATGGTACACCTTAATTTCGTTGTTGATAAAATTATCCTTATTTGATAACGGCAGAGATGCCTGGCACAGAGGCACTGATTATTGGCATTGTAAGAAGTCGAGTTGTGAATGATGATGATAACAAGTACATTCCATGTCTTTGATTCTGGCGATAATATATATACAGAAATTTCAACTTCTAATTTTGATTACCTTTAATTTTATTGTATCTATATACGTAAGCTTAAATAATTTAAAACTAATGTTTAATTAGATGGTTATATTACAGACTGTTCAAACAAGAAAATCATCATTACAGCTAAAGAACGTCAACTTCTGGATACTGCTCATCTAAGCGTCGCTACATGGATCGCTCCTGTGCTTTTCGTATCCAGCAAATTTTTGTGACCTTTATTAAGACCTAGTACCGATTTACAGAAATATATACATAGCTTATTTTTTGCTTTAACACTTAGGTACCATAAGTTTGATTCAACATTTACAATAGGCGATTGATATTTACAATTATTTGTCAGTAATATATTTATAAATAGGGATAGTTCACAATCAGTTCGCTCATTTGCTATGTGTTATTTACTAGCATATTTTATAAGCGTGTTGCGATTAGGTACTTTATTCAGAATCAATTCGTTTCCCTTTGAACTTTGATTTGTGGTTAATCTTTTATGATGCTCATTTATTATTTAAATAAATTTGTGTATTGTAGCATTAATATGTAGGTATTCTGTTGTTTATATTTCTTTCAGCTCACTATTATTTTTTGATATTGGATCAATATACTTTGGTTGGATTACTTTAGTAACTAACGTCTAAAGGTGTCTTTGTAGCACAAATTCTGTTTGCCTATAGTATGAAAGGTTATATTATTTGTCAATCTTATTCTCTTGATTTTATAAAGAAAGGTAAGGCAACAGTGTCCTTTTTTTTAAATCGATGATAATTTAGCTGTACAGCATTTACTAAATGTTTGTAGTGACAAACAGTTGATCCATAGTACCTATTAGCGTTTTTCAAACTAAAAACTTTAGTAATCAAGGCTAACGAACAATCAAAATCTAGCTTTCAAAAACGATTCCTACATCAATTTCTATCGGCTTATAGACAATAAACCGAGCGTGTATAATTTTTATAGTCAACTTTCATTAGTCTACGTCCGGCTGGCTCCCCGACCTTCCTTATTATGATTGTCTATGGCTTACATAACCTGTGACGTGAAGACGTCAGAAGACATATTGTTTCGACTGTCAAGTGTTTATGGTTGTCGGTACGCATTGGATAGTAAATTTAGCGTAGTGTTGTTAGTCTGTTTTGCTTTTAATTTATCGATTTTATATGCAGTACATAATGTTTGTTATTGTACCTAAATATAAATGCATATGAAAAGGACATAAACAATTCTCTTGACAATTTAATTAAATGGCTAGATAAAAATAATTTGAATATAAATTTAAGTAAGACTAAGATTATGCACTTTAGACAACGTATGCCTCGTGTACCTAACCTTCACATACATTACAAAAATGACGACATTGAGGAAGTAACGGATACCAAATTTTTAGGAATACAAATAGACTGCAGATTAAACTGGAAAGCACATATTGACATATTGTGCAAAAAATTGAGTTCATCTGCATATGCTTTACATAGATTATCCTCCATAGTAGATACAAAAACACTTCTTGTGGCTTACTACGGTATAGCTGAATCCTACTTACGCTACGGTGTCATCTTCTGGGCGAACTCCACCGATAAAGAGACAGCATTTAAGGCACAAAAACGCTGTCTCCGGTCAATGTTTAAACTAAAAACCACCGACAGTTGCAAGCCGTATTTCAAGCAGTACAACATATTAACACTGCCTTGTATTTATATTCTAGAAGTAGCTGTGTTTGTTAAGAATAATCCAAATCGTTTTGAACGTGTCGCTGACTTATACCCAAGAAATAGACGTGATAATTCAAAATTATGCAATGTACCGTGTCAAACTACTATGATGCGCAAAAGTATTTACTGCATGGCCCCTGTTATTTATAATAAACTGCCAAGTTCTTGGAAAGACTTGAATACGGTGCATTTAAAAAGTAGACTACGTAAATTACTAATAGATAAGGCATACTATAGTGTAGCTGAGTTTTTAACGGACAATTTTAATAAATAAATACTCGTATTACCTCGACATTTTAATTAATGTATTACTGTTTTACGGAATGATGTTTTGTCTATGACCTGGAATTTTAATGTTTGTTTGACGGTTTTTTTTTTGTTTCTGATATATTTAAGTACCTACTTCATTGACATTTTATATTTATTATATTAAATTTAGGAATAATGTATTGATTAGGCTGATGTTTAAATGAAATTTTGAAGTTTAATAATCTATTGAATGAGAATGATATGATAATTTATTTAATTTTGTAATATATTTAAAAATTTTAATTGTGTTATATAGATAATGAAAATGTTTGCATGCCGAATGGTGAAATATGGCAGAACTCTATGTAAACTCACTACTACTTACTTTATTACCCATATTTGCAAATAAATGATATTCTGATTCTGATTCTGATTCTGATAAACTGTGGTTTAGTAGTTTTGTTTTCACATAATTTAATATAGCCAGGATGGTATCGATATTTTGTGGAAGCATTTCAATACTTTTTCCATGGCTTTAGAAAATTGTATTGTGCCTGCTACAACCATTGTGTCCAATGGTTACGACAAAAAAGATTTGTGATTTTTTAATGAAACCGTCCATACATACATACATAAACTCACGCCTTTTTCCATGGGGTCAGACAGAAACTAAATAAATATAATTATATATATATATATATATATATATATATATATAGTAAATATTTTACTTCTTTTTTAATGTTATTCTGATAAAATTACGCATTTATCAGGTGGTTACGAAATACATTCCTCGTTATAAACCTACTTACATTTAAAACCAGAAAGAGTTATTGTTGATAAGACACGTATGAATGCGTAAAGAACGTGGTGATATCTTGACTATTGTCGTTTGTTATGTGCTTGAGGTTACTGTAAAAAATATAAATTTAGACTAGTAACATTCTGTGGTAAAACTAGTCCTAATTAATTAGATTTAAAAATAGTAAAAAAAAAAAAAATCAACGAAATTTTCCTATAGAATTGTGGTTTTTCATGCGATGGTGAAACGGATGCTGTTGTGTAATATAAATTGTGTTGAAATGTAGTGATTGTATATACCTAAACAGTGGCAACTGATTCGCTGATCTGCCAAGAACGTTGGACATATCTCTGTCTATCTTAAATCAAATAGGCCACAGCCACAAATCTGAATAAACTCGGGTGCATTTAGATTTATTCAAACACATTAAAATTCATGCACAAACGTTTAAATACATAAAACACATCCAAACATAAACAAGCGAACTGTCAAACTTATGTGACAGCATCCGCGTAGAGATTTACGCAGTGGCCTTTATTGCTGATGGAAATTCAACCTTATAGCTACGTGGTAAGGTTGGCGGTTGGGTCTGTTTGTCAGACGATAGCAGGAAACTGTGGGGAGCGACAGGATGGCTGCAATTGAATGAGTGCCCTTGCCAGAAGATCATCCTGTGCGTTTGATTGAGTCTCGGCCATTGTGAGCTGGCCATGACTGATGTAGCAGTTATATGTCATTTGGTTGACTGATGGAAGAGCTCGTCGCTAAATAATAAATGCTAGGGTCAATAGAAGGTTAAACTACGTATAGTGCTCGCCAAACTTCTGGGCCGCCCTGAAGTTGGCTTTCCAATACGCAAGGCACGGATCGGTGCTGTTTTTGTATGATATTTACTACTGCGCATCAACTGTAGGACTATAGCCAACTTCAGGGCGGCCAAGAAGTTTGGCGAGGACTATACCTACTATTAATACTATTATTAAGAATTTTAGTTTAAGCATAATTCATAGGCATTTCAGTTTATATGTCAATTAATAATTTTCTTTCTTTCTACGCATGCCAAGGTCAGTCTATAGATGGGTGAAAATCCATTTTTATAACCTCTCTGCTCTCTTCTATCAGATAAAGTACCAGAAACTTAGGAATGAGTAGAAATAATTTGTTTTATACTGCCTTAAGACAGCTTAGGTATATGCTACATGCTTTGATTATATACATGTCTAGATACCACATTGACCCTACTTGAACGGCCCAAATAAAGTCTACTAAAATTGGTAGACTCGCTTCTTACTAACGTCAGTGTCATTCCAAACACCTAAGGGTAACGTGTTCACGAAAAATAATAAATTATGCCGGTTTGTTCCGTCAGACTGTTTCGCAATTATGTGAGAAAACCGTATAATAACACCAAGATCACTTTTCATCGGTAAGTTTTGTTATTTAACTACTATTATTATAAGAAAACACGATTTTTTAATTCTTTATTTGTAGGTTAATTTGATTTAGCCAGTGTTGTCAGTTTATTACTAGGGAGATTTATAGAAACTATGGGAGAAAAAATACAAATAGCATTACATAATCTTTCGATCAGAAGAATTATTATTTTAAAAATTACATTATATATTTGATCAGTAAATGACAACTATCCTATGCAAAATAAACCCAACCCCACGTCATGCACTAAATAGTATATTTGTTAGTTCTTTCTAATATTTTGGGTTTCAGATTTCCTACGGATCCCATACTAGCAAATTACTGGAGAGACATTACGGACTCGAAATGAAGGCCAGTGGAAACCTCACAAGACTTCAGTCGTGTGTTCCGAACATTTCTCTGATAATGATTTATATTTTACCAAAAAGGGGTTACGACGGCTAAAGAATGGATCGGTACCAGGCAAGGTACGATGTCTGAGTGAAAAAACCATGCAGTGTGGCTTTTTAACCGACTTAAAAAAAAAGAGGAAGTTTTCGTCGTCTTAAAGTAAAAAGGTTGAGTCACTATCATAACTTTGCTCTTAAATTACGTAACGTCTCTATCGAACTAGAAACGGTGTTTAGCAAAGCTTTAGGTAAGCTAAAGTCATTTTAAGGAAGTATGGACATTTTGTGTAAAAACCGAGGCTATTTACAAAAAAAAAATTGACCAAATATTGAAAACGTAATCTAGCAAGTGTTACACCATTTTTGAATTCTTATTAAATGCGCCAATTTTTCATGTTACTTGCCAAACTAGCGTAGTACATTTTTTTTTCAGTACAGTCAGTTAAAGTTGGGCGAAACAGTAAATTTGAATAATTTGGTTTTGAAAAAGTTTAATTTTCTTCTAAGTAGGAGGAGTTGGCTTTAAATTTTAGGCAAACATCTACACAAGCATTATTCAAGATTACATAATAATAAAAAAATTAGATAAATTATGGGATTTGTAGCAATTGGAGTTAAAGAACCATTACAGGGATTGATTTTTTTAGTAAATTTTTAAAGTGAACATAATTTTTTTAAAACATGAGATAGATTTTTTTTCGTATTTTTCTGAGAACTGTTATAACTTGGTCTATCACCCATTTACGGCTTGACGTCGATTTCTGGGACACCCTGTATAATCAAAGGCTACATGCTATCAGCTATTTTTAATTTATTCAAATGTTAAAAATTTGCTTTTTGCTTTTTCTCTTTCTACAATCTGCTGAACAGAATGTTATCACCTATTAAACATAAAATATTCCTTAAAACAATGCTGGGCATATCATTAGGAAAACCGCAGCTCTTTCAAATTGCGAAAAGGTAACCGCGGCTGTGTTGAACTTACCTACTTGACTGTACTGACTTACTCTATACTATTAAATAGGTACCTCAGATTGTGGTGTGTTACCAATGGGGAATCTGTAGAAGGCTTGGGAAGGAAATAAGACTCCAAAAAACAATTATAGGTACCTGATTATCCTGATAACCTTCATACAGGGTGGGCCAAAAATCGTGGATCAAACTAAACAGGGCGATATTTGGGACTATTTGCCTTTTGTAATAAAGTACCTACCAATTTTTTGTTTCTTGTTTTTTTATAATTTTTTTCGCTTTGTTTCGTTTGAGCCACGGTTTTTTGCCCACCGTGTATAATATACTTTACTAACTTTACTCAAATAGAAGTCTGAATACCAAATTCAACGTTTCTAATTTTTAAGTATTATTATTTTTATATTTATTATTTTATGTTTTTCTAAACAAGCTTTTATACAAGAAATTGCACTGTCATGAGAAATAAACGTGTGTGCAAAATTTCAGCTCAATCCAACACCTGCCCCTGTACCATGACGTGTCAAAACTATCATAGTTCGACTGTAAAAAAGGGACAAATGTATCGCTTTGTAGTAATATACATCTGTCCCTTACGCAAACTCAAAATAACCTTACTCTAAGAGCTTATGGTCACCCCCCTGGAGGTGGTAACTTGCAAGAATTGATTACATATACCGAACAGGTGAATGTAAATAAAAGCTTGTAATGAGAAAAATACAGGTAAAATTTAATCCGGTATAATCCTTTTTGAATTCGAATGCTCGAAGATCTTATCAGCTTTAGTGCTCTTATACCTGCTAACTACTTATAAGGAATAGACATACGTCCTAAAGCGCTGCGCTTTAGAATATGCGTGGTCTCAGTGAATTATATTAAGATTTTTTTTCTGTGTTACATATCATGCCTAGGGTGGAGCCTGTTGCATCTGGGTTACTTGATCTTTCCAAGAATAAAATATTAATAAGATATTAATTATAATTAAGGCAACTGGAAACAAACTGCAAGACCAAAACACTATTGAAATATGGTGCAATATGGGCAATGAGTAATAGGTACCAATATCTAGAGCAAGTTATTGTTAAAATAAATGATTCATCAAACATAGACAAACAAGATCAATACTATTCCCACTATATTTAGAACAGTTCTTTTTTCAATTTATTTATAAATCCCTCAGTTGGCTATTTTAGGATTGCAAGTAACCTGATAGATGAGTGATATGGTGGCATATGATTAAAGATAAAATTAATTAATAACAAAGCTGCTACTAATCTACTTGTAAAAGGACATACACACACTTACTTCTCTGTTACTTTGCGATTGTTGCTGTTGTGTTGTGTCTGGTTCGAATAAATGGTTTTCTATTTTATTCTATTTACTAACTTTTATCGGTGGCTAAGCTGGAAGCCATACAATAATCGCAGTGCGCAGACCGCATTGGTGTTGAAAGCGGAATCACAGTATTGTCTTATTTCTTTTTGACCAATTTACTTACCGTATTTTAGTGGTTTATTTTCTATTTATTAGCAAGTATTTTCATGTGCATTTTTTATCACTAATTCCTCTAAGTGTTTATTTCAATTGTCAAATATATACTATTAGTTGTAGCAAAAGCGCGTTTGATAAAAAAAATGTTTTAACTACAATATAATATCTTACAGGTACACACCGAGCTATGTATGTTACACAAAGATCCTGTTCCCGAGAGAATGCATTTCAACAGACTGTAGGAAAATTTGCATTTTCTGTACTTTCGGCTACAGGACAATATTATTATTATTGGTTCTCATTAGCAGGAAATATGTTTTTACTATTCTATTTATTGAGTATAACTTTGATATACGATTTGGTTAATTCATGGTTTATTGTATGATATAAACTTGTTGACAATAAATGTAAACTAGATTTGTCACATTAGATTGTGGTTAAAGTAGGTAGGTAGGACTGGAGATCATATTCAATAAATTTATATAAAATAACATATTATTGTGATCCAATAACGTATCATTTTGAATTCCCTTCGGTTTAACCATACCACATCAAAATACAAATCTATTTCATTATCCACTTATTTCAGAAATTTTCGGGATTTCCTTGGTTTGTGTTTTGTCAATATTATGAAAATTTTGTTCAAGTGCGGTTTTGACTTTCAAGGAAACATGCTGCATTACAAATAAATCAATATCAAATGTTATTTCTGTACATATTCACGTATATTTTTATAATACTTTGGTATGTTACCATTGTTATTTTAACATCTAGTTCTCTATTCGTTTATAAGAAAAAAAAAACTTTTTTACAAAAATTACAACCGACTTCCAAACAAAAACACTACAAAGTGAAAAATAACTTCAATTTCGGAAGTCGGTGTTCCTGTTTACGCTTCTTCATTTTTTGACACCGACTTCCGAAATTGAAGTTATTTTTCACTTTGTAGTGTTTTTGTTTGGAAGTCGGTTGTAATTTTTGTAAAAAAGTTTTTTATTTTTCACTTTTTAGTTGTGGTACATAATGGACCAGTTCTATAGGCTAGGTACCTACGCGTATAGTGCCCAAAGTGAAGCTAGAATAGATTAACCCAATAACATGAAACTTAAACGAAACCAGTACAATGAGAGTATACGAGTACCAGGGTGAACTGTTCACACCTGCGTACTCCTTAAGAACGTACCAGTGTGATGTTATGTTATGAAATGGTGTAAACAATAAACAGACAGGCGATTGGATCTATCCAGAGTGATTTGCCGTCATTTATTGAAGAGTTCTGATGTATTTCTCCGAAGTTCTTCATCAGATATTGATGAAAATTAAATGGGACCACATGACAAGCACCCGCTTTCAAATTAAAAAAGAATCATCAAAATCGGTTCGCCCAATAAAAAGTTCTGAGGTAACAAACATAAAAAAAAAAAAAAATACAGTCGAATTGAAAACCTCCTTCTTTTTGCGAAGTCGGTTAAAAAACGAAATTTACAGCATTTGTAATAATAATTCATTCATAATAATAATTCAGTAAACACTAAAGTGAGTATTCTAATATAACAGTTTCCGTAATTTTCAACTAAAAAACCTCAACAAACTATATAAAAAATCAATTTCTATCCAATAAACAAGGAATAAATTTCATTTTTTTTAATTACCAACGGTAAATAAGGAAATCGTTTATCAAGTTTTTTTGCATGCGATCGCATATTCTTTTATTGAGTCTGAGCATGTTACCTCCGTTATGTCCAGTTATGTAATAAATTCTGTGATCTCTAGACTAAAGAAATCTTAGTTAATATGCTTCACGCTACATTGGGTTATTGAGCGGTGGACCTCGGAATATATGCTGTAAGAATAGTTAATGATAGACCTGTGGTTTACCGTTCAAGTTTACTAGTAATTGTTACTTAATTCATAATTATAGGGCAATGCTGTAGAAGCTGAAATGAGAGCTGGTGATCTGATTGTAGATGTAAAAGATATGGTTGACGGTAACGACGTAGACTAAGAGCAATGGGTAAATTTTATAAAAGCTGGGGGCAACCGAGGATAAAATAGTCATTATAGCAAAAGAAACCTTGTCAATTGACAAACAAATTAGGAATACCCAGGAAGAATAAAAAGCCAGAAGTATTGTTGATAGGTTAAGGAAAATAGTTAGTTACACTTTCTCTATAATGCTGTGAGAACTTTGGGTTCCCAAACAAACTTGAAAATGTGGATGTCTACACGTTTCAATATTTTATTGAATAGTATAGTAGGTACTATTGTATGAAGTAGTAAGGTATTTGATTACTTCTGAAGTTCTTAACAATCACAATGTACTGCATAATACAGATCACCAAATACGATTCAATTGTACCAATGATACCAAAATCGTATTTCAATGAACTTGTGTCTTGAAACAGGAATGTTTCGCAACGGCACGGGTTGCCTATTATTAAATTACATAAGCTGATTTCTCTAGACACGTGTGATAAAGGTCGAGAATTTATTCCTTTGTATTCGAGACCTTATTAGGCTATCTCATTTCTGTAGACGATAGATAAGAAAAGCCTAAGGCAGATGTCACTGTGAATGATGGTGAGACAATCATCTTAGATATGGCAGTAGAGGTTGATGAATGTTTTGGTATTATGAATAAGAAGACAAGAGACACTGGACCTCAGAAGACTGTTATAATCCGTACGATCAGTTGATGGAATGATCAAATTTTTAATCAATGGAATCAACCTTTGGAATCTACCAAGCCCTACTAAGTTGGGGTCGACTTTCAAAGGAAGTATAAAATAGAATAGCGGTCTAACTCCCAAATAAACTCAAAATTTGGCTTTTATTCGATATATTAGTTCTGTAAAGAGAACCTAATCAATATTTCGGCTAGCTACAATGTAGACGGTAACTGAATTTGTAAAATTTCATCAATATTGCCTCTTGCACTATGGGCCTTTCAGATCACGTCCGGATCCTTAGAATTCGATTTCAATTTTATTATATTACGTTCCGTGTTTCTATTTTTAGGTGATCCATTTCACGTTTCTTAGAAGGTAATTGTAGATCGAATATAGAATAGTGTCAAACATTAAAGTTTATTCCTATATGTGTACAGGAAGTGTGTTTGTACAATGAGAATGATTTTCTACATTTCGATAAATGTTTTGGTTAGCATTTTTAAGAGCAGCAGGTCCTCTTCTTCCTGTTTTATTAGCCTTATTAATTTATCTTATTTTTTTTTTATTTTCTTTCTTGTATCTTTCTTTCTTTTTTGTTACATACCATCATTACGCTTATTTCTAGGTCTTAGAATATTTATTTATTTATTGGCCTATCTAAAATTGTTGCACTAATAATAATACAAGCAATAATATAAACTAAGTGTACAATATGATGCGATAGACACAGCAAGCAAAAACAATATTATAACAGATAGTAATTATAATAATAGTGAAGAAATAACACTCATAAACAATGAATTCTTTCGAAATTAAAACAGTCTAAAATATTTTTTTTTTATGTAGGTAGATACATAAAAGAAAAAAGAAACAGTATGGTGATTATTTATTCTTTGTGGACTTGACGCTTGAGTTTTTGAAGTGACGTGCAACAAATATCAATTCCTTCAGCGCAATATTATTAAGAATGTTATATAATAATTATAAATAGTGATTTTAATTTTCTGTCCCGCCCCAACTGTTTATTCAAATTCCCTTAGTTAAATACCAGGGAATCAACAATATCGTTATAACAATGTGTGGACGTGAAAGAATCCGAGTCTTCAACATTTTACTTGCAACAGCAAGAGACATGAATATCTCCATAAATACAATTATGAGCACTTTCAAAACGCTGGTTCAATGAAAGTCGAGCTGGAGACGTTTCTTTTCTTTCTAACACTGCCGTGGCCTGACTTAGTCAATCGGCAGAACAGTTTTTTGTTGAACTGTCATATTTTATCAATAATTTACATTTATAGGTACTGACTTTGAGACTGTAACCGAAACCGAAATATAATACCGATGTAAAAATTTGCTTAAACTAACATAATAATCTACTAATGAGGTAACTTGTCAAAAAATACAGGTTATGGAGGTGTATATCTAAGGTGAAATTATAAAATTATATCTACGCCTTCCGAAATAAATTATTTGTATGATGTTAAAAACTGCATCTAAATAGTTCGTGTGGCTTAGAAGAACATCGCTGTCCCGTAGACAGACACAAAAAGTGACTTTATTTTATAACTATAGAAGATGCATACTAAACTCCATTTAAAATAACATTAGACATGTTTCCAAATCTTTTTACAGTCCGTTCAACCGATTTTGAGTTCTATCCCGTAAACATAAGGATGACATAAAAAGCATAAACCTGTTACCAAAACCAAGTGTTTACTACAGCTACCATTTGTCGTATTACCAACGCGATAGAAGTCAAAATGGGTTGAACGGGCTGTAAAACTTCTAATGTTATCGCAAATGGAGTATAGGTAAAGACAATAAATTGAAAAAGATCTCTTAACAACTTCTATGATACAAAATTACTGCTCAACTGGTCTATTGAACTACAGACCAAGATTTATCTTATTGTTATCGACGTACGGTTCAAACAAGTGCGTAATTAGTTATAATTAATTTAAATTCACGTTTATTATATTCACGACGTCAAAGTAAGCAGCAATTAATATAAGAAGTATACGTAGACGTACATGTAGCTAATTGTATAGCTTTAACACACATACTTACTTACAGACTTATGCAAACATAAATGAACTTATTTCTTTAATGTTTGTTAAAGTTATTTATAATGATAAGTACAATGATCCCTTTCTCAGGTTTTTTCGCTTAGTCTGTTATACATACATCATCATCATATCAGCCGAAAGATGTCCACTGGTGGACATAGGCCTCTCCCAAGCGTCTCGCATCCAGTGGATCCCCGCAACCTTTATCAGGTCATCGGTCCACCTGGTGGGAGGCCTTCCAACGCAACGTCTTCCGGTTCGCAGTCGCCACTCCAGGACCTTCCTGCCCCATCGGCCATCCGTTCTGCGAGCAATGTGCCCTGCCCACAGCCACTTAAGTTTGGCAATTCTTCGTATCTTTACATTTCTGATTCGATCACGCAAGGAAACTCCGAGCATAGCATAATATATATAATATTTGAATTAAACCATTAACAGAACCCCAGGTACAATAGAAAAAATTAAGCGAAGCCTTTACCCAACAGTGGGATACTAGGAGCTAGCTATAGTAATAAACCATTCTCAAGTTTTTTGAATTTCCAAGGATATCCTGACACAAATGAAATATTTCACCCAAATGCTAAGGCAGAGAAATGTCGGCCGTTCAGCAGTATTTAACAATCGGAACTAAATATCAAAATTGGTACAGAATAGGAACAGACGAAGGGCTATTATTTATTAAAACTTGTTCTAAAGACGGTACACCCAGTCTATCTTAACTGAAACAAGTATCGATCCTATTTCTCTCGATACTGTGATGTCAGAGCTTCCACTCGATTGGCTACGAATGTTCTTCTCGACTGGACTCGTTAACCTGCATTCAAACTAATTCGCACTTGCCTCTTATGTAACGGTACCTAGTGTCATTCGGTGAATTACGCGCATTCCGAACTACTGCCAATGACCAGTATAAGTTAACACACGGCTAAATTAAGAACTATATTGGAATATACTGAATTCACGTAGCAGTGGATATGGTCTTTGCTGTCAGCCCGACCATGATAAGGCCAGTTTACTGGTGGTCAGACTGGCTTGTATATTACACTGTTCCTCTGTTCTGTTTGATTGGTAGCTATTGTTTTGTAACTTTTTGATAATCAAATTATCATCACCTTAAAGATCGCATTGAACTTGGTGTATAAGTGGGTCAGTATCAGAAGGAATATTATTTGGATCATATCCTCATAGATTTAGTATTATTTACTATATGATATGGAGTCATATCATGTTGTGATCATACAAAACATGTCTCTAAGTACGTCCCAATGGAACATTCAAATAAGACGTTTCAACTTTGCCTCTAGGATGTCGACTCTTTTATGATTTGCCTAACTATACTCCATTTATTTAGGTAGTTAACTAAATGTAAACAATCTTAACATGTCTTTTATCTAAAAAAATGTCTAAAAATTGAATCTAAAAATGTTTACAATTAGGTATTTACTTAAACCGATGTTAGGTAAGTAACTAAATTTAAATAATATTTGTTGGTCTTTTATACGATTTATTTTATATAAAAAGACATATCAAGATTGTTTACCTTTAGTTAACTACCTAAACAAATGGAGTATAGTACTTATCATCATTTGAGTCAACAGCTTGATCCACACTTCTGCCTATGCCTTCTGTATGTCATAATGTTTTATTATATTATGTTGGAAATCTCGTATACAAAAATGGCCTAAAGTGAAATATTATCCCGTAACATAACCTCTATGATCTGTGATTTGCTGAGATTGGATGTTGATGATGCGTTGCCTCCATCTGTATTACACGCACTTAAAATTTTACATACTCATCAATATTGAACGAATGCTAAAATCTAGAGAGATTTTAGCATTTTTTTAGATTTTAGCCTTCATGCGAAAACCTTCCTTATCATGACGTCACAAGCTACATGAAAACATTTTTATGTGACTACTTATATAGCGAAAACACTTTAACATCGTCACAATATTACGCCATTCCTCGCTATTTTTATACATAGAATAATTCATATCGGGGCGAAAACCTCATATTCTTTTATTTCAATTTGTTTGCCTCTGTATTCTGGAATTGTCATCCTAGTTCGTATGATATAGAGATGGCATGTGAATTATTTCTGCTATAGAGTGAAACTGCGAATATGCTTGACTTCTTGACTTTTCTAAGACGCCATTGTGAATAGTGGAAGTGAACTGAATTACCAGTAATTAGCGTCATGCTAAGGGCTTATAATTTCGTAAGAAAATCCTTCCATAGTTATTTTATTTTTATTTTATTTTATTTATTTGGGAAAACAAACGGTTACACATTACAGTAATACACAGAATTACAAGTAGTATGAGTAAATGTATAACCAACGACATTTTCCACGTATTATAAAAATAATTAGTTATAAAAACATGCGATCTTAGCTTACAATTCAATGCGTACTATAAAATTACAAAATGTGTTTATTTATTAAACTAAACAGGCATGCAAATTAAAACTGAAAAAAGAACAAGTGAAGACAGTAGGTACAAGTATTTCAGTAATAGAGACGAAAGAAAAAATAATAAATAAAATGATCAGTGTTCAATGCTAAATGATTTTGCGAACAAGGCCTTTAAATTTTCCTATTGGTACCGCAAAGATGTCAATACTTTCAAACAGATTATTATATTGACCAGTTATGCGGCGTAGGGGTGCTCGTAAGCCCGCGTTCGTACGACTAGAAGATACAGCAAATACGGGTCGTGCGCGCACTCCTCGGCTTATGGTTGTTCTTGGTACAACGTAACAAATTTTATTAGTGATATCCATACAATCACATGCGTTATTACATAAGTCATACAAAAACATTGTCTCTAAAATAATACGTCTGGCTTTAAGATTATGTAGCTTATACTTAATTTCGTAAGAAAATCCTTCCATAGTTATCATCCATAGATTTAGTGTTTGTCTCTGCTTTGGTAGTTTAAGGTCTACCATTCAGATTTCACAGTCAGCTATCCATTCCTGCCTTTATGCCATGTTACTTGTGGTCGACGCAACACGCATTTTTCTTCTTTTCTCCCCTACAACCGTCACGCTATCATTCACTTCTTTTAATCATTTCACACACTGTCCATCCATCTCTTTCAAAAGCTGGCTACATAAATTGCTGATACAAAATCGTCCAGTGTTTGTCGAGTTCCTTTCTGCCGATTTTATTTCTTTAGTAATCTAGGCTGTCCGTTGCATGTAAGTTGCATATCTGCCTTCATGATAACGTAACCTCCATTAATATTTTAATCGTTGCATTTACATATATTCATCAGCATTCATATCATTATGTCGACTCCATATAACTCTAGGTTATGGTCAATATATTCAGATTATTCAAAGAGAAACGCCGCGAATCTAATAAACACTTTAATGGCTACCTACTAAAGTTCGTCTGGTAGCATTTATGTTTATACATAAGGAGTGACCTTAAATGTGCAGATGCGAAATTTTTATGATCACGTTTTTCATGATTAAAGTTTCTTTTATTAATTTATTTCTCACAGAGCATAGTTTCAGTAATCGTCCTTGAGTTCAGTTTTAGATGCAACGTTTTGTATTCAATCAGCGATTAGTCGGTTGGTAATGGATTTTTGCTTTTATTATTTTACGATGTGGATTCTTGCCAACTAAGAGTATTATTTTCTTCATTTACTTTTTAATTATGTTTTAGAAGAATTGAATAACCGAACTGTCAGAGTAGTTAAAATGGACAGCAGTAAGATTATTGATATTCAAGATGATGAAGATAAAATTTGTAATGTCACTACTACCGAAAGAGAATAGAGTCATCTCGTTATATAAATATTAAATAAAAAACCGTCGGCTTCTATTTATCAGCAGTAGGTAGCTAAACAGGTTGTTATATTTCCTGCAAAACCTGTAAACACAGTAATTCAATTAGAACAATATGAAGACCTTTCCCCTGCCACGAATAACTAATTGCAAAATGATACGTCTGGTATCACAGATACCTGAGAACCTCACACAATGAGTGACGGTAACAAACGGTATGATAATGCATACTCGTTTGCTCAACGTAGTGGAGGAGTTGCAAATGGAGTGATCTGATCATGTTTCGGAAAAACCGACATGAAAGACGCGAATTAAATCACATTAAGTACCACAAATATGCTTATAAATGTTTCTATTGCTGTCTCAGCAGTCTATGCCACAGTATGGATCAACGAATTCAGCCTGTCGAAGTCCACTATAGGACAAACACCTGTCCCAAAGTTTTACTTATCTGCTAAAAGCCGTTTCCGCCTTCCTTATTAATGTCCCAATGATATCCTAACGTGCCGTTATCATGTTGGAATGTCGGCGCATCATGCATACCCTTTGCATAGTGTCCGTAGCATTTTGTCAACGACCATTGCATTCCATTTGCTCATTCCTCTGCGGTTAATCCCGACTATTGTTATTTTTGTACACTTTGCGCAAAACGGGAATTGAATTACTGCCTGTTACAGTTAGCTGAATTTTAAGGCCAAGGTGCCTTGAATGACATTTACAAGGTTGTGGACGCCAGTTGTTGAGACAACACGCACGTTGAAATTGTAAGGAAAACAACAATAAAAGGAAATGCAATATATATTAAAAGAAGTCCTATAAAAAAAAATTGGAGCGTTATTGTTCCATTCATTCCCTAGCTTTTATTCATTAAGGCACTAATTGGCACTGCATTAATTTATAACTCAACAGCGACACACTTGGTTTCCTTCACATCCTGAAATTAAAAGCCGAACTTCGTTAAAACGTTCGTAATAGTAGCAATAAATAAGATTACAGCCAGCCGGAGCGAACGGCCCGGTAGCAAGTACACGAAAATTACATTATCGGGAAATTTTGTAGCAATAGCGACTCACGCAGCTTTTTAGATTTATTATATAGTTGCCTCTTTACTGTCTATCTCGATATACTCGTCAATATTGTTATTATTATTCTTAACTTTAAAAAGAAGGTTTTATTCGTTATGCGATCTTATTCACTTTTGTCATCTTGGTGGTCTGCTTTGCTATGCATAAGCTGTAATGCTGCAAACTAAACAATCATCACATTAGCGTTACACTTGACTTCATCAGGGTTATTGTCAAAATCACCAATGTTTTTACACTTAGATGTACTATCCGCACAACCACCCAAGACGATTCTAATATTGTATGGAATTTTCAAATCTGGTCATTCATTTCATGGTTCTCTCAAGTCAGAAAATAAATTTATGTATGTGAATGGCTCGAGTTTTTGACATAAAGTGGATGACTTTGCTGCGGCAGTTTCCCTGTTCCATGCGGAGACCACACATTGTCAAATATTGTTTACTGATCGAACAGAAGAATTGTAGGATCGGTGCCAAACAGTCAGTAAGGTAACAATAGACTCAAGTTAAAATGAATTCGTTATATCGCAAAATGATCAAGACGGTATAAATCACCGGGTGATCAGGCTTGAACAATGGACAATGCCCTGTGTACTAACATAATCATGTGTTCGATATAGATGCTAATGTAACTACTACTGGGAAGGCAAAGAAAGAGAATTTGAACTGTGTACCTAAGTGTTGTTATTGTCGTGTTTCCTGTGGAGAATCGGCCACCCAGTCTTACGGATGTCAGATCTGCAGCCTTATTGCGTAGGGGTGAATTCGGCAAACGATATGATTCTATCAATCGACCAATCATGTTCGAGATAATTAGATTAAAAAAGACAATCACATATATTGAAATCCAAATCGCGTCTCTCGCGATTTGGATTTCAATATATGTGATTGGTCGATTGATGGGGTCAAATCCTTTGCCTTACCGAATTCACTTAAGCAATCTGCAGTTATGGATTTGTAAGTAGTAAAGATTTTTAGCTTTATCGACAGTGAGAGAAATATGAACGACAACTGAGAAAAAGACAATATGTTGCACCAACACCAAACAAATTGAGATGAGAGGCCCTAGATAAGTTTCATTCGATGTCAACGATGACAACGGTCGAAATGGCAAAATTTGAGGTATTGATGGATTGGCGTTTGACATTCATAATATATTTTTGACTTATTTCCAATGCCAAATGCTATCGCCACGCGTCATTTAATATAATGATGACTTAAACGTATAATTATATCGTATAGATTGTTGATGTTTTACATTATTTTATAGGAACCAAATTTACGATTACCGACTGTTTGGCACAGTGCCATTATTATGCTCATTTGCTAGCTAATGTCATACTGATCGTAGGCAAAATATTTTTCTCATATTTTCATGCTCCAATATTTGTAGTCCAGTTTAGTTTTGAGGAAGAAAGAACTGCTGGATCCGGGAAGAAAAAGCGGCAGATTTATTGAGAGTAGCTTGGTATGCCGAGCAGTGGACGAATTATGACGATGAGGGAACGTTTAAATGGTAATTAGGCATTTTCAAAAACTACTAGATACTTAGTAGCAAATGCAACTTCCTATACAATATAACCTTCACCTAGGGTTAACCTTACCTTATTCTATTAATATAAACGTGAAAGTTTGTGAGGATGGATGGATGTTTGTTATTCTTTTACGTAAAAATTCGTTCGTTTGTTTGGGATTTTGATGAAACATTACAGAAATATAGGTTTTACATCAGAATAACGTAGGCTTATAATTATATAATTTATAAAGATATTGGATGAAGTACAAATACCACGCGGGCGGCAGCTATTAATTTATACAACGTGTATTACAGTTCCATAAATTTATGTAATGTACACAACTGTACTAAATGTACCGAACAGCTATTTTTCAAACACGATTTTTGGGTTGGTCTCATAGTAAATGCGGTTCAAGTCAAAGTCAAAGCCATTTATTTGCTTTTGACTTTGACTTTTTAATGATAATAATGAGTACAATGACTGAGATTTTGCGTTTATTACACGTTTTATTCCTTAGGAATGAGGGTAGAAAGTTAATTGTTAAATCTGCTTGTTGATTATTACCAACTGCGCGACGCAAAGGAGGGTAATCATAAGCTATGAGGATAGCACAAGTTTAAACCTTAGTGGTTTTTGGTTGGTAATTAATACGAATAATCTGTACTCTTTTTTGTATAATTGATAAAAAAAGAATAAGAAAACGCGAGATCTCTCTCTACTCATGCGCATGTCTGTTTATTGTTTACACCATTTCATAATATAACATCACGCCGGTACGCTCTAAAGGGGTACACAGATGTGTACAGTTCACCCTGCAGCCGTTTTGCGTAAGTGCGTAAAGAGTTTAAACTCTATCCAACCAACCAAATCGGCCAATCACACAAAACGGTAATCTACATCGCGTCATTCATCTCGAATGTGATTGGTCGATTTGGTCGGTTGGTTAGAGTTTATACTCTTTGCGCACTTACGCAATACGGCTGCGGGTCACAGTAATGATATCTAGATATCGTGCCCTGGTACACTCGAATTGCACCGGTTGTGTTCAAGTTTCGGTCCCAAGTAACATGGACCAAAGTCAGGAAGATGCATCATCATCTCAAGTTTCAATCATGTTCAAGTTTCATGTTATTCGGGTTCTGGCATAACTGTGGGCATTATAGATATGTACCACAAATAAAAAGTGAAAAATAAAAACTCTTTTACAAAAAAATAAAACCGACTTCTAAATAACACACACATAAACCGAAGAAACAAAAACA
This sequence comes from Orthosia gracilis, assembly GCA_947562075.1. NCBI lineage: Eukaryota > Metazoa > Arthropoda > Insecta > Lepidoptera > Noctuidae > Orthosia > Orthosia gracilis. Next base: position 11,810,805 of record OX387273.1, on the reverse strand, counting down.
AGAACACTGACTTCCGAAATTGAAGTTTTTTTTCACTTTGTAGTGTTATTATTTGGAAGTTGGTTGTTTTATTTGTAAAAAGTTTTTTGTATTTTTTTTTAATTTACCTTATTTTTTTTAGAAAAGTAGTTTTGAGCTTCCAGGCTATCGCCCCGTCTTCTTGTTTGTCTGTCGAAAGAAATGTTTACCTATCCGAGGCAGAGTGCTAAAATTGTCAAGATCGCATCACTCGCTTTTAAAATCTCGTCCAGATTTTTTGCATGAGTTGACACAGTAACTCCTATGAATACAAATAATTTAGAAGTAGTGTCATTATGATACGTTCAATTAGGCGAACCGAAATAAAAAAATAACTTATCCGAAACGAGGTGCTAAAATTTTCTTATATGCTACAGTCGATTTCATGTCGGTAAAGATCGGAGAAACAGTAAACCCTAGACAAGTGACATTCTATCATCGAAAGGGTGGCGATAGAGTTGTCAACAAGTAAAATTGAAAATTTAAAAAAAAATCCCGTCTCATTTTTTATTTCATGCTAAATAATTTATCTATTTGTAGACACGCTTCAACCGATAATTTATTGAACACGTAATTATGTCACTATGTCTTGCCTATACCACACGTAAAACTTATAACACCCCTCTTTTTCCGTCGGGGGTTAAAAAAGCAAAATTGTATTTGTATTTTTTGACTGACAAGTAATTTCGAAAAATTTACATTTTGACTATCGCCTTCGCTGACATCGAATGCCACTTGTCTAGAGCCTGTAATTTTTTGACACTGACAATCTCATCTTGAGCAAAAGTCATTTGAGCGAAATATTTAAAAATAAAAACTAATTAGGCATTTGAGTTTTAATATTTATTGTATCATAAAAAGTAGATAAAATAAGCAAACGCAGTGCAACAAAGTGATAAATTTGAACAAGAAGAAAGCAAAACATTGGTCTTTGGGCTTACTGGAATCCATGACAGATCCCGAAAGTATTGTGAGAAAAACCAAACAAGCTGTTGTTATAAAAGATAAATATCCCACAGCTAAAGTTCACTACTTAGTACTTCCTCAAGACGATATCAATAGCATTTACAATTAGATAAGTCTCATATTGAACATTTAGAAGAATTTGGAGACGTATTCAAGGATATACAAAACGAGACAGATCTGCCACTGAGGGTAGGTTTCCATGCTACTCCTAGCATGCAGAGATTGCATATGCACTTAACAAGCTCAGATATATATATAGATATCACCTTGCTTAAAAACAAAAATGCATTGGAATAATTTTGCTACCAAATATTTTAGACCTTATTTTGGTGAGTTATGTTACTGATAACTTAAGGACAACATGGAAAATAAATCAAAATAATTAATATAAAAAAATTCATTAAATTTCATTGAGTAAGAAAAGTTTTATCCTTAACACTGACGTGTTACAGATGTGCTAGAAGAATTAAAGGAGGAAGGTCATATTTATTTAAAAAATGAAATGAATTATACAAGAGTCTGATGTATACAGCTTTTTTGTTCAATCACCTTCCAACAGACGTTGCGCAGCTCAATATAATTGTAAGATGTTCCTTTTTCAAGATCGCTGGGTGCGTTACTATAATAAACAGTTCCCATAAAATTACCTCATGATCTTTTAACAGCACGAAAAGTAAACTAAAACATTTATATGTGTATAGTGACGTGAAGCTAATTTGCGCCAAAACAATAAGCCAGACTGCGCCCGCGCACGTTATAAAAACTAACCAACGTGTTTACTTTCACGTCGCAAGCGCCACAAATGACTTCCACGGTTTGCTTGTTCAGCTGCCGCATGTATTCGTCTCGCTTTGACGTGTGCTTTTTGAAGTGATAGAGAAGGATGGAAAGAGGATTTTATGAAGATTTTTATGGAAAGGAATGTTTCGTTTTGCATTTCCGTAAACAAAAATATATTTGATACTATTTCAGGTTTGTGTAGTTGGTGCTTTGATATGGGCATTGGAGACTATATAAAACAAGAACATTTTTGTAACAAGCAATGGAGACGGATTCTATCTATCGGATGGGTTCCGGGATTTGACAAAGTCCATGAGATTCTGTTTTCTCATCTGTCTCGCCCTTTCTTGTACTAGAGCTTGAGGTTCTTCATGCGGGTAGAGAATGGACTTTACAATTTTATTTGAGAGACATGACAAGACTTTTGCGTAATAGTTTGTTTATTGTTCTCTGTCTACAAAGGTTGGTTGAGTCCATGATGAATTGCCGCATAAAACGCTTTGTTAAGGGATTACCTACTTAACTACGGGTGGAGCTCGTGGCTAACTAACAACAGCTGCATGGGTCGATCTTTAAGGAAAGGCAACGATTGCCGAAGTCAGTCCAGGGATAGGTGACCATCTTAACATAGCGAGATTCCTCCGTCCCTCGGATAGCACGTTTAGCTGTTGCCATTAGACCCAGCTGTCATTTGAAGATCTTTGCCAGTCGTTATGTATAGTCAGAAGCCAGGAAATCTGACAGGAGTCTTGCAATCGGGTCTCATATTACCCAGTTACTGGGTTGTGGAGATGATATGGTGGTAACTGGTATTCAAGTGCATTCGGTTACAGTGGAAGCCGAACCCAATATTGAAGGGATATATCGACTTAACTACTGAATAAATTCGTGTTCGTATTGTTTGTAAAATAATGTTTTTTTCCTGTAAAGATAAGACGGAAATATAAATATAAATTACCATTGTAAATAATAAGTAATACATCATTCTATTTAAAGTTATATAATGAGGAGTTTAATGCTTTCCTCTTCGCTATAATCAGCGATTCGGCGCTAACCAACTTCCTTAACGGATGCCTGTTAGAAATCTTGTTAAATTGCCTTTTTTGCATGCCAAGATTCATAACTCATTAGGAATGATCAGCATGTCTATTAAGACATTAGATACTAGATATTGCAAGCAGTATTGTTTACGTACTACATATCCAAATTAAGGTTATGCTTTACTAGCGATTCAAATTTCATCAAAAGAAATCTGATCAGCCGCAAAAATCAATACAAAAAAGGAAAAAAAAATATACAACTGTTCAGTACATAATATATGTTTGCATAACATGTAGGAAGCAGCAAATGTTTTTTGTTTTCTTTTTTAAGCGTAAACTTTTGCAAAAGATTTTGACTTTGATTCCAGGCATCAAAGTTGAAATTCCTATGCCTGGAAATATTTTGGATGCTGTTTGATAGCATAATCAGGCTGTATATGAAAATACAGACATTCAAATTTATAATATTAGTAGAATGGTCTGTAGGAAGTAGGATTTCCTGAGTTTTGAGATTACAGGCGAATAAGGATAATCGTGAGAACAACTACCTAGCTAAATCAAGTTCTTTTAAAGCAAAAGATACTCCAACTAGACAACAAATATCTATAAACCACCCACGCCTATTCGTTGAGAGGACTTTCGTTTCCAAAAATAGAAATAGGTACACAATTTCCTTTCAATTCAATTTCTCTTTGAACGAAGGAAGCTCTTATAAAAGTGAGGTAGAATAGGAAACCATTTTATTTTATCTTTTACAAACAGACTTTATACAACAGGGATTTCTAAGTTGTGTTACTAAGATCAAGGGCTCTTTGGGCACATATACTTCATATAGAAAACCATAATACGGGCAAACTTAGAAGGAATATAGAGATAAGGCAAAAAAAACACAATGCGATTGAAGATATAAAAGACAAAAAATACTATGTAGTCGTATTCGTATCGTCTTCGGAGGTATTCACTGAAGTTAGGAAAGAAGCAGCTGTTGAAACCCTTAACAATAGAAATCCGTAACTAAACAAAATAGAATCATCTGATGACAGAGTTGGTAACATCGTAGTTTTTCAAGTCTATGTGCACCTACTTTCTACCTCTAAAAGAGTTACGATGAATTCAAAGTTAGCTCATATTAAGCTTTTAGGTGTAGAATGGTAAATATACCAGCCAACGATTTAAGGGGGATACGGTATATAGTCAGTCACTACGCTTGGCAGACCGATTGGTAATCGCAGGGAGATTTTATCAGAATTCAGTGTTGTTGCCCTAGTGCACTCGTAGATTTTGCAATGTCTAACCTAGTGGTCTATGTAACCAACCATGGGTTACAGAAAAAGGGCATTTGTATCGCCTATCCGGAATCTAAGGAAGCAGTGACACGGAAACACGTCAATTTCATTTAATTAAAAATTTAACTGTTCTAGAAAGATTATATGTGTGTTTTTAAATCAACTGATGAACTGATTTTATTATCCTCAGCATCTCTGACTATACCAACATCATTTTGATCTTATCCCAACTAAACACTTCTTTATCCTTCGATCATCACTACAATATCAGCCGTTATTTGATCGTTAACTTCTTTCTTTTCCAAATCATCTTTCAAACGACCCATTCATATTTTCTTTAACCTCCTGCTATTGTTATTGTTCATAAGATATCTCATTTACCTATGTATCATAACACTGAAAGATACTTAACAAAATCTCTGCAGCTTATTCCACTTTACTATCCAACACTCTCGAGGTCGTCCGTTCACTCGCTCTTTAAAATCCCGCGCTCCATATTGCACCACACAGTCTTTACAATATACATAATACACGTATATTTTTTTATATTGCTGTTTTTAATATTCATTATGCCAATTCATGGATAATTGATGATATTGGCCAATCAGGCTGCGAAGATTATTCCGGTCTTGAACGGTATTCAGACTTGAATTTAGATTTAAGAATAGATTTGAATCAAGATTTGTATGCAATCTGTCAATTACATTGAGAACATTAATAAATGTAGTCTCTGAAATAAGGATAGTAGAGAATTGAGACCGACAATTGATATAAAGACATCTCAGTTAATGGATATTGTTAGAAATAATGATTCGAAAGATACAAAACAGTAGATTCTACCTGTAGATATTGCGAATAACAGATTTACCTTCATTGAATTAGCGTTTAAAATCAACAATCGTGCGTGGCCCTTAAAACTAAACGGAATTTTAGAAGATGTATAGGGATAATACCACAAAATACTATGTGATGTAATAGCTAGTAGAAAAATACAAAATAAATTAAAGACGAAACATGAAGATAAAATGAAAACAATGCCTGATAAGTCATTTCTAGTGCACGTGTTTCAAAGTAACATCACATAATGAGATAAAGACGCTTCGTTGGCCAATCTCGTCTGGCTAATCATGGAAGCCATTATCGTAGATAATAAGTAAGAGAATAGAAATGTGATCAATACTGGCGTTCGATTGTGTAATTCAATGCAATTTATTAGCTTTGTGAATATAAATTACATTTTCTACGAGTTTTGTCAAAGAATGTGCATCTTGCTATACGTCATCATCTGCCTTGACTTTTCCTATGTTGTGGTTGGCTTTCAGTCTAACTGCATCTGAGTACTAGTATTTTACAGGAAGTAACCGCTATCCGACTTCCCCAACTCAGTTACTAGGTAACACAACTAGTCGAGTTTGCATTTGCTAGTTACATTATAAGTTATTTTTTAGCATCATCATTGCCAGTTCCATTATTGCCTTAATAAATTGCTCAGTCGTGTCACTCGTGTCTTTCGATATAGGAGACAAAAGGTTGCTTTATTTTTAGAATATGACCGCAATTAAAAATTCTTTGTTTACCGCAATAGTGACCACACTTACATGCGTAACGATTGCCGTATACAATTTACGCATGTTCGAGTATTTTCGTAATCGACGCATTTTTAATTACACTTTTAGCATAATTTCATAACATGAACTTCTTATTAAATTGCTGCTACAAGACGTGCCATATTCACAAGAAAACACACGGGATTTTAGAATTTTCATTGACTGTATAAAGGTTACATTCGAGTGCAGTACACAAATTTTAAATGTAAAACTGTAGTTTACCCGTTTTTATGATGGTTATTATGTACCGAAAAAAGATCTATTGTATGCAGTTACATCAGTGGTTTTGAATTTCACCGAAAATTTCTTGTCATGCTTTGTTGTAAGATGTTGCCGCTTTGCCAGCTGTTTTTTAGAGTGGTTTAATAATGCTTTAAAAACTCATTGCTGTTCGAAAATATCTCATGTATTTTGAGCTAGTATAACCTAGAAACAAGAAAGTTCAAGATTGCTTAAATTAAACCGTTGGTTGCCAGTTGCGTCTTACTTTTAAATAAATTTATTTTTACGTTGTTCTTCATGGATGTCTTTAGTTCTTTCATTTACAGTAGCTTCGTCTAGATTACTTTTTAGGAACTAACAAATTTGTATAGATTTCCATTAATTTTATTCACTATATATGCTCTTTGTCTTTGCATTTATTCATTTTCAGACTAATTACAAGCAAATCTGTTATATATTTCATTAGAAAGACAACTGTATCAACACCACTTTGTATTTTCTGTTTCAATGATTTTAAATATACATTTATGCATAAAATGGTTTTATCAAAAGACGACGCAGAAAAACTGGTTTCCCATAAAAGGCGGATACGGTTAAATGCTTATAACAGAACTGTTACCGCCAGTTTAATTGCTTACTACAGTTAAATACAACATATTGAATATTGAAACCTTGGTGATAACTAGTGTTGAACCAACCGGTTCGTTATATAATACATGCGGCCAACTTGATCTTGATAATTTTAATAATAGTTATTAAAATATAGATAGATAAGCCTCTTGTCCAAGTTTCATTTTTTAACACTTTCTATGGGAATTTCTTGAAGTATTGTTTATTTTCTAATTTCACTTTTGCTGCTGTCTAGGCGATTAGATTTATATGAGTGCTTGCAACTGGCTTGTTTAATTCTTTTGTTTATCTGAGCTATGTTTTTATAACTCTTTTTTTGTTTACTTCTAGTAATTTGCTACTGAAGCCACTCTCGCTATCAAATCTTATCTTACTATCTAATAACTTCTTACTCTTACTATTATTATAAATGCGAAAGTTTGGATGGATGCATGTTTGTTATTCAATCACGCTAGAACTGCCGAACGGATCTGGATGAAATTTGGCACAGAGACAGAATATAGTCAGGAATAGCACATAGGATACATTTTAATCCCGGGTATATGTTCCCTCGAGATAATTTTCGACATTCAAGCGGGCGAAGGCGCTGGCAGAAACTAGTATGTACTCGTATACTATACATTCGAAAGTAACTCTATTATATATAACTAATGGTTATTAGTTATCTTTGCACGACTAAACGGCTGAACCGATTTAGATGAAATTTGTATGGGACCTAGTTTGAAATTCTGGGAAGGACATTAGGGTAGTTTTTTACCGCCCGCCCCTTAGGAGGATAAAACACTTTTTACATGAAACATCAAAATAGACTACGGTTATAATACTAAAGATAACTTCAATATTCAAGTCATATTCTACACTCGACTCGGTTAAATTGACAGTTATAGCTTGGTATTTAGTGACATTAATCGAGGGTTTTTTTCCGTAGTCATGGCGACTGTGTCATTTGGAGTGGAGTATTCAAAAGGACTTCGAATATAGGCCTTTATGTATTCCTAGTAGATTAGGTACTATACACTCTCCTTGCTAAGTGAAGTTTAAATTCATGCTATCGTAAGTTCATCACGATAACACAATGTATAAAGTTCCTCTGTCCCGCTCTTTCCTAAAGGTTTGATCCTTAATTTATCACAAATCGATAGCCCTATCTTTATCTCCCCATCTAAGGAGCCTTCATTAATCAGTTTTGCGGGCAAGCCTCTACATTGTTCTAACGTATTTGGGTACTTAGTCAGCTTTATCTAAAGCTGTTCTGTGGTCATTGGTCTAATGTTTTTATCTTTATTCTTTGTTAAATGAATAAGGTTTTATTGGTTTTTTAGTCGTGCAAGTAAGCTAAAAATAACTATTGCCTTTGTCAACCATTGCATATAGTACTCATTGGAATTTTAGTTGGGTTTATTATGTGGGTTTTCGGTAATTTTATGAAAATATGGTAGTCTTCCTTCAGTGACTTTTTTTAGGGATGGGTAGTGGTAGTTCCTCTTGGTAAAACAACAAAGTAAGACCACAGTGATTCAAAATAAAATATGTTGAGTAGGAAGAAGCATAATCTGAAGACCTCATAGAAGGGGAAGTCTTAGTTAAAGAAGTAGAAGCAAGGCAAGAGAAGAAGCAAGAAAGAGAGAGAAAACGAGGATAGCTGGTCATTTGGCGCCCACCGTGTACATGTACTTGACATAGGAAGAGAGACTGCGAGAAAAAAAGACAACCTTTGAACAAGTCACCGATATTCCAGTAGGAAATACAACAGGCTAAGTTGTATAAAACATAAGAGTAACTACACAACTTTATCGTATCCTTACACAAAATAACAAACACCAGGGGCATCCCAGTAATTAAAGTCTACCGTAATAAAGTATTGTGTGCGTTGCACGGTGCGATGAGCGATGAGTAACGTGTCGATTACCAGTTAAATGAGTGTGATGACCTTAGGCTGCGCGTGCGCTTCCTAGTGCCGACGTTGAATAGACAGGCAGGCTAGAAAATATTGCAAGTTTTATAAAGACTAGAGGCTGTAGATAAAGTGACATTCTAACAGCGGTAACGAATTTGGATTGCAGAACAGTCAAAAAAATAATAGACCACTTGACGTCTTCCAATGTCGTGGCGATAAAATCGTAGGTACTTGTCTACTGGGGAAGCTTTTGTAAGTAGCTAAGAGAAGGCGAAGACCAAACAAATGGTACGACGACCAAAAAACGAATGTGAAAAATCATACGTCTGGAAAGGAGGTGACTACTCAGAGGACGGCTAATAAGGAGTATATAAGAAAATATTTATGTTGAGTCAAACCCAAATAAATTAGGATTAAGACAAAATTATGTTGAATGATGTCATGCCCTTCAAATGCGAATGGAATACTTGGCAGATGGCCTTACTAGAGTCTATGACTCTATTGTATTACAACGGTCAGTCAATTATGCCCAGTTTCCACAATGACGGGTCGTTTTATCCGCCAAAACGGACGGAAGTGTAAGTGATTGAATAATTAACATAAAATTGTTTATATTTCCTGGATCCGTTTCGAACATTCACCAGGAGAAAAACCCTAACAGAAGACGATTCAATCCTTTTTTCGGAATTATTCCGTTCTTAAAGTCGACCCCAAAATACTTGGAAAAAGGTTACACAAACTGATTGATTTGAATAGTTTCCTTGAATACCGTGATAAACTTATATTGAAAATTCTGAGCAATCATTGGCATACAATTAATATAACACTAAAAATATATAAACAATATTCTAAAAACCCGACTGTGCAGGCTGTGCAGTCGGAGGATACACCTTGTTTTGGTCAACCAGGAGGCGAATATGTATCCTTCGACCGCACAGCATGATTTTCTTCTTGTTTACGTCTTTTTAGTTCGCTTCCTATAAGCATTCGGGATTTTGTTTTTTTTAATTAACTTTTTACATTTATCACTTTTCAGATATTTTTTTTTGTCAAATTATTATATTTTAAATATACAAGTGTTTTATATTTTCGAAATCACTTCTTAAAAACCCTTTATTTTGATACCCTACACGATGGGTAGGAGTAAAGAAGAACAAAAAATATTGGGCCGCCACAATATGGCACCCAAAATCTGCCAATTTTTACCCGACTGCCGAAGGAGGGTAATGTGTTTATAAGTCTATGTATGTATGTTTGTTCCTATGTGGCGTTCTAGAGACCAAACGCGTTGGCCGATTTTGATGATTCTTACGTCAATCGATTCGTCTTAATCCTGCGAGTGTCACAGGCTACATTAAAATTTTACTAATCGATTGACGTAAGAATTATCAAAATCGGCCAACGCATTTGATCTCCAGAATGCCACATAGGAACAAACATATATACATACATACACAGATAGACTTGTAGAGAATTTACCCTCCTTCAGCAGTCGGGTAAAAAGGCTGGTGGGTGTTATTACTTCGTTGATAAAGGTTTTAAGATTTTTTAGCCGTGATCTTACATGCTCGTACGCATTTATGTATTCTTTATACCTACCAACCTCCACCTCTTAACTGTCCATATATCCGACATAAAAAACTTCTTTGTTAATTCAATTAGGCATGAAAGAAAAACAGTTGCTTTATAAATGAGCTGATAATAACTGGTACTAGTCAATTTTCTTTTAAATTACATAGCACATTGTTGGACGGTTGTCAACTAGCGGTCATTGGCCTTGTTGCAATAATACTTATGCCAAAGCAATTAGAACAAAAATGCTGCAACAACTTGGGTGAGAGATATGAATATGAAGTTTTATTTCAAAATTCTTTGCTACGACGCAGCAAAAATTAGAAACAAGAGCTGCGTAGGAACATATATTCTGTCCGTTACGACAAAAATAAAAATAAAGTTTTTTGGTTTGTTTTTATTGTCTTGCCTGTAGTTATTCACATCACATCACATCATTAAGCCTATTAATGTTCCTACTGCTGGGACACAGGCGGACAGGCCTCCTCTCTGTGAGAGGGAATGGGCCGTAATCCACCACGCGGGCCCAGTATGGTTTGGTGGATTCGTAGTGATTAATTAATTAAATTAACCAATTACCTTAAGTTGCCTTGAGTAAGTTTATGCCCGTGTCTTCTGTTTATAAGAAGAGGCCTCTGTCCTAAAGTTGGACAATTGCAGACTGATACAATTATTATTATTTAAAGTAAATAATGTTCGGTCAAACAACAATATGTACATTAATGTGGCCTTCGAGATTTATAAATAACCGGCATATCCTGACCACCATCGAAATTACGCCAACCGC